>PCDN01000002.1:1883310-1912401 GCA_002778105.1 Ceratocystiopsis brevicomis
CCCCCCGGTCCATTTCACGCTGGTATGCTGCTATTGTCCTGCTCGGAGTTCTTTCCGGGCTTTTGATCCCATTCCCTCGCTCGGTCCAGGCGCGTTTCGCACCCGTCCCCGACCCTCCTATCAGTTCTCCGCTGGCTGCATCCACCGAATTTGCACTTGCTTTTTTCTGTTCATTTGCACTTTTGTGTCCCTCCCTTCTCATCTCGTCGTTCGTTGCCTGCTTGCCCACTTTCTGCCTTTCCGCACACCGAACTGGTCCTTTTCCCTCCCTGTTCTTTGTTGGAAAGCCGTTTGCTTCCCGCTAATCTTCCGCGTGGCATTCCAACAGCACACGCAGGACCTGGCGTCTGTTTACTGGCCGTTACTGGATCCCCCTCCATCGTCCGGTCTCTTTCGTCTCTCGACTGTCGTTTCCTCTCTCTTTGTCCATACGTCCACAAGACACGAACCTCGACACTTCCCAACACCGACCTTACCTCGACCCCGTCCCCCCCCCCTCTCGAAGCCGCAATGCCATGACGATGCCCAAGACGATCTCTCGATCGAGCGCATACTTTTTGTCCACGAGCACCGACCACACAGGCCGTTGCATCCTTCTGTCTCCCTTTTCAAACCAATCCTAGGGAGCTGCTACGATGCAAGCAGTGCCGAGTGTAAGCCGCAATTCCGAGACAAGAATACTTCTTTGTTCCATGCTCCTTTCATTGCTCTTGTTTCTCCTCCAGTACTGATATGCCTTTCAGCTTGTTGGAACAGGCACCGCCGTTGCTGCTGCTGCCACCGGCCTTGTTTTCGCCCAGCCCGACTGCGAGCCAAACACACTGCAGCCGCCAAACACGGCACCGTCGGGCCTACCTTTGAACGCCGACAACCCCTATACCTCACGCAGACCCTCAACTATGTCCCACGCTGCCTCATATTCATACTACGACTCCGTATCCGGGCGTGTTGCTGCAGACGCTGGCAGCAACAGTAGCCTCGCTGCTAGTTTATCCTACTCGCATCAGGCACTTTCCTTCTCACATACCCCGCACGCAGCTTCCGCCTCTGCTACTCTCCCTCGCTCAGCCGGAACTACTCAATACCCGCCTCGGAGTTCACGAAACCGCCGCCATTCTATCGCGCATAAGAGCGAGGTGGCACCGCCTCCCGGGCCAGAAGCACGGGACTCCGTGTCGTCCAACGGATCTTGGATACGTCGGCTGTCTGTCCGGCCTCTATCCCAGCATGGAAGCCTCCGTTCTAGCATTGGCCCCGATTCTCTCACATTCTCTCATGGCTCTACAAACCCCATACTGTCCTCTTCCTTGCCCACGCCGCCGATTCAGCAGTCTTCTAGGAACAAGCTGGTGAAACGGGCCACAGCCACGCTCGATGCCAGCACGTCCCTTTCAAGACGCGGTTCTCGCTCCCAGATGCTTACGCTCCGCCGTCCGGCTACGAGCCACCAGCGGTCTGCTGCGCTTCGACAAACGCCACCGGGATTAGAGGATGGGTTTGCTTCTTCTTCGTATGCCTCCGCTCAACCCAGTTTCTCTTTCGACCAGAGATCACGCCCGAACCTGGCTATTTTCCGGGCTGGAGCTGAGACGCCGGATTCGGTTGACTCTTTTCAACAAGACCAAAGGAGCGGTGCATGGGGACAGGGCGACGAGGGAACGACCCGTGCGCGGTGGATGTCTTTCTTCCACCGACGGGTCTCTAGAACAGCGCTTCCGTCTCGCGGAAGCTCGGCGCTTTCTGACCGCAGTTCTTCAGGACTAAGCCTGCAGCACAGTTCTATGCCAGCCCGAACAATACAAGCGCAACCACAGGTGCGGTCACCGCCTTGCCTCACCCATGCTTCTGTGGTCACGCTACCAGAGCTGGGGCTTGCAAGCAGCCGGCGTTTGCCACCGCGTTCTCCGTCTGGGTCCCCCGTCGACAACAGCAATCGCGCGGCCACAAAGGGAGCCGGGAGTGCCCCAGTACCCTCCCCTCACGGCTCAGGCTCATCGCCGGAGGATACCCCATTGAAGCGTGCCCGGCGCTCCATCTCATTGCACTTCGGCTCCCCGACCAACTGGGTGCCTAGAACTAGCAGCCTTCGCCGCCTAAAGCGAGACTCCAACTCTCAAACCAGCCAAGTTGCAAGCACGACTGCGAGTTCGCACACCAGCCCGCGTCCCGGCAGCCAATCGGCCTTCACAAGCATTCAAGGGAATACGAAACGTCATGTCTCGGCGCCCCTTTCCGCGACGAACCCGGCATTGTCACTGATGAACGGTCGGGCTCAGCCACGTTGTGTTACGGTTGCAAATATGCCTCAACGCAAGAGCACCGATGATCTCTCCAGACAGCCCGTCCCCACCGGACTGGAACAAGATCAGAGAGGGGCAGTTGCGCACCGAAGCAGCCCCGACTTCCCTACAACACACGCCAATCCGCGCATAGTTTTGAAACGACAGCAACGGAGTAACTCGACCTCTACCCTACCGCCTCTCTCGCGGTTGTCAAGTTTTAACGTCGATGGTTTTCATCCTGAAGCGTCGGTGAACACGATTGCACGTTCGGCAACTTCTCGAAAGGAGAACCAAGCCCCCCGGGCGTTTCCCCTTGTGTTACAGACTAGAGCCGTTTCGAACGAGTCCATACCTTCGGACTTCGATTTGCGTGGCTTCATTTCGTCCGGGGACGATGACGACACAGATTTCAAGAGCGATACTGTTTTTGACTCGCTTCGCACCACAACATCCACGGCCTCCACACGAGCCCGTCCGACAGACACCCCAATCGAGTCGGTGTTTGACGAGTCGCCACCGAGCACTGCAAGCAACAGCAAGACTAAGCGTCTTTCTATCCAAGAAATTCTGGGCCATGCTTGGGATAGCGATACGAGGATCATGGAAGAGGACGAGGGTTTCTCCACGCCCATTCGGTCAGCTGTCTCCGCACAGCCCTTGCAGGTCTCGTCGCCCAGCTCGATCACTGGTCACTATAGAGATGCCAATTTTTTCGACACGCCCGCCCAGCGCAGCCGCAACAGGGCCGGCGGTGACTCTGAAACCAATAGCGTTGTCGCATCGGCGGAGACCGACACAGACGCTGGTGCAGGATTCTCGCTCGCAAACCGCGTGGAATTTGGAGGGGTATTGTCCGTGGACGATGAAGGCCAGGACAGCGATCGGGGTGGCATCGACGAAAACGGCGTGACAAACTACCTGTCTCCCCCTTCGAGGAACTCGTTTTATGGAATGCGAACGGACACTGGTGATAGGGGTGGTGAAAACTTCTCCAATTCCAGCCACCGGTCTGCGCTGGCCATGATCAGCGGGAACGGAGTTTCAGGCGCTGCCCCGCTACACGATGAATCAGCTACGGGCAACTGGGACCAATCGCGCGGCACCCTGTTTGACTGGAGCGAGTCGACTGTGTACCCTGATAAGACAGATGCCGAAGGGCACGCTCCTCGCCCCAAAACCGTGCACGGGAAGCAAGAAATGGACTTGCGAAATGGCCGCCAGGCAAACCGGAAGGGTCCGGTGGTTGCTCATGTCAGGAGCCAGAGCGTACCGGTCATTGGCGACCCTAGTGAGGGACAAAAGCCATCGACGTCCAAATTCGGGACCTGGGCCTCTGGTCCGAAGAATGCGAGTGAGGACTGGGACGACGACTTCGATTTTGGAACAAATTCTGTTGGTGATGCGGGCGGTGATGCGCTAGATGGTTTCGACTTTGGGGACAATGGCGATGGCCAGCCTTCTACAGTTCGGTCGGGCAAGGATTTGACCGTATCGTTTGCTATGGTGGTACCCGCATCGATCCAAGCAACGCAGCCCACTGTCAGGGCCCATTCCGGACAAATTCGCGAGCTGTCGCTCCTGGTGAACGACTTGAAGCGCCTATGCCGTTACGCGCGTGACCTGAACATTATCGACGAGGCGCCGGCATTGTGGACAGAGGCCAAAAACATTATTGCTCTCGCCTCGCCGGAAGAAGAAGAATCCAACACCACTGCTCATGCCATCCCGCCTGCAGAGAGCAATGGTTCCAGCCGGAGAACATCGGCAGAATTTGACTCCGACGACATCGAGAATCGATTCTTGGACGAGGGCTTCGATGCGGACGCCTTGGATCGGGTTGACGATGATCCGTTCCAGGGAAGTGAGGAATTCGAAGAGCCGCGCGCGCCAGCAGCGCCACTGCCCCCCCCTGCAATGAGCAGGACAGCAGTGGTGCGGGAGCGGAAGAATGAACGCAGGCGTTCGGTCTTCTCTCCCGAGGATGACATTTTTGGCGGTGGTTGGCCTCTTGCGAACGAGAAGGCGCCGGCACGAACCGAGAACAACCAAGAACGCCCACTACGTCCCCAGACACCGGAGCCCGTGGCGACGAAAAGCGAAACACCGGACAGCGCGATGATTGAATCCATCATGGAGGCCATGCAACAACAGCGGACCGCGTCGGTTCCCCTCAAGTCTCCGGTCAAACACGCGCCCAATTCGGAGCTGTTTTTCAACACAAATACACTGCAGGAGTTGGTGAAGCGTGCCAACAGCGTTTTCCACCTGTTGTCAGATCTTGTCCGCCGGGCCGAGTTGATTACGCAGAGCCCAGTTGTCACGCCACGGCACGACCGTCTAAACCGTTTGGAAGATGGCAGCCCCGCCTTCACCCGTGTGTTCACAGACCCGTCAAGCCCTTCGAGACGTCTTCCTCAGAGCCACAGCAACAACTCCATCCTGTCGCGGGCATCCCCATCACGGGACTCTCCAAACGCAAACAGCATCAGCCAGAGGTTGCAGATGATGACCGTGGGCTGATCCTCTGATCAAGCGACACACTGTGCAGGGGCAAAGCCAGTTGTTATTTGTATCCTCTCTTTTTGTTTCATGGTTATTTGTGCTTTGTGGTGTGGTTTTTTCTTTCATTTGTCTGTTTATCTGCCACGGACATGCATAGAAGAGGCGGTGGCCACCGCAGGTGAAATTGTGTACTGCAATCTCTTTCTTTACTTTCCCCTTTTTTGGCATTCTGTTTTATGGGGTTCACCTTTCGTTGCCCTTTTGCGTTTCTTTGGCATCCGGTTTCTTGGGGGCATACAAATGAAGGGAAACAAAATCTTGAGGGACTTGGACAAACAAAACATTGGGCAGCTTAAACTCCTACGCACGAAGTGCTTGGAAGGAGAATTGGCGAGCATGGGCTGTCTGCAAAACCGGTTTGGCAGGGGGGTTTAGACGAGCATGGACGGGGCCAGCGGCTTGTCGGCTCGCTCTCGCTCTTCTCTCCCATGTTGAGAGAAAGCATGTATAGAATCATTAATGACATTATGTTTTGAGGCCTTTGCGCTTGACGATGTTAGTGCCGAGTGAAGCTAAAAAAAACGCGGTTGTTCTGCACTAGCATATTAAAGCACGGACCACTCGGTGAGCACGACGCGACAGGCGGACGGATGGAGTAAACAACCAAACGGGAAATGAGGGATGGAAAAACACGCTAGCCGAGTTGGAGGTATCTTAGATGGCTGAGTCACCAAGACAGCCGTTCTCCAGCGCTACAGTGGAGGGGTGAACAGCCCCGAATCAACAAACGACCCCCCAATTCACTCCCCTGTCCCCTCTTCCCAAAAAGCACAAGCCACCCAACTCACCGTCTGGCACCCACCAAATTTCGGAGAGGCCCCCTTCCCCCTGAAAGCAGGTTCCTCTTTTTTTCGTTTTCCTCTCCTCACATCTTTTCTTCGTCCACAAACCACCGTTCAACGCAACACACACTCGACTTCAGCCAAAATATCCTTTGCTTTCCGATCCACACGATTCCCAAGCAGTCAAAATGCGTGAGATTGTAAGTTTCTCTCGTGTTTTTTCCCCTGCGTGCACCTCCTGCGTCGTTTGCCGTCTATTCTGGTCCTACACCGTCTCTTCACCGTCTCCCCTGTGTTGAGCAGCATATAGACGTTCTCTCTTGGTCCGAGCCACGCACGGACAATTGCGTCCTGATTTCTCCCCTTCACGGCGCTGGAGTAGGCTGGTGCTTGGCTAGGGAAAGCTGGTGCCTTTCTTGTGCTCGTGTGCTTTTTTTTCATCAAAATCATCCCTGCCAGTGGCGGAAGACACCAGACGAATGAATGATGGCTGGACGCGTTAGCCATTCATCTCTCGACGTCCCATCGACGAATGCCTTTTGATCTTTCTTTGTCCTTTGCCATCTTCTAACTTTACTCGCAAATAGGTTCACCTCCAGACCGGCCAATGCGTACGTCTTGCCTTCGTGATCGAATCTCGCAGAAAACAACTTCCCAAATGAAAAAAAAACGGCGTTGGAAGAAGGAGGAAGTCGGAGCGAAAAAAGATACAAAAACTGACCTTTATTCTTCTGGCAGGGTAACCAAATCGGTGCTGCTTTCTGGTATGTTTTACTATAGTCTTGGGGCCTTTTTGTCGAGTCCACGATCGTTCTTCCTGAATAGTATGCTAATGATTACCACAGGCAGCAGATTTCAGCTGAGCACGGCCTTGACAGCAATGGCGTGTATGTTATATTTACTCCCTTCTGTCCGGTATTTATATTCGGCTGACAGTCTTTAAAGGTACAACGGTTCATCTGAACTGCAGCTCGAGCGCATGAGCGTCTACTTCAACGAGGTCTCCGGGAACAAGTACGTTCCTCGCGCCGTTCTTGTTGACCTGGAGCCTGGTACCATGGACGCCGTCCGTGCTGGACCCTTTGGTCAGCTGTTCCGTCCCGACAACTTCGTTTTCGGTCAGTCGGGTGCTGGCAACAACTGGGCCAAGGGTCACTACACCGAGGGTGCGGAGCTGGTCGACCAGGTGCTTGATGTCGTCCGCCGTGAAGCCGAGGGCTGTGACTCCCTACAGGGTTTTCAGATTACCCACTCGCTGGGCGGTGGTACCGGTGCCGGTATGGGCACCCTGCTGATCTCCAAAATCCGCGAGGAGTTCCCCGACCGCATGATGGCGACGTACTCCGTTGTGCCCTCGCCTAAGGTTTCCGACACGGTTGTTGAGCCGTACAACGCCACACTGTCCGTGCACCAGCTCGTCGAGAACTCGGACGAGACCTTCTGCATTGACAACGAGGCCCTGTACGACATCTGCATGCGCACCCTGAAGCTGCCCAACCCGTCGTACGGTGACCTGAACCACCTGGTCTCGGCTGTCATGTCGGGTGTCACGACCTGCCTGCGCTTCCCTGGCCAGCTGAACTCGGATCTGCGCAAGCTGGCGGTCAACATGGTGCCCTTCCCGCGTCTTCACTTCTTCATGGTCGGCTTTGCGCCGCTGACGAGCCGCGGCTCGTACTCGTTCCGTGCCGTGACGGTGCCCGAGTTGACCCAGCAGATGTTCGACCCCAAGAACATGATGGCCGCCTCGGACTTCCGCAACGGTCGCTACCTGACCTGCTCTGCTATCTTGTCAGTTTTTGAAATTTTATATGGCCGAGAAAGGGATAACGAGATGACAGCTAACATATTTTCTAGCCGTGGCAAGGTGTCCATGAAGGAGGTTGAGGACCAGATGCGCAACGTCCAGAACAAGAACTCGTCGTACTTCGTCGAGTGGATCCCCAACAACGTTCAGACCGCTCTGTGCTCGATCCCGCCCCGTGGCCTGCGGATATCGTCGACGTTTGTTGGCAACTCCACGGCGATTCAGGAGCTGTTTAAGCGTGTCGGCGAGCAGTTCACTGCCATGTTCCGTCGCAAGGCTTTCCTTCACTGGTACACTGGCGAGGGTATGGATGAGATGGAGTTCACGGAGGCCGAGTCCAACATGAACGATCTTGTCTCGGAGTACCAGCAGTACCAGGATGCTGGTGTGGACGAGGACGAGGAGGAGTACGGTGTGGAGGAGGGCGAGGCCGAGGAGCACGAGTAAGCGCAAGCTGCAAACCGTCGCTCGCGTGTCTGTGCTGCCTAGCATGGCGACACATTCGCCTTTACTGTTCTTCCTTGCCTAATGTTGCGGCCTCATGCCGGGGGGTTCACCGGGCTGTTATCAACGTGGCTTAGAGCGTACCGACGAACCCTTGATGTTTTACTTTCCTACCCTCTTTTTTTAAGTTAGCCCTCACTTTTATTATTTACTTTTGCTCCCAGTTTTGTTCTTGGGTAACGTGTGGGGGACCGAAGCCCAGCTTGTACTGTGCCAGTGACTCTTTGTTTTCTGCATCACCAGGAATGTGTATGACAGTCACGGACACAAAATGAACGGTATTCGTATGTGGTATTTGGTATGACATAAAACGAAGAAACTGAGAAGAGGGAAGAGATATCGAAAGAATACAGCCGTTAATCCAGCCAACAGAGAGAAAATCCTCCCATGCCTGTCTGCTCCAAGAAATCCCGAGAACACCACCCGAGTTCCTGGGGGCAAGGTTTCCCCCTCCAAAAGCCGAAGACAAGATATCCGCCTCCTTCCATTTGGAGTCCCAGACGCCATAGAGGGTACCCAAGACATAACTGGCATTAAAAAGCAAACGCAGCAAATGCAGCAAACGCAGAGAATAAGAGGGTCATGGAAAGGCAGAAGCAGAGGGGGGTCGCCAGTCCTTAGGCGCTGCCACGCCCGCCGCCCCCGCCGTTGTTGGGGCCAAACAGCACAAGCGACGCCCGCCGCATCCACGAACCGTCGGCCGGTAGGCTTGTCTCGCTGGTTTTGGTCCCGCCGCGCTGACGGACCCTGGCCGAGCTGAGATTCGGCGAGCAAGGGGGGGTGGGCGGCAGCGCACGGCGCCGACGATGGCCCGCCGTGGTAGTGGTCTTACCGTTGGCAATGGAGCTGCTGCCACCGGCATCGATACCCCTGTTGCCAAAGGCAGAAGACGGCATTGTCGCTTCTGCGGTGGTGGCCACGGACGTCGAGGAGGCGTCGCTTCCCCGGAGCAGAGCCGCCGGGGGGAGGAGAGTGGTGATGCCGCCATCGCCGTATTTACTGCCACTGCTACTGCCACTGCCACTGCCGTTGTTGTTTGTGCCGCTTGTCGACGTCTGCGGCGGGCCGTACATCAGCAGCGGCTGCAGCGCCTCGACGGTCTCCTGGCGCATGGTGGCCATGGCCTCACGCTTCTGCTCCTGCTCGGCGCGCGACCGCGGGAACGACGTCGGCTCCAGTGTGTCGTTCTCGGCGCGTGCCAGCCGCGTCATGAAGCACGCCTGCACCTCGAACACACCCTCGGCGGTCTCGAGGAGCGCACGGAGCTTGGCGGCATTGTTGGAGCCTGGGTTGGCGTCGGCACTCCACAGCCGCCGCCGCGCCATGCGCACAGCGCTCTGGCGTGCGCGCAACCAAACGTGGTTGTAGTCGTCGTCGCGGTCGGCGGACCGCTGCTGGTGCTGACGGTAGTAGTACGCGTATGCACCGCTGCCGTCGTCGCCGCCGGCACTGAGCATTGAGCGGCGGCGGTCGTCGTCGCTATCGAGAAGCTCAAAGCTATGGCCCTCACCACCGCTGCCGGAAGCGGTGTAGGCCGCGCCCGGCGCCTTGGCCGATGAGTAGAACGATGTTCTGCTGTGGCGTGGTGTCAGGAGTGAGAAGTTGTGGCGGGCCTGCAGGCGCAGCGGGCGCGGTACGCCATAGGCAGCGGCAGCAGAACCAGCAGACAGCGTGCTGTCTTTTGACTGCCTCCACGCCAGCGGGGAGGACAGGATGGACGACAGCGGCGACGAGAAGGATGCGTAGGTGGCCGATGGCGAGGCTGGCTGGCCGTCCCGCCATGATGACCGCGTCGACGAGGCAGTTGGACTGGAGGGCGTCTGCGGCAGGGGCCGGTTCAGGTACGAATAGCGACCTGTGTGGCGGCGGCGCTGCTGTCCCACGGCAGATGAGGCGGCAAAGGAAGAGGAGGAGCCCACGTCCGATGCGAGTGCGGCATCGATCGACATGGGCCGCGGCGGGGGTGGAGGCGGCGTCGAAGGGCGCGACTCGTTAGTGACACTGCGGAAGCCATAAGGGTTTGCTGCGACCGTCGCTGGGCGTGGACGGGTTGGGAGCGGTGGGGGGGGGGCATCTTGGTCGCTAGCATCGTCGCTCCGAGGGTATTGCCTTGCGTCGGCAAATGAGTCGCTGTCGTCTTCGTCTGCGGCATTTACGGGCCGGCTGGGTGTTCCCGGCGGCCGGCTGTCGTCGTTGAGTGAAATGTCGGTGAAGCCATCTTGGGCGGCGGAATTCGCCGGGTTTGCCAGTTCGGCCGGGGTTTCGCGCCCCGGCGACGAAGCGGTCTCCGTCATGGTAAGACTGGTCGCAGACAGACGCTGCGGACGGCGGAATAAAGGATGCCCGTGGTCGGGTGGTGTGTAGAGTCGGTCAGGCGGTCAGGCAGCCAGGCGGTCAGGCAATCATTTGAATCATATATAAGGCGGTCGAGGACGTCTGGTGGGGTGGGTGGTTGTGGCCAAAATAGCAGCCAAAATAATACTGAAAACAAACAGTAGAAAACGAGGTTGCGAAATGAAAGAACAAAAAGTCATATACTCATATACGGGGTTCAGCTCAGAAGAAGCGTGTCGACGCCCGAGCGAACCGACGAACCGAGAGCAGAAAATCGAGGGCAGACCGGACGGGTGGGGGGTCTGGTGAGTCGGGATCAGTCAGCACGCCTTCTAGTCTAACCTTGGGTGTCTTATTCCGGAAAGCATCTTAAGATACACTGCAGCTGCCAGTGAGATATTTTGTTCTTAGTGTAAATAAGATATGGTCTGGTTGCGGCAAGTGGGCTTCCAGGCACCAGTCCATCCTGCATGACGACAAGCCTGAAACCACAATGCTATGGCCGATAGCCAACTGCCTCAAATTATACACTAGGATGTTGGACAGCGCTATGCACCGTATTGTCGGTTGACCTGGCGCGCGCCCGATTCTGACATTTAAGGTCTAGAACAAGTCAGCCCAACGCAACGGGCTTGAAAGGGACAGATTAGCAGGACAGCGCTTGGCCTGACAGCACATGGTTGGTCGTCTGCTGCAGATCGCAGCAAAGCGGTGGCATTATTCACTCGTTATGCCCACCGGATCGGTTTTCTGTAACGCTATTTATAGCACTGCCACGAAAAATTTACAGCGCTGTTTGCAGCCACGACAGGGGGTTCAGATTTCGTAGGCGCTGTAACTGCGGGGTAATGCCGTGCAGCTAAGAGCTGCATGGCCCAAGCTCTACAGAACTGTATGTAAGCTGCGGCTTTCACGTGCGTCAACGTAGCTAAACCCATCCGATCGCCCGTTGCGCCCGTTGCTTCTGCAGCCGCACTACCATGGAGGACCAGCGTCCACCCAGTCGTCCAGGGAGGGGGGGCAAAGGAAAGGGAAAAAGCACAGACGATGAGCCACTGCCACCACCGCTATCGCCGCCGCCACCACCACAAAACAGCAGCACCCCGGCTGGTTCGTCGGTGCTCTCACGAATTGCACGGTCGGCAGCCGGGCTGAGCCGAGACGCGATCAGTGCCCGACCCGGCGCCCAGGATGTCGGTAGCCTGGCTGCTGTATCATTGGCAGACAAAGCCACCTCGGCGGGACCGTCAGCAGCTAGCCTCCGGGAGGCGGGGTCTTCTCCGGCCAGCACTCTCGCCGCGGACAGCCGACTCCATGCCACTGCGCCTGCGTCGTCGCCGTTCGGCACGTCCGCCGTCGAACAACATGTTACTACGCAGGAAGCCGAATTTTCCCGGTTTTTGGACGGCATACCCCCCGACATTTCCACGGAGGCTGTCGCCGGTCTCGACAACAACCTTGGCGTGACCAGTGGCAGCAGCAACGGCTTCGCGGCCCCTGTCACCCCAACGCAACACCACCCATACCCTGCGCCTGTGCAGGGAACACAGTCTGATGTGGCAGAGCAGGAGTACCGGGACGGCCTCGATGTGGTCAACCTACTAGCCGCCGGCGACGCCCCAGAGGAGGAACCCGACTACGCGGACATTGAGCTTGCCGAGGACGAGGCAGATGTGCTGCGACACATCCTGTTTGGTGGCGACAACGGGTCTTCTGCTGCAACACAGCAGTTGGCGTGGGACCACGCGCTGAATTTTATTCCCGATTTTGTGCGGCCCAACGCTGGCAGCACCTACGAGGAGCAGCAGCCGCAGCAGCAGGAACACACCCCTGGGCCCAAATCCCATGCAACACAATCTATCCTCGGCCTGGGCCACTCCCCAGAAACCGCACGCGTTTGGCTTGACCAGTGGCACGATGTGCTGACCCGGTACGACGACGAGGTCTGGGGCGGCCTGGTTCCGTTGGTCCAGGAAGCTCGCGCGGAGGTCGACCGGCTGTCCGCTGCGGAGCCAGATGCCGCTGCCGCGTCGGCAGGCGCGACAGCCCTGGAACGGCTACGCCAGATTCTTGGCCATCTCCGCGACACCGATGGCCGATAACATGTAGCCATAGTAATTGTATCATGTATCTTAAGAGGATCGGAAATCGAGCACCGACGAAACCGCCTGCAATAGCTGTTTATCTGTGGTGTGTTCACGTGACACGCCTTTTAAGCGAATCAGAAGCCCGTCCTGCAGACACCTCGAGAGGCAAAGCCCAACAGCTCATTATTACGGCCTATTCCCCCCCCCACAGCCACATATCCAACCCACCAAGGCCCGTCCTCATCCCCCCATTTCGCCAAATCCCCATTTTTGCTCGCTCCTCCTTGCTGCTTGCTGTGCGCATCCGGCTGCTCTGCGTTTCGTCCTTCCCCCCTCCGTTTCTTTCTTCTCCTTTGCCTCCTCCTGTTTTCTGCGTTGTTCCCTTGCTCGCTCTTCCCGTCCTCCTTCCGTTCACAACTTCTTCCCCGCTCCTCCTCCACCGACGGCATCTCTCCCCTCCGATCTGCGAGCTCTTGCATCCGACTGTCGTCGTCACCGTCTGCCTGCCGCCGTCGTACCCCGCAGCCGCTTCCGACGACACCTCGACATCGCGCAGCACGGCATTGCGGCTCTTTTCCGCTGCCATCCGTTCCTCACCGCACTCCCGACCCTGTCGGCCTTCCCCCGGACCGCCGCCTCCGTGCTCCTCCGAGAGAGCTCTGCTTTTGTCGCACCCCCGGCTTCTCGGACATCCTGGTTCACAGTGTGTGCACAGATTCAACTGCCCGCCTTCAAAATAAAACATAGAGCTGCGGAAAAGGTGCGCTTTGGTCCCATATTCCCCGTCAGTCGCCCCGGCACCCCCTCCTTCGACTTACCCAGCGTTTATACCGCCCTATCACCATTTGGGGTTCTTTTGCCTTTTCCCCCACACTCCCATGTACCTATCATCAGCCTCCTTTCTAGTTTGGAGCACCATGTGTTGATACTTGGAAAGGGTTTCTAACATTTGCTCTGTTCTTTAGTCTATAAACTTGGCGGGGCTTGCTATCACCAGCCCCCTTGAAACTGGCCTGGAATCATGGTGGAAGAAGACGCGAACTCTCCCATGTGGAAGTTCACACAGTACGTCCTTTGCCCGTAGCAGCCGCCACTAGCTGGGCCGTCTTCCGCAATCGTCCCATGTCTGAGATGGGAGCAGGGACATTTGCTAACATACCCTTTACCAGATGCTTCGGCGATAAAGGCGACGTGGAAGATATCACCGAAGGTAGGATGCCTTATATGCTGGTCCTGCGCAACATGCTCGCACCTGATGCACTGTACTGATGCATCTACACAGCGGATATCATCTCGACGGTAGAGTTTGACCACACTGGTAACTACTTGGCAACCGGCGACAAGGGTGGTCGTGTGGTGCTGTTTGAACGCAACGAAACGGTACGTAGAATGCAGATTCCGGCTCGCCCAACAGGGTGCTAACCGATGTGTCTCGACTATGCAGAAGAAAACGTGCGAGTACAAATTCCACACCGAGTTCCAGTCCCACGAGCCTGAGTTTGATTACCTCAAGTCGCTCGAAATCGAGGAAAAGATCAACAAGATAAAATGGTGCCGGCGGCAGAATGCGTCACACTACCTGCTATCGACAAACGACAAGACCATCAAGCTGTGGAAAGTGTTTGAGAAGTCACTTAAGGTTGTGGCTGAAAACAATCTCTCCCAAGATCTCACACCGGCGGGTCTGGCGGCCGGCGGCGGCGCCCCACGGCCGCTGCCCAACGTGCACTTCCGCTCGGCCAACGACCTGAAGCTACCGCGTCTGACGCACCACGATACGGTAGTGGCGGCCGTGCCGCGGCGGACGTACGCCAATGCGCATGCCTACCACATCAATAGCATTTCGGTCAATAGCGACGGCGAGACGTTTATCAGCAGCGATGACCTGCGCATCAACCTCTGGAACCTGAACATCCAGGACCAGAGCTTCAACATTGTGGACATTAAGCCGGCAAACATGGAGGAACTGACCGAGGTCATCACAGCGGCCGAGTTCCACCCGTTAAGCTGCAACTGGTTTATGTATGCCAGTTCCAAGGGCACCATCAAGCTGGCTGACATGCGGGAGAGCGCTCTGTGCGACCAGCATGCGAAGCGTATGTTTTTCTGTCCTGTCTTGGCGCCGCCCCTACTGACCGTCTATAGTGTTTGAGCAGGAAGAGGATCCGCAGTCACGGTCGTTCTTTTCTGAGATCATCTCGTCGATCTCAGATGTGCGCTTCTCGCACGACGGACGGTACATTCTATCGCGCGATTACCTAACGGTCAAGATCTGGGACGTGAACATGGAGCGGCAGCCGGTCAAGACCATCCCGATCCACGAGCACCTGCGGCCGCGGCTGTGCGACACATATGAGAACGACAGCATATTCGACAAGTTCGAGGTGGTGTTTTCGGGCGATGCAAAGAACGTGATGACGGGCAGCTACAACAACAACTTTATGATCTACCCGACGGAACCCAGCAAAGAGACAGAAGTGGTGCTGCAGGCAGACAAGTCGGCATTCAAGGCCAAGAAGGTGGGCGTGCCGATACCGATCAGCGGCGCATTGGGTGCCACAGCGAACGGCGGCCGCAAGGGTGGCTCGCGGGCCGGCAGTCCGGCGGCTGGGCAGGGCCAGCGGATGCGGAAGGAGACCGATGCCGACCAGATCGACTTCAACAAGAAGATTCTGCACATGAGCTGGCACCCGTTCGAGAACAGCATTGCCATTGCTGCAACGAACAACGTACGTCTTTCGTTCTTTCCTGTGCTGGTTGTCTATTCTTTTTTAAACTGACGTGTGACAGCTGTTTGTGTTTTCTGCTCTGTAGGTGTGCGGCCGGCAGTTTGTCCTTGCTTTGCACGCTTCTGCTTCTGCCGCCCTTCGCGCTTTGCTCTTTTCCTTATTTGCCCTTTTCCTCTGTTTTCCTCTTGCCGTTTGCCGTGCTTTGTTTTCGCTGCGGAAGAGAGAGAGAGAGGGTGGGCTGGGCGTTTCGGTGACGGCGAGGGCTACGACAACAACGGATATCTTGGCTAGAGAGAGAAGAGAGATGAACCCTTTTGTGTGGTCAGCTGCAGAGTGTGTATGCATGTGCAATGGGATCACTGTTACGCAGAAGTAGTGGCCGATCCTCATTTCCAGCTTGTGTATCTTATCTTACGGAAACGGATCTCGCTTTGATCGCGCCCCGTCTGGTGCTCCTGGCTCTTTCTAGAATCCAGGAACGGCGTCGCATCGCAGCAGCCGTCGCGACCCCCCTCCCCAGGCACACCCAATAACGTGTCGAGCACGTCCCCATCTCCGCCGGAGCCCTCGGGCGACGGACAGGAGCTGCCTTTTCCGTAATACGAGCAAGACGGCCCGGGGGGGCCTGGCTCAGAAATGACGACATATAAGATACCATATGTGGCCTCCCCCCCGGGGATAGGTAAGATAGGGTAAGATAATGTGTGCTTTCCCCTTCCGTCTCCTTTTTCTTGCCCCTGGATTTGTTTACGGGAGATCCACAACCAGCACCTGCCAAGTGCCGACGCCATCTACGCCGCGGTCCGCTTTTTTGACTTTCGTCTTTTTCTTTCTTCCTTCTGTCTTTTTTTTTCTTCTGGAGCTGACTGTCTTGTTTCCTTGGGGGTCTTTTTTTTTTGGTGTGGCTTTTCGCCTCTGGCCTTGTTTCCCCTTTGAACGCGCCCGCGGCAGCTCCTTTTATATTTTATTTTTACTTCTTGTTTTCGTATCTTGTTTCTTCCATCTTCTCGTTTTTTTTTTCTTTCTTTTCTTTTCTCTTTTTGCTTCGTTTCGCCTTCCTTCCTCGCCAAGACCGCCAAGAAACAACGTCGCGTCAGC
This sequence comes from Ceratocystiopsis brevicomis, assembly GCA_002778105.1. NCBI lineage: Eukaryota > Fungi > Ascomycota > Sordariomycetes > Ophiostomatales > Ophiostomataceae > Ceratocystiopsis > Ceratocystiopsis brevicomis. The sequence continues at coordinate 1,899,496 of PCDN01000002.1, forward strand.
CAAAAACGCGCCTGCTCCCTCCTCTACGGGCCGTCGCCGCGTCCCATCTCACCTGTCCCGGTCCACACTTGTTCGGGCCACGCTGGCCGCTTCCGCCTCGCAAACGCTACGCCGCGCCTCTGCTACCTGCCGTCAGCCCCCCACAGCCGCCGTCAATTCTTCTTCCAAGCTCCCCTCTTTTTGGCCCCCACAGCCTCTTCCGAATCCTTTGAACCTTTTGACGGCTCCCTGACAACCCCCCCCCCTCTCCGCGCCCGGGAAAGAAGACGATTGCAGGCAACACCGTGTAAATGAACAAATCCAGCGCGCGACGCCGACCGACTTCGCACAAACCCCCCAAGCATGTGGTTCCCGAGTCCGGCCCCCGCGTAATCAACGCTGCCCCGTCTCTGGAAAAGGCCAAGATGCACGGCGTCGACGACGGCCGGCCCGTGTTTTCGCGCGCCATGGCCCTTGCCGGCCGCATCTTTGTCGAGACCATCCCGCAATGGCTGACCATTGGCGCCATGCTGGCGCTCATTTTCGGTGGCTGCTGCTCCAACGTCTTTGCGCTCGAGGCCATTATCAAGATCGAGCCGGCCAGTGGTGCGTTGTCCTCCTTGTTTTCTCTGTGTGTTCGTTCGTTCTCTCCATCCTCTAACCGCACAGGCACGCTCTTGACCTTTGTCCAGTTCCTCTTCGTCGCCATCACCGGCTACGTCTCCCAGTTCGACCGCGACCGCGCACCGCTCTTCCTCCGCCCGAACAAGGTCCCTCTCCGCCGCTGGATGGTCAACATCCTCCTGTTTTTCGGCATCAACGTCCTCAACAACCACGCCTTCAGCTACGATATTTCCGTCCCCGTCCACATCATTCTGCGCTCCGGCGGCAGCATCACCACCATGATTGCCGGCTTTCTCTGCGGCAAGCGCTACTCGCGCACCCAGGTTCTCGCCGTCCACCTGCTGACCATTGGCGTCATTGTGGCCGCCTGGTCTGACGCCCAGAGCAAGAATGCCGCCGAGACCGCCGCCGAGGAGGGCAACGGCCGCTTCTTCACCGGCCTCGCCATCCTGTTTGTCGCCCAGGTGCTGTCGTCCATCATGGGCCTCTACACCGAAGAGACCTACCGCCGCTTCGGCCCCGAGTGGAAGGAGAATCTGTTCTACTCCCACCTGCTGTCGCTGCCGCTCTTCCTCCCTTTCCTGCCGTCGCTCGTGCGCCAATTCCGCCGCCTGGCCGACAGTCCGCCTATTGCGCTGCCCTTTTTGGAGTACCTGGGCCCGATCGAGGCCGGCGCCGGCCCAGTGGACACCATGGACCCGACGGGGGCCGAGGGCGCCGCGGCCGCCGCGGCCGCCGTTGTTGGCCTGCGCGCAAGCGTGGAGCGCCTGCGGCTGCACATGCCCAGCCAGCTGGTCTACCTGGTGCTAAACGTGCTGACGCAGTACGCGTGCATCCGCGGCGTCAACCTGCTGGCCGCAGCCTCGTCCGCGCTGACTGTGACCATTGTGCTCAACATCCGCAAGCTGGTCAGCCTGCTGTTCAGCATATGGCTGTTTGGCAATCGCCTGTCCCCGGGCACGTTGCTCGGCGCCGTCGTCGTGTTCTTTGCCGGCGGGCTGTACTCGCTCGACGGCGGAAGGAAAAAGTCGACGGTGATGCGGGCGCGGGCCGTCAGCATCAAGGTCGGTTGATTCGGGCTGGTTTGCGGGAAGCATCCAATGGGAGGAGAAGGGACCAGACGGGACGGACAGGACACGGAACCATGGCGTCACCTTGATTATACATAGGAAGGGGGAAACTGCAATTATTTTTTTTCTTTTTCGTTTTCGTTTTCTCTATTCCACGACTCTTTGATCCTTGGATGGATAATCAACTAGGCCATTTTGCCTCGTTCAAGAATAGGATTTTTTTTCATAAAAAAATGAAGATAAAAATAGAAATAAATGAAGTAAGATACACATGTCCTTGGGAAAGAAGAAACACCCTAAACCGGGTTTCGACTTCGTCGCCTTCCATACCGCAAGCCAGGAAAGCATTCCTAGTCATAACCAAGTCGTAGATAAAAAATGCGCGTCATTAAAAAAAAAAATCGGTAGGAATACGAAACAGCAGGATGACCTTCACGACACACTGCTGCCGCTGCCGCTGCCGCTGCCGCTGCCGCTGCCGCTGCCGTTGCCACTGCTGTTGCCACTGCCACTTCCGCCGCCGCCGCTGCTCTCAGCCGGATGCGGAGGCCCGTTCTTAAACAGAACCTGGGGCGGTGCCAGCAGCGGGCCCGGCGTCGCACTGGCCGTCGCCAGCCCGAGCACCGACGCGGCCGACGGGCTCGTCCGCATCATGCCGCGGTACGTCGGCGTGGCGTCGGCGGGCATGCTGTCGACGTTAGACAGCGCGGCCGCGGCCAGCGCGTCAGCCAAGCCGTCTGCGCTTCCTTCGCCCCCATCGGCGCTCTCTTTCCTGTCGAGGTCCAGCGGCGAGGCCATCTGCGTCGGCAGGCTGGAGATGGGCAGCTCTGGTGACCAGGCAGGCGACTTGGAGGCGACGCTCAGCGCGGCATCGGACGAGACCGCGGCGGCGGCGATTGCAGACGCGGTGGCCGCGGTGGAGGTTCCGGCAAACGCGCCGCTCTCGCACTCTGCGCAGGGCGGCGAAGCCTGGGTGTAGTTCCGGATCCTGGAGGATGTCAGTATGGGAGACGCCATCAGAAGGAACGGGGAAGGGAGCAAAAGGACAGCATACATCTGCCATTCCTCGCTCAGCGTGGTGTGGCGGAAGTGCTGGCGGCGGTCCGGGATGTTGGTCTTGACCATGGTGTTGCCGGCGATGCCCGGGCGGCAAAACTCGGCACCGAGCCACTGCTGCTTGATGGAAAACTCGTAGCCGCTCTGGACGACCGAGTTCTTGGCCAGCTCGCACATGTCGACCGGGCTCAGCTTGTAGATCTGCGCGGCCACCGCGTACTCCTCGATCAGCGGCTCCTTGGTGAAGGCGAACTGCAGCGGGTCGTCGGTCGACAGCGACACGTTGAGCCCGCGCTTGAAATACTGGTGGAACGGGTTGCGCTCGTACGCCAGAAACAGCGCGTTGTTGCTGAGCGGCGACATGGCAATGCCGATCTGCTCCAGATAGAAAATGTACTGCAGCAGCGGCACCTTGCGCAGCAGCAGCCCGTGGCTGATGCTGTGCGCACACATGAGCGCCACCGCCAGGTGCTCGCTGTCGCCGGCCTCGCCGCAGTGCGGCCGCAGCACAAACGTGTTGAAGCCGCGCTGCTGCCGCCACGCGTTGAGCGTCGCCATGTTGGCGTACAGCGTGTAGATCCAGTAGCTGTACGGCGGGTTCTGCTTCGATGTCCAGTCCCGCGGCACCGGGAACTTCTTGTACAGCCGCCGCTCCACCTTGCTCTCGTCGTCGACGCTGTCAAAGCCGATCACGCGCTGCAAGAACACGTGCAGCTTCGGGTGCCGTGCCGGGTTCCGCGTCGCCTCAAACAGCGGCGCAAACACATTCTCCACCACCTGCTCAAACGACTCCATCAGGCCCGATGCCTTGTACACGTCGTACAGCCGCGGGATCTGGATAAGCCACCGCACGTTGGGCGAGAAGAGCTTGTTGTCCACCACCCAGGCCGCCAGCTTATCCCACTCGCCAATCGACTTGCCGTAGATTGAAATGCGCCACTCGGCCATCTGATACTTACTCGACTCCAGGTCCGACATGACCTCCTTGGTGATCTCCGCCAGGTAGCGGCCTTCTATGTCGTTGTCTGTCTTCAGAAAGATAGCCCGGAGCCGCGATTCACCAATCGGATTGTACTTCAAGTTGAACTTGTCAAACCGGTGGAAGGTGTCCTTATGTGCCTGCGCGGGGTGGTTAATCCTGCCCCATGCTTTCCCTTTCTTCTTGCGCTTCACAGCTTCGCAGCTTCGCAGCTTCGCATAGACTTACATGCATGTCCAGTGTGTCAATGCTCAGGTCGTACGCCGTTAGCCGGAGGCTGTCAAAGACCTCAGCCAGCGTCAGATGCTTGCCGTCGCGGTACAGAACCACCTCGTCAGGGCACTTCTTCATTTTGCTCTTGATGAAGCGCAGCAGGTGCTTCTGATTCATGCACGCGGAGTGGTGCACGTGCGTGTCAACCTTACGCACGTTATAAAAGTCACGGTGCGGCACACGCTTGGTGTCGGCTGTCTCCTGGTACTCGTTGAGAAGCGTGTACATGCTGAACTTTCCCTCCAGATACTGCAGCCGCCGGTACGCAAAGCTCTTGCTCGGCCCGTCTGCAGACACGGCCAAGATGGGCTCCAGGTCCATGTAGAACTCGCGCAGCGTGGGCACGTTGATGATAGGGGTAGGGGTTTTCGACGCCGTCCTCGTCTCGTCGAGCCGATACACCTGATAGACGCTATTGTCGTCCGGTTGAAATGTCATCTCCTCGCACTCGCCCGGCAGTGGTAGCAGATCCTCCATATCAAAATCTTCGCCAATGTTCTGGCCAGGCTTCCGCCGCTTCTTGGCGTTGGCGTTGGGCGGCTGGGGGGGCAGCGGCGGCTCCTGGGCCGATGTCGGCGGCTGCTGCGGTTGCTGAAAAACCGTGCTGTTTGTCATACTGTTGGCCACGCCGCTGGACGGACGCGAGGAAAAGCCAGTGGCGGCGGCGGCGGCGACGGCCAAGTCTTGCTCAGCCGACCATACTGGCTCGGGCGGCGGAGGGTAAATGCGCCAGCTGGGATGGTCCTTAGGGTTGTCCTGCGGACCCTGGAGTGACAGGCGGATATATTTTTTGCGCGTGTCAATCACATCCTGAATACTTTGAAAGATGGACGTCAGTTCTGCCGTGATCTGGGTGTCCTCTTTCGCATCGTAAGTTGGCAGGACGCCGTCCGTCGCAAACTTGTCGTCCCCAGAAACCTGGGGTGGGCGGTGGTGGTGGTGGTGGTGGTGATGGTGGTGGCGATGAACTCCGGCCTCCTCCTCTCCGTCCGATTCCGTCTGGCGAGGGTACTCCCAAGTGCTGTTTGGGGGCGAGTTGGATGTTGAACGCGACGGCCGGTCGTCCTGAGCAAACACAAAGGGGTGGCGGCCAGCCATGGCAATATGCGCGAGAAGGGTAGGCAGGGGCTGCTTTTTAGGTTCCGTTCCCCGCGCTACTATTCCAGGTAAGATCAAAAACTGGTGTTGTACATGGAAGAAAGAGAGGAAGAAACGGAAGATCAGATGAAGGAGGTTGCAAATGGGAAGAGATTTCGCGTCTGTAAAGCAGCGATTGTTGATGGAAATATAAAAGCAATTTCAAAACAACTCGCAGTGGCTTCTGCAAAATGTACCCTTTCCTGGCGTTTTGAGGACGTGCTGGTAGGACAGAAGTGTTGGCATCGGACCGAAGTGATGCTTTGTGTGATGCTTTGTGTCATATATAAACCGGAAAATGGGATCTTCCGCCCGCGTACAGCTCGAGAGCTAAGGACCATGGAGAAGGCCCACTTTGGTGTTAAACGTAAAACGATAGTGACCACTTGTTCTTGTTTGGAACCGAACACTTGGGTTCAGCACGTTTGGTGACTGGCATTGGCGATAAATCAATGAGCACATTTACAACGAAGAAAGAGCCATCCATGCGATTTTCTTCGCAAATCCATCGACCATTGAAAGAGAAGGGCTTCTAGTTTTGCTATACGATTTTTGTTCACGTGACCGGGTGCTTCCTAGTGGTGGGGCTTAACAAGGGTACGGGACCCCTTTCTGAGCCTTTCCGCCTCTCTCCGCTGCAGCACTGCCCATCTGCGAACCATCACCACCGTCACCACCCGCCGATCTCTTCTCGCGTTTGTACTTTGCATCGCCCGCCGCCAGTTTTTTTTTTTAGGTTTCTTGTTTTCTTTGTTCTTCCTGGCTGGCTAGGCAACCTTTGCTATCATTGCTGGCTTTTTTCTCTTGGCAAACGGGGGACGCCTTGCTCAAAGCGCAGCAGATTCCGGCTGGTTGTTGATCTGTCGATACTCCAGGTCAATACCTTGACGTATCGGCCCCCTTTTTGGTGAGAATCTCTTAACATCTCCTCTGTTATTTGACTCACCTAGGCCGTCTTGGTCTCGGCCTCTCTCGACCGACCCCTCTTCCAACCACCCCCCTTGCCCAGCAAGCCCCTGCCTGACCGACACGTTCCATCGTGACACAGCTCGTGTGCTTACTTTTTCCGTGTTCACGGCAGTCTACCTTACAAGTAGACGGATACAGACACAACATCCCGTGCTTCCGTGCTACCCGGCCGACTGACCAGCCTGGTCCATCCGGGCAATCTGCCGGGTTCCTACCGCTCCTGCGTCAGCGGTTTTTGCTTGTGCGGGCAATGTCCAGACCGACTGGCTGCCTTCCTCACTCCCCGTGAAACGACACAAAGTACGACAAATCTTTCGTTTCTATCTATCCCCATTTAGCAAGCAAGCGCAGCGACGGTCCCTTCTCCGTGCCTTTGTTGTCCGATCCGACGCCATGGGTTTCCTGGGTGTCTACAAGGCCCTCTACGACTACGAGCCCCGAGGGGAGGGCGAGTTGGCCATCAAGGAGGGCACTCTGCTTTATGTGTTAGACAAGCAAGGCGACGATGGTTGGTGGAAAGCCAAGACGAAGTCGACTGGCGACGATGAAGATGAGCCCGAGGGTTTAGTTCCGGTCACCTACGTCGAGGAAGTAAGTTGGAACATGCGGGGGGGGATGGGGCTGCGGGAATTCTGTGAAGAGCCTGATGATTTTAACTTTTTACAATTATAGGCCGAACCTACTGGTCATGCGCGGGCTTTGTACGAATACACACGACAGACCGACGAGGAGCTTTCCTTTCCCGAAGAGGCTGAGCTGGCTATCTACGACACGTCAGACCCAGACTGGATCCTGGCTGGCTACGATGGCGAGTTCGGCTTCGTGCCGTCAAACTACATTGATATGAACGCGGTGTCAGCACCAAAAGGCAGCACGATTACCGCCAATACCGCAGCAACAAGACAATCCGAACCTGAGTCTGAGCCATACCAATCAACACCACCCCCATTGCCGTCGCGACAGGCCACCGTTGAAGAGGACGATGACATAGGCCCGCGTCTGCCACCTCGCAATGGCTCTGCTCCGGGAAGTCCGACCGGGCCCTCTGATGCCGCCGCCGCACTTGCAAACGTCCTGGCCGGCCGCTCGGCGGTCGCCCAGCGCCCGTCCACTCCGCCCCCTTCGCTTCCCACGCGGCCCCCCTACATGTCCGACGCATCCGAAGAAGGTGATATCCAGTCGCCTCCGCTGCCGTCCCGTCCACGACCGCAGGCACACTTTGACGATGAACCGACGCCGCCACTTCCGCATCGCAGCCTTAGTAACGTAAGGGACCGTTATACTGAGGATACAGGTGAAGAGGGCTTGCCGCCAACCCCGGGCAGCTTCCATCTATACAATATTTCGGAGATGGTGTCCGTCATGGGCAAGCGAAAGAAGATGCCAACGACGTTGGGTATCAACTTGAAGACAGGCAAGATTCTTATCGCGCCAGAGCGCGCACAGGATGGCCCATCGCAAGAGTGGACTGCCGACAAAATGACGCACTACTCCCGCGAAGGGAAACACGTGTTTATGGAGCTGGTGCGCCCAAGTAAGAGCGTCGACTTCCACGCCGGAGCAAAGGGCACGGCTGAAGAGATCGTTGGCGCATTGGGCGAGATGGCTGGTGCCATCCGCGCCGAGGGACTGCGGGAGGTCATCATGGCCGGCACTGGCCAAGATCTGAAGAAGGCTGTTGTTCTGTATGATTTTATGGCACAGGGTGAAGATGAAGTCACCGTGGCAGTTGGCGACGAAGTGGTCATTCTCGATGACACTCGCAGTGAAGACTGGTGTCAGGTGCGCCGTGTCAAGAACGGCAAAGAGGGGGTTGTGCCGAGTTCGTACGTGGAAGTTACCGGGACCATCACGTCGGACATACCAGCGCCGATTGTTTCGCCTTCGTCTGTGCCATCTTCGCCTACGAAACTAAAGCCGGCCATATCAACGGCGGCGGCGACGGCCGGTGCTAAGAGCACTGTCCGGAACAACCGCATGGATGAAGAGCGCATGACACGTGAAGCTGTGCGCACAGCCATGAGGGACGAGAGACAAACATCAGAGGTAGGGCCCGGCGTGCATTTGCCTGCGAGACACAGCAGTTTGGCTGCAACGAGGAATGGTGATAATAACGATGGAAAACAACAGCGCCAGCGCAGGAAAGAAAACGGAAGCAGCTCGCGATCACAGAAAACCAGTACGTTGTCTTCCTACCGATTTCTTCTTCAGCCTCTCTTATTAACAGTGCAGAACCCGATATGTCCAAAGTGCGGACATGGACCGACCGAACAAAGACGTTCAGCGTGGAAGCCCAGTTTGTGGGCTTGAAGGATGGCAAAATCAACCTGCACAAGCTGAATGGGGTGACCATTGCCGTGGCTGTGTCCAAGATGTCTGTCGAAGATCTCGAGTATGTTGAGGGCATTACGGGTGTATCGCTTGACGAGGACAAGCCCCTGTCAAGCGTCAAGCGGCGATCCCAAATACAGCAACAACAGCGAGATGGTGGCTTGTCGGTGGGTGTGTCAGTGGAGGCGCCCAAGAAGCCAGAGTACGACTGGTTCCAATTCTTTCTCAGCTGCGATGTCGCTGTCGGCCTCTGTGAGCGCTACACACAGGCTTTTATCAAGGACAACATGGACGAGAGTGTCTTACCAGATATTGACGCCGGCGTCCTCCGCACGCTAGGCCTGCGGGAGGGAGACATCATCAAGGTGATGCGTTTCTTGGACAACAAGTTCGGGAGGAAGAAGAAGGCCGGTGGTGACGACGAAGGCGAAGGTGGGCTTTTTTCCGGGCCTGGTGGCACTCTCCGGAACAACACACGCAGAGGGCGACCCACGCCCACAACGCAGACGAGCGACGTCATCGATCCCAAGGCCTTCGCGCAACAGTCGCAGCAATCAACGGGCGACAAGGAAGTGTCCACGAACGGCAACAGTGGCGTGGCATCTGCTGCAGCCCAGGCTGGTGCGGCAAAGCAGTCTGTTGGGTTTGACGACGATGCCTGGGATGTGAAGCCCTCTCGGCAGCAGCCTTCGCCTACGCAGACGGAGCAACCGGCTGCGACGAGCAGCACTGCACGGTCTTCGGAGCTCACACCAGCACCGCAGCCAGCAGCCCGGCAAACCGCGGCGCTGACTGGAACGATGCAGGAGCTGTCGCTGCTCACGCAGCCGTTGCCTGCCGAAAAGCTGAACCCCACGCCTCCGCCTCCGGCTGTTGTGCTGCCGCCACAGCCGACAGGTGTTCAGACCCAACCACAGCAACAGGCGGCACCGCAACTGCCAGGTGCCTCGCCAGCGGTCTTTTCCGGGATTGCCCAACAGCAGACCGGCATGGCAGGTTTGAATGGCGGGCTGCAGGCTCAGCAAACGGCTTACGGCCGTGCACGACCCTTAGCACCGCAGCAGACCCAGGGCCAGGGCGGTCTATTGCCCCCTCCTCCATCGCGGCCGTTGTCGGCACCACAGTCTGCGCAAACGAGCGCGTTCGCTCCGCCGCCTCTGTATCCGCAGATGACAGGCATAACACGGGGACAGGTGGCCCCCCCTGGCCAGAGTCTCAACGACATTGCACAGGTACAGCAGCAGCAGCGGTACTTTCAGCAGATGCAGCAGATTGGAATGATGCCGCAGCCGACGGGCATGATGCCGCAGCCGACGGGCATGATGCCGATGATGACGGGCATGCCGATGCAGCAGCAGCCGCAGCAGCCGCAGCCGACTGGATTTGGGATGCCAGGACAGTTCTCGGGAAACCAAATGGGCCAGATGAACCAATTCGGCCAACCGATGCAGATGCAGCCAACTGGGTTTGGCGGGCCGTTTATGGGACAGCAGAGTTCTGCAGCAGGCCTCAACACAATTCTTCCACCTGCGCTCGAGCCACAGCGGACGGCCATGCCAGGAATGCAACAGTCGATGCAGCCGATGCAGCAGCAGCCGCCGGCGCCACAGCCGATACAGCCGCAGCAAACAGGCAGCTTTACGCAGGGCTTCGGGAACCACGGTATGGCGCCCACGCCGACGGTGCTGCAGCCGCAGAAGACCGGGCCGCCGCCGCCTGTGCGGTTTGGCGTGACCGAAGCGAACAAGCGTCTGCAGCCGCAGCCGACGGGCCGCAAGCCCAACCTGAGTGCAGCGAGTACGTACACAGCGAGTTGTGTTTGTTTGGTCGGATTGACATGCTAACAGCTCACAGCCGCCGACAATCCGTTTGGCTTCTGAGCAGGGTGCAGGCCTCTTTGGCGCTTTCAGACTGAGTGGGCGGGATTCCCCAAGGGGTGCTTTGCTCATCTCCTTCTCATCCTCTCGCGCGGCACCCTCTCTTATTCATTCATTGCCCTTATTTTTTTAAATGATTTTTCTTCCTTCCGTTGTGCTATTTGTTTTTGCCCTGTACGTTTGTGTTTTTTTTTTTTCTTTGGCTGTTTTGTTTGTCTTTCTTTTTCTTTTCTGTTCTTGGACAAGATAGAATTGAAAAGCCACCCCCTGCCGTATATAGTTTGTCTTCACAGCATACAGACACATCCGACACATACGAAAATAATATCAAAGCTTTTTTCCTGTTCCGTTTCTGCTACGCAGTGCAATTGAGTAGAACGAGAACAATATCTATTGCTTTCTTGTGGACCAAATGTCTCCAAACAGAACCAAGAAATCAAACCCCATGGCACCGCACCATTTATTCTGCTTGCATACATGCAATCATCATCGAGAAAAAACCAGGCACTTTTCCAAACGTTTATTAAGATTGAAAGCAGCCCCAGAATAGAACCTTTCTCTGTCCATAGAATTCCCCAATGCGTGTGCCATCCGCCCGGCTCACGGCTGACGCCATATAGGAAATGGAAGACAAACTAGCCAAGTCTTAGGCTACCCAACTCGAAAGAGGAAGGACATAAGACATATAAATCAGGTAGAAGAGAGGAAGGGGGAAAAAAGGCGCGACTACTGAGCATCCAACAGACTGTCGTCTGCGGCCAGCACAACCTCGGCAACATTGCGGAGGCTCGGCACGCCCGTGTCGATGGCGGTTGACTTTGCGCTGGCGGCCACGGCCGGCTTCTTCTCGGCGACGTCCTTCTTTGACGTGTCGGCCGGAAACCGCTTGCGGACGGCAGCGACCATGCGAAAGAACCAGTGCACGTTGAGCGAGTTGAGCACCAAGTTGCTGGTGACATAGAGCACAAAGAGCCAGAGGGGGATGGGTCCGGTGTTGGCGGCGTAGGCACGGACGGAGGGGGGGTTGGCGGCGTCCGGGTTGTTGACCCAGGCGATCGAGGGGCCCTCAAAGACGGCGTGCCACATGTCGCGGTAGACCCAGGTAGACATGTACATGCCGTAGCAGAGACGGCAGGAAAAGAAGGTGACGAGAAGGGCGATGCCGTTGATGAGCTGGGGGCGCGAGCCAGTCATGTTGAGTTTGTCAAAAAACCAGTGCAGGTTCAGGAAGGGCGTGGACAGCTCGTAGAGGATAAAGACGCAGCCGTAGTAGTTGAGGAACGGTCTCTGGGGGTATGGTCAGTTTTCTTTTCTTCTCTTCTTCTCTTTTTCTTCTCCTTCTTAGATGCTCTCGTAGATTCTCTGGCAGAATTCCCCAAACATACAAGACCAAAGGTGAACACCGACAGCGCGCTGACGGCGTGTGCAAGCATGCCGACGCCAAAGGCATTCAGATTCTGCAGCGTGACGACAAAGTCCCAAATAAAGTAGCCACAGGCCAGCGACACGACCATGGACGCCAAGCCGCTGTAGCCCCAGATGCGCTCTTTCCATTCGTCGCCGCCCATGTTGGCGCGCTCTGAGTCAGAGAAGATGCACCACAGAGCGAGGGTATTGATGATCAGGCTCTGAACGAGCGAGACGACGTGCGAGTCCCAGTTGGCGCGCTTGGTGCCGGTCAGGGGCTTGTAAATGCTGGGCACCAGCCAGGTGGACAGCACAGGCGACACGACCAGATGCACAAACGTGTAAAAGGCGACGGACAGCAGGATCTGGTGGATGTGCAGAGGCAGGACGGCAAGGTCGAGGTAGTCAGCCACGGGCTGTATGGCCTTGGACAGCGCCGGGATCGGCGGGATGGGGAAGGGATCGCGCATGGTGGTGTTTGTCAATTCTGGGCAGTCGAGTTAGTTGTCCGCAGAGGGGAGGTGAGAACAACGGGATGGATTTAAAAACACGCAAAAAACCAGAGAGACGGAGGGGGGACAGAGCCGTATACAGCTTTCCGGAGGTGCCTAACACAACACGCTTGTGGCGGAAAAAGCCGAAACGACGAGTTGGGCAGCAGAGATGCGGGAACTGACCTGTCAGGCAAAGGGGAATGACCAGGTAGCAAGCCACCAGGCCCTTGTCGAAAGGGCAGCGAACTGGTGAAGGAACCGGCGCGTGAAGGGAAAGGCCGTGGGAGTTGGGCACGGGAGACACGGAAGACGGGCGACGCGGCCACGGGATTGCCGGTTGATGGCCGGATGAGAGGGAAGCAGGGTTGATAAAAATAAAGAAAAAAAAGAAGAGAAGAAAGAAAGGAAGGCCGAGTCGACACGACAGCAGACGCGACGTCGTGGTGAGGGGCGGTCAGCTGCGCCGGATGTCGACGTATTCGTGGGGAAGGGACGACGTGGACGGTGGGTGAATCAGCAGTGGTAATAGCACCTAGTTCCCAACAGTTCCAGCGCTAAAGCCGGGGTGTGTGTGGAACCGGCAAGAGCTCTCGCGTGGGCGACACCAGCCACAGGCGGACGGTGCCTGGAGACATGCGCCACTGTGCGCCGGACTTAGGTCCGCGTGTCCACAGCGCTGTCATGACCACACGTGCCTCGCCCACGCACGC
>PCDN01000002.1:1912421-1967599 GCA_002778105.1 Ceratocystiopsis brevicomis
CCCCCCCCTTCCCTCCTTGATGGCCGACTTACTCTACGACCTGCTGACGCCGCAACTGGCTGGCGGCAGCGAAGACGACAGCAACGCGTTGCCTGCCGGGGCCGCGGCTGCCGACGCCGACGCGCTGGCCTACCTGGGCACGCTGGCGGCCAAGCCGCTGGCGTCGCTGCAGGCGGAGGAGCCCCGGGCGCTGGCGCAGACGGCGCACTCGCTGCAGCTTGCGCTACAGGCGCTGGCGAAGAAGGCGTACCAGCCGGTGCTGGAGTCGTCGCGGCGGCACGCGGCCCTGCAGACGGCGCTGCCGCGGCTGGCCGCCAGCACAGCCGAGCTGCAGCGGACGATCCCGGCGCTGGACGATGCGGTCGAGCACTTTTCGACCATGTTTCGAGGCGGAGGAAGCGCGGCAGCAGCGGGGGCAGACGCAAAGGCGAGTGCGGCGGCGGCCGGGCAGGCGTTGCTTGCGCGGCGGCGCCAGGCGCTTCTGCTGTCGCGCAACGTCGAGCGGCTTGTGGACGTGCTCGAGCTGCCGCCGCTGCTGACGTCGGCCGTGGCTGCGGCGGCGCAGCCCGGCCATTACGCGGCGGCGCTCGACCTCAACGGCCACATCCGCCGCCTGCACACGCTGTACCCGGACTCGCCGCTGGTGCGGTCCGTGGCTGCCGAGGCCGACGAGGCCATGCGCGCCACCGCCACCAGCCTGGTGCTCTCGCTCAAGGCGCCCAACCTCAGACTGGCTGCCGCGCTGCGCACCATTGGCTGGCTGCGGCGCGTGCTGCCCGATCTGGAGAGCAGCGGCGTCGACCTCGACGTGGCCACGGCCATGACTACGACCACCCTGCACCCGACGCCGGCGCCGCTGTCCGCCTCGTCCGGCGCGGCCGCACAGGAGTCGGCGCTGGGCGCGCTGTTTCTGGTTTGCCGGCTGGCGACGCTGACGACGACGCTGGATGCGCTGGCGCCGCTGCGCGAGCTGGCCGACCAGGAGCGCGCGCGGCAGGCCACGCTGGGCACCGGCAGCGCTTGGACAGGCGGCCAGCAGACGGAGAGGTACCTCAAGCGGTACCTGGAGATTTTTCGCGAGCAGAGCTTTGCTATTGTGTCCATGTACCGGAGCATTTTCCCATCGACTGCTCTGGCCACGGACGACGCGGACGCCAAGGCAGACGGCGAGGCGGCCCAAGCACAGCGGAAGCCCGGCACGTCCAGCACACCCGGCACCGCCACAGCTGACCCCCTGGAGCCGCTTCCGCCTGCGCTCGCCACGTTCCCGCTGCACCTGGTCGAGCTGCTGCTCGCCACGCTGCACCAGTACCTACCGACGGTGCGCGACCAGGCCGCGCGCGACAGTCTGCTGACGCAGGTGCTATACTGCGCCGGCAGCCTGGGCCGGCTGGGTGGCGACTTTGGCCTGTTTCTGGCAGCGCTGGACGTGGGCGGCGGCAGCGCCGAGGCCGAGAAGGAGTGGATGGAGGTCGTGCGGCGGCACCGCCAGCTGGCCGGGCGGCTGGAGTCGATTGTGGGCGACAAGCGATGAGGCTAACGGCGTTCTTTTTTCTTTTTTCTTTCTTTTTGATGACGACGGGTCAAACGATATCATTTTAGATCCAGCTTGGCTGCTGGATAGGGGGGAAAAAAAGCACTGCATCTGTCTGTCTGCATCTCGAAGTACCTCGGAGGTCAGTCGAGTGAAGCACACGTGACCATCCACGTGAAAATACAACCAGTAAAACCCCAAGGAAATGCAGCGTCATTCCTCACGACGTCAGCTTGACGACACCGGCGGTGTATGACCAACAGCGGACTTGTTCGCCAATTGACCCTCGTTTCCCTATAGCCGCCCATTTTTTTCCTTCCCACGCTGCCGCACCAAATGGAGACCCTTTTGAGTCGCACAACATTCTGACCGCCTCCCACCCCCCCCGTCTCGCTCTCTTCTCCGATCGATTCTCTGCGTGTCCGGCGCTCGTCCCTGCGTCGGCGGTCGACATGGCCGATGGCGCCGTTAAAACGGCGTCCAAGACGCGTGCGTTGTACCATCCAGTCCTCTCTTTTTGTGCTTTCAGGCTAACCCCCCCCCCCCCCCTCGCCGGCCTTGGCTCCGGGGTCCTCTCGGCCGTCTTACTGCAGCCCATCGATTTGCTGAAGACGCGTGTCCAGCAGGCCGGCCACCACAGCCTGCGGCAGGTACTGGCAGACCTGCGTGCGGCGGCGGCGGCGGCGGCGGCGGCGTCCTCTGCTCAGCCCAAAACCGGCGCAGCAGGGTCCACCGCAGCAACAGCAGCACCTCCTCGGAGCTTTCTGGCCAGCCTCTACCGCGGCACACTGCCATCGGCACTGCGCACCGGCTTCGGGTCGGCGCTCTACTTTGCGGGCCTGAACGCGATCCGGTCGAATGCGGCCAAGATCCCGGTGCTGGCGTCGCCGCCGCCGCCGCCGTCGTCGTCGTCGTCGTCGTCGGCATCGTCGTCCGGCCTCGTGAAGCTCTCCAACACGGGCAACCTGCTGGCGGGCGCGGTGGCGCGGGCGGCAGCCGGCTTTGTGCTGATGCCGCTGACGGTGCTCAAGGTGCGCTACGAGAGCAGCCTGTACGGGTACCGGTCACTGGCGGAGGCGACGCGCGACATTGCGCGGACCGAGGGTCTGCGCGGCTTCTTTGCGGGGTTCGGGGCGACGGCGCTGCGCGACGCGCCGTACGCGGGGCTGTACGTGTTGCTGTACGAGCAGATCAAGCGGCGGCTGAACGGGCTGAGCAACAACCACAACAGCAAGAACGGCAAGAACAGCGACAACGGCGGCAGCATGGACAGCTCGCGTGCCGCGGCCATCAACTTCTCGTCGGGCATGCTGGCGGCGGCGGCGTGCGCGGCCGTGTCCAACCCGTTCGACGCCGTCAAGACGCGCATCCAGCTGCAGCCGGCACGCTACCACAACATGGTGCACGCGACGCGGCGCATGCTGGCCGAGGACGGCGCGCGCGCGCTGTGGGACGGGCTGGCGCTGCGCATGAGCCGCAAGGCCATGAGCGCGGCGCTGGCCTGGACCGTCTACGAGGAGCTGATCCGGCGCGCAGAAACGCGCTGGGCGGCGGCGGCGGGCACGGCGGCGGGTGAGGGCGTGCGGCCGGGCCGTGTGCCGTCATGAGGATACGAGAGGAACGGTGGTGTTTTTTTTTTGGCTTTTGGCTTTTGGCTTTTGGGCGTCTTTGGGGTCTGGGTCTTGTGTCTGGGCAATAATCGACAATCTCTTCTTCTTGCAGCAGCAGCGGCAGCTTGTATTGATATGAAAGAATGGCCAAAGAAAAGGACATAGTCATGACAAGGACAGAGAGAGCGTCGATAAGGAAACCAAAGAAAACAATCCCAAGCTCCTCGAGTTCTTCATCCCATCCTTCCTCCTATAAAACAAAACTGGAACCAAAAAAACCAAAAAAAAACAGCCAAACGAACCGAACCAAGGAGAGGACTACTTTGCACCCGCCAAGTACATCAGCAGGCCAGGCGATTTGCTGCGGCTGCGCTTCTTGTGCTCCTTCTTGCGCACCCACTCAAATTCGGGCTCGAGGTGGTGGTGGTGGCGGCCGCGCGGCTCCTCGATCTTGACAACCAGCTTGCGGCTGTCGCGGATGGTCTTTGTGTGATGCCACAGGTAATCGCGCTCCTCGTTGGACACGTCGTGTTTGACGATGACGTAGTTGGGGTCCTGTGCGTGTGAGAGAGGGAAGGGATGAAAGAAGAGGGAAGGGATGAAAGAAAAGAGAGAAAAAAGAGAAAAAAGAGAAAAAAAAATCACCTGGTCATAATCAAAATCAATGTGGTAGAAATTCAGCGTCTCGATCGACAGGTACCGCCTCGGCATGCGCGTGTGCCGCGGCCGCTGCATGGGCATGACCGGCTGCTGCAGGATCCGCGTCTGCTGCAGGGCCAGCGGCTGCTGCTGCTGGATCTGGATGGACACGTCGGTCTGGTCGTGGTAGGGGTGCATGGCCAGCTGCCGGGACGCCCTCTTGTCCTCCTTCTCCTTCTCCTTCTCCTTCTTCTTCTTGTCGTCGTCGTCGCGCTTGACCGTCTTCTTGTCCAGGATGGCCTGGATGTCCTTGGGGTCGACGCCGGACCGCAGCAGGTCCTCCTCGAGGCGCTGGCGGTACTCGCGGTCGCGCTGCTTGCGGTCGGCCTCGGCCTTGGCCTTCTCGGCGGCGATGCGCGCCTCGTAGCGCGCAATCGTCTCGCGCTCCAGCCGCTCGCGCTCGTCCTTCTCGTCCTGCTCGCGCTTCTGCTGCTCCAGCGCCTTGAGCTCCAGGTCCTTCTTGATGCGCCTCTCCTCCAGCTCGCGCTCCTCGCGCCGCCGGATCTCCTCCAGCTCGCGCTTGGCCCGCTCCAGCTCGGCCTGGCTGCGGTACTCGTGCTCGCGCGTGCGGTCTGTCTTCTCGCGCTCCTGCGCCGCCTTGATCGCGTCCAGCTCGCGCTTGGCCCGCACCATCTCCGCCTCCTCCTGCGAGCGCAGCCGCCGCTCGCGCTCCTCCTCCTCGGCCCGGTACCCCTCGATCTCACGCTTGGCCCGCACCAGCTCCCACTCCTCGCGGTCGTTGCGCCGCACGTGCTGCTCCAGCTCCTCGTGCGCCTGCGCGCTGCGCAGCCGCAGCGCCTCCAGCTCGCGCCGCGCCTTCTCCAGCTCGTACTCTTCGCGCGAGATGTAGTTGCTCGACCCGTGCGTCCGCGACCGCGTCCGCGACCGCGACCGCGACCGAGACCGCGACCGCGACCGCGACCGCGACCGCGACCGTGCCGCCGCCCGCCGCGGCCGGTGCACCACCTGCCCTCGCAACGGCGCCGACGCCCCGTCATTCGACTCGTCGTCCGAGTGCTGCGTGTTGTAGTTGTTGATGATCACCGGTGGCGGGGTGGACCGCCTCTCGTGCGACCGCGACCGCGACCGCGACCGCGGCCGTCGCGTCGTGGCCACGGTGCGTTCTGCCGCTAGATAGTTCGTGCCCCCGACGGCATAGTAACCGCGGATCGGTGCACGCCGTGGCGGGGAGGCTTCTCGGTGACGAGAGGAGATGCGCACATCCACCTCGTCGTCATCATGGTAGTAACTCATATTGGGTGGGGGGGGTGAAATGAGGCTCAAAAAGGAGGGGAAACGATGATGAGAACGAAATAAACAAAAGCAAACCCTGATGGGCTTGAAGACCAGACAAGAGGAGAGGAGAGAGGGAGAGGAGAGAGGGAGAGAAAAGAGGGGGGGAAAAGAGAGGGAGAAAGGAGAAAAGAGAGGGAGAAAAGAGAAAAGAGGAAAGTATAAGAGAAAAGCAAAGGTCAAAGATCTCGACCCTCTACACACAAGATACGAGGAGGGGAAAAGCAAGAGCGGCTGGGAGGGGCGGGGTGGGCTGGATGCGGCGCAACATCCCAGCGCCGCATCATACAGAGAGAGTATCTTACGTAGAAGAACCGCCAGGAGTACCGCTGTAAGATACATGCAGACTACGGCAAGTATGTGCACCCTGGCTAGTAGCAGGAGGCGCAGGAAGAGGGAGGAGGGAGGGGTGGATGACCCGGGCCAGGTGACAAGATACTTGTGAGCGCAACGAGGCAGTGAAGGCCGAGAGGGGGGNAACTTTTGCCCAACCGCTAGCTCCTCTGTTGTCTGACAATGGAAGGCGAAGGAGCGCATGTGTCAGATCAATCAGGGAGGGGGGGAGGGAGGGAGGGAGGGGTGTGTAGATTTATTACGATCGCAGCGCCGAACCGAACACGGGGTTGCCTCCTCGACGCCCGGTCGCCGTGACGAGGGATGGATGACTTCCTCGTGTGAGACGACAACGGGCATGAGGCCAAAGGCCAAGAGGTAAAGAGAAGCAGGACGCAAGACAGACGAAGACGGAATGATGACGACGGCAGGCGAAGGCGAAAAGCACACCTGCAGACCGAATGCAACCCAAGTGGGGGGAGCATAAGCAGCAGGTTTCGCGCTGTCGAGCGGCCGTGAACGGGAAGGGTAGGCCCTGTTGTGAGCGACCAGGGGGGGGGGGGGGGTCCGGCAGCCACACCCGAACAATTTTGCGACAAAGGACGTACCCATCCGCCATCCGTATGACCTGGTGTGCGACTTGACTGCGCTGTGAGAAGCTACTCTGTCGGCAATGAAAAAAAGGCACGATCCGCGTGAGAGGGGGAATAAAAAAACAAAAGAAAGAAACTCATGGTGAGAAACTACGATGTCGTTTTTGAGTGAGCTGGGCTGCTTTGAAAGCAAAAAGCAAACTAGGAAGGCGCGGGGCCGGAGTTGCCCCTTAACGCCCGCCCGGATGTGGAAACCAAAACGAGTTGACAAGTTTGCATGCAGCCAAAGAGGAGGCAGACAGGGAGGGAGCAGGAAGGGCAAGGCACAACCGACCTCGGATTGCAGCTGCAGCCGCAAGCTGGAGGGCGATAGGGCTGACTGCTCTCTTTCGTTTCGGTTCGGTGGCATTCCGTGGCATTTGTCTGGTCCATGCTGCTTGTCGCTGCTATCCCCGGGTTCTCCTTGGGTTTCACCAGCCGCCGAGAACAGGGTGTATCTTAAGATATCTTACGATGCGATCCTCGTGCTCCGTGTCGCTCAGTCCCCCCCGGCCCGCTGCAGAATCTGCGTAATGTGCTCCTGGCTGTTCTTGGCCGTCGTCTCCAGGTAGTGCAGCCGCTTGCCCAGGCCCTCCACGTCGCTCTCGAGCCCCTTGACCTGCCCGCTCAGCTTCGCGCTCAGCCCCGCCGCCGGCTCGGCCACAAACATCTTGCCCAGGCCCTCGTACACCGCCGTGTCCGTCGGCAGGCCCGCCAGCTCGCGCTGCGTCAGCTGCGCCAGCCGCATCTCGCGCTGCTTGCTGGCCATCTGGGTCCGCGCCACCGTGATCTGCTTCTGCGCCTGGATCGCCTGCGTCTCGATCTCTTGCACCAGCTGGTGTTCGTCTGTGTCAGCTCTGCTGGTCGTCGCTCCCTTCCCCGCGGCCTTGGCCTCTCCGTCCTCTCCTCCGCCCCCCCAGCCAACCGCATGCATACCTTTTGCAGTGCCTCGTTGGAGAGAGACATGGTGAACAGCCGACTGCCGTAGAGACGAGAGCAACTCTGTTTGCGTGCGCCGATCGCGTTGGCAAAAGGGGGGTCGAGGGGGTGAGCACACGCTGTGAATTTCACCCGCTCATCTCAAATGCCTGTGGCGGGGCAGGCCTTTCTCCCTCCCGTACAGTGCTACTCCGCTATTCGCACTACAGGCGTGACTTCTCTTATTTACGCCGTCCTTGCTGGTTGCGTCTATATGTCTTTTAAATTGATTGGACTTATATCTGAGACTGCTTTTTCACGCGACAACAAAATGGTGTATCTACAAAAATCGACTGGGCGTTATATGCGTGCCCAACAGCTGCATCGCCAACATCGACCCCCATCCGATCCTACTGGGTCTTCTTGGCCGTCTTGTCCGAGCTCTTGACTTCTGACACCGGGACGACCCGAGGAATCGACGTAAGTGCTGTCTTGAACAGCAGCGTGTACTCATCTTCGCTGCCGTCGAGGCACTTGTTGAGCCAGATCCGCCACTGGATAAAGTAGTAGGCTGCAGACAGTTAGTTCGTCCTCACCTTCACCAGTCCGTCCACAAAAGCACAAAAGCACAAAAGCCAAGGAGACATACCACCGAGTCCAGTAAAAAAGTGCCACCATCCATGGCCCTCCAGCAAAATCGCCCACGGCAGCAACACCATTTCGCGCCACGACCGCAGGTGCACGCAGTAGATGTTGTCCAGGTTCCAGATGAAAAAGCCAAAGACAAACAGCGCCACGCCGGAGAAGCCCATGGTCCACATCTGTTTCATAATGGGGCCTGCGCGCGCCGGGTTGCGCTTCTGGAGCGCTGGCCGCAGCTCGTATTCCATGCAGTACATGGCCCGGAACAGAATCGACAGCGTGAGCGTGGCGTACGATACCTGGTGGAACACGGGGTTTTTGCTTTTGTGGTAGACAACAGTGATGGCCGTGGCCAGGGCGACAAATCCGGAGGCCAGCCAGAACTGGAAGCGACGCGACGTGCCGTACGAGAAGGTCGATTGCCCGATGATGCAGGTGGCATAGATCATTGGCAGTTCGTCGGCCAGCTGCATCGAGTCTGCACCCAGTTAGGGACATTTGTTCTCCAGGCATTGCCAAGGCAGCGTAGACGCACATTTGAGCGTGGCGTGAAAGGCAATGGAGCCCACGCCAACGACAATGTAGCCGAGAACGGCAGCGATGATGTTGCCGGGATACTTGTAGCGGATGCAGTCCCGCAGGCTGCGGAAGCCCAGCCAGAGAAACGTAGCATTGGTCGCGCTGTTAATCAGCTCGGCGCAGTAGTAGGTGATGTTGTAGTCCTGGCACAGGAAGCAGCGGTCAGCGAATTGGCCTCCCACAGAGCGATTGGAGACGGGCAGGCCGCAGATATACCTCTTCACACCAGTTCAGCGTTGACGTCTGCTCGCCCCAGAACCCATGCCGGGACGAGCGGTACGGGATCTGTAGGAAGGACATGGACAAGGCGAGGAAGGACGCAGCGCAAGGAAGAAGTGGGCTTGTGGAGGAACGGGAGGACCAGGATGTCCCGGAAGGACCAGGATGTCCCGGAGAGAGAGAGAGAGAGACAAGCAAAAAAACCCCAAACCCCAAAAGACCAAAAAGACAAAAAGCCAAAAAGACAAAAAGCCAAAAAGACAAAAAGCAAAAAAGGCTCCCAAAACCCCAAAACACCCGAAAACAAGAAAAGAAAAAAAAAAGAGACTGTGAGGGCGAACGCAACCGGCGGAAGAATCGGAATGGGGCGTTCGCTTTGCAGCGGACCTGTCGGAAGTAGGCGACAAGGGCGGCGGGGGTGAAGACAGAGGATCAGGCGCAGAAGAGGATGATGGCGACAAGGATGGTGACCGTGATGAGGCAGAAACGACTGAAATCCAACGGCTGCGGCGAGGACGAATTAAAGGTGAGAAAAACGGAAAGAGCGCAGGGCGGGAACTACCGTGGCAGCCGTTTTTGCCGGCTGAGCTCTCTCGTAAGCAGCCTTGAGAGCGAAGGGGATTCGCGCTTCGGGCTTTTGCGCATGCGATGATGCTGGATCGGCGCCTTTGTGGCGGGGGCAGGGCGGCAGGCGGTGTTAGTTGCACGTGCATGACGTCCACACTGTGCAGTGGTCCGTGCTTGGCCGCCTTAGGCTAGAGCGATTCGTACGCAGCGACTCGTATTGACACGCACGCGAATTGAGATCCTACGAGTATGAACCGTTTACTTACGAGCTCGGCCGCGGCGACGCCAACTATATTCTACCGTTTTCCGCCCGTACATCTATCCGACTGGTTATCCTATCGGCTCTTAAACCGAAGGATTGGCCGTACTTGCACTCGTTCGGCGCTGCTTGAAACGAGCTGACAACGACGACGACGACGACGACAACGACGACGACGACAACGACAACGACAACAGAGACGACAGAGACGACAACGACGACAGCAGAGACGACCACGCGATACGAGACCCAAGTCGTGAGACAAGCCAGTACGACGCCCCCCACAAGCCCGCTCGGCTGCCATCCTGTTGCGAGTGGATGAGAGCGCCGAATGTGTCCCGCTGCGTCGCGTGCCACCCACTCGCTGCGAGCACAGGCGATGCCGGCACGCCGCCTCGACCAAACGTCGTCTCTCCCCTGCTCTCCTCCCCCTTCTCCTTCCCTCTGCAACCGAGCATACCCATCGGCAGCAGCAGCGCCTCCCTGAGAAATGGCGTCGTCCTCGCCGCCCCCCCCAACCGGCGGCGGCAGCAAACCTGGTGGCGGCACACGCTGGGGTTCCATCCTGTCTCAGGCCGTTGCCGGCGTCGAGGCCCGGCTCGACACCATCTTGGCGGACGCCACCGACGAGGATGTGGCCAAGACCAAACAGAAGGCTGCTGCAGCCACCCAGCTACCCCCGGCAAAAACATCCGGTCCGTACTCGTTTTCGTTTTATTTATTTCTTCAACGACCCTTCCCTGGCTAACGCTTCCTAGGCACCACCCGATCCGGCTCCTCCACACGCGTAAACGATCGGCTCCAAGAACGGCTCGCCCGTGCTGTGGCGGCCAAAAGCGGCGCCTCTTCCTCGTCTGTGGCTGCCAGCCCACGGCAGAGCTTCGATGCGCCCCGCCGACAGTCCTCTGACAGCATCGGCCCGTCGTCCTCCAAGGACCATCCATCGGCTGACACAGCGGCTGCACAACTGTCCACAGATGGCGGACTTCGACCTTCCTCCGAGTCGACGCGTTCTGCCGCGACAAATGGCGAGGCACGACCCTCGGGTTCGAATCAACCGAGCAAGCCGAGCACGCCGCTGCCGGAGCAAGGAACAACGGCGGATGCTTCTGCAGCAGCAGTCGCGACGGAAGCTGGAGCGGATGCAGAATCAATAGCACCACGAAGCGCGGCGGATATAGAAGAGACCCGAGCAGCACCAACGGTGCCAGACGCAGCAACAGCGGCAACAGCCGCCGCCGAAACAGCATCCGAGAGCGAAGCGCCGCGCGGCCCGAGCGCGGCGGTTGATGCAGAGCGGCTGGCGCGCATTCAGCAGCTCGAGGCGAAGCTGGACGAAGAGCAGCGGCAGCACGAGGAGGAGACGCACCACATGACCGAGAAAATGGAGGCGTTGCAGGCAAAGCTGCAGTACCTGTCGCGTGAGGCAGCGGACGCGGCCGTCCAGGCGGGGCAGGCAGCGGCGCCGGGCAGTCTGGAAAAGAAGCTGGCGGAGAAGGAGCAGCAGGTGGCACAGCTGATGCAGGAGGGCAAGAATCTGGGCGTCACGGAGCAGAAGCACCGAGCTCTTCTCAAGAAGCTGCGCGGCAAAATCAGCGAGGACGAGAAGGAGATGACGGAGCTCAAGACGGCGCGGGCCCGCGCCGACGACGAGCTGCAGACGCTGCGCGCGCGCGTGCGGCGGGTGGCCGAGCTGGAGCGGGCGCAGGACGAGGCACAGCGGCGCCTGGGCCAGGCGCAGAAAGAGGCAGCCGCGCTGCGGACGGGGGCAGCGGTGCGGGACGCGGAGACGGCGGACCTGCGCGCGCAGCTGCAGGCAGCAAACGAGGCGGCGGCGGCGGCGCGGCGCAAGGCGCACGAGGACGTGCTCGAGAGGGAGCGGCAGCGGCAGCGCGACCTCGACGAGCAGGCGGCGACGCTGCAGATCGAGAAGAATCTGGTGGCCGACCGGGCCAAGGCACAGGTGGACGAGTGGAAGGCCAAGGCCGACAAGGCCGAAGAGCGCGCCCGCGCCGCCGAGGCCGAGGCCCAGGCCGAGGTGCAGGCGCTCGAGCGCAAGCTGGAGACGCTGCGCGTGCGGTCCGAGGAGGCGTCGTCGGGCGCGCTCGGCGACTCGCAGGCCAAGCTGCTGCGCCAGGTCGAGACGCTGCAGACGCAGTACGCCGTCGCGTCCGAGAACTGGCAGGGCATCGAGGCCACGCTGCTGGCGCGCGTGTCCCGTCTCGAATCAGAGCGTGACGAGGCGCTGCAGCGCGAGTCGGACATGCGCAAGAAGGCTCGTGAAGCGGTAGGTTTCTCCTGATTTCTCTCTCCTTTTTTTTTTCTCCTTTTTTTTTCTCCTTTTTTTTCTTTTTCTTTTCTTTCTCGCGAGTGTCTCCCACTAACGTCGACAGTCCATCCGTGCCAAGCGCCTTGAGGAGGAGTTGGAAGAGGCACAGTCGAGATATCCCAAGGTCCAGGAGGATGTCAGTGCCTACGAGGCCCAGATCGAGGTGCTCCAGAAACGGACGCAAGAAGCCGGGACGGCGCTGCAGCAGGCCCAGGCCGACATGGAGGCCCAGCAGGCCACGTGGCAGGAAGAGCGGCAGTCGCTGCAGATCCAGCTCCAACAGCAGCAGCAGCAGCAGCAGCAACGGAACGGCGCCGGAGGGGGCGGAAGCGACATCCACAGCGACCGGCGCAACTGGCTGGACGACCTGCCGGCCATGCCGCACTCGCCGCTCCCGCTGCCGTTCCGAACCGGCAGCGGCAGCCGGCCGGAGACGCCGCTGATGCAGCCGCCCGCGCGCACGTGGAGCAATGAGCTGCTGGGCTTCCAGGGCCTGCCGAACAAGCTGCGCAAGGTGTCGGCGCCGTCGAGCCAGGACGACCCGACAGAGCGCTTTTCGCCGCGGCGGCCCTCGGGGCAGCCGTCGTCGCGGCCGGCGCCGTGCCTGCTGGGTCCGCTAAACACAAGCAGCAGCAGCCACAATGGCCTACCGATGGTGCTGAGTCCGACGGCCATGACCGACGCGGGTGCGCCGCCCTCGTTGGCGTCGTCGTTTCAACAATTCAAGCAGCAGCAGCAGCAGCAGCAGCAGCAGCAGCAGCAACAGCCGTCGCACCAACTGCCCTCAATTGTGGGCGGCGGCAGCGGCGACGGCGGCGGCAGCACGGCGGACCCCGACGACCAGCAGCCAGCGCGGCAGCAGACGCTGCCGGACATGCTGTCGGTGTCGACGGTGGCGGCGGGCCCGTCGGTGCAGTTGGTGGAGCGGATGAGCGCGGCGATCCGGCGGCTGGAGAGCGAAAAGGTGGCGGCGCGCGACGAGCTGGCGCGGATCGCCAAGCAGCGCAACGAGGCGCGGGCCGAGGTGCTGGCGCTGATCAAAGACGCCGAGGCGGGGCGGGCGGCGGCGATGCGCGTGGCCGAGCTGGAGGCGGAGGTGGCGGCGATGCAGGCGCGGTACGACACGACGCTGGAGCTGCTGGGCGAGAAGACGGAGCTGGTGGAGGAGTTGCGGGCCGACGTTGACGACGTCAAGGCCATGTACCGCGACCTGGTGGAGCGGACGGTTCAATAGATGGGGGGGGGGGCAGAAAAGGGAGCAGTGCTCGTTTCATTGCACAGCATTGCGCAGAAGAAGTTTTGTTTTCTGCTTTGGCCGTTTCTTCCGGACAGTATTGCGTTGTTCTCGTATCGGTTTGTAAGGGTATAGGCATGGCGGCTCAGTCTGCTTGGCCGTCTGTCGTCTCCGGCTTCTCTTTCGCCTTTTCTTCCGGCTTGTCCTCGGCAGGCTGGCCTCGGCTGTCGTCCGTACCCCCAGCCCCAGCCCCAGCCCCAGCCTCGCCTGCCAGGTCCGTCCCCAGCAGGTCGAGGAACCGGTCCGCCTGCAGGCGCGCGCGCTGGGCGCGTTGCGCAGCCACCTGTTCACGCCGCGCGGCCAGCTGCGCCCGGCGCTCGGCCAGCTCGGCGTCGCGGGTGGCCGCCTGGTACGCGCGGGCAGTGCTGCGGTCGGCACGGGCGGCCTCGGTGGCGGCGCGGGCGTCGGCCAGCGCTTTTAGCTGGGCCGCACGGCGGACCTCGTCGTCGGCGGCCAGCTGGTAAAAGGCGGCGCCACGCGTCCGCACGTCGTCGTCGGCGCGGTAGTGGGTGTCTTTGACGCCGCCGTTGTCGTCGCCGTCGCCGTCGCCAGCCACCAGGCCGCGGCGATCCCACCCCGTCTCAATGGCCTCGGTCTGGATGATGTCGCCGTGGATCAGCTCGCTGTCCGCCTGCGGCCGCGCCCGCATCTCGGCCAGCTCGGCGGCAGCACGCTCGGCCCGCGCACGCCGGCGCAAGGCCCGGTCACGCACGCGACGCGGCACCATGCGGCTGCGGCCAAACTCGTCTGTCAGCTCAACCAGCTCCGCGTCGGCACCGCTGTTGCTGCCGCGCCCATCATCGTCGCTGCTGTCGTCGCTGCTGTTGTCGTCGCTGCTATCGCCGTCGTCGTTCCGCCGCTGCTGCTCGGCCTGCTCGGCCTGCTCGGCCCACTTGCGGTCAAAGTCCACCAGCGGCGCCCGCTCGCCCTCGCGTGCCGTGTGGTCGCCACGCTGCATAGCCGCGTACAGCCTGGCCTTGGCGGACAGGCGCTCGTGGATCTTCTCGCGCTCGTAGGCGTCCAGGGGGGCAGCGGCGTCATTGCTGTCGTTCTTCTTCTTCCCCCAGGGGAGCGGCTTGGTCTTTTGGCTCTTGCTCTTGCTGTCTTTCCGGACCCCTTCTTCTCCGCCGTCACCATCGTGCCCGGCCCTCTTTTTGACGCGGACCCGTGCCAGGGCTTCGTCGTCGTCGTCGTTTCTCGGTCGCCGTGGCTTGGCCGCCGTGGCCGTCGCCGGCGTTGTCGATGCGGTGATGATCGACTGCAGCTGGGACGCGAAGTCCAGCGAGCTGGCCAGGCCCACTGCCTCGGTCCGCTTCCGTTTCGCAGGGCGCTGTCCGTAGAGATTCCGGTCTTGCGGCATCGTTGGTGCGGATGGAGAATTGTCGGTGGGTGGGTGGGAAGGACGAGGAGAGTCCCAAACGCGCAACCCGATTTTGGCGCGGTTGTCCGCTTATCGATAAGGAAATTCGCAGCGAAGTCGCTACGAAAAAAAGTCGGCAGTTTTCCCCTCGTCCTCCCCAGCTGAAACAGCCATGTCGAAGCGCCAGAAGCGAGAACAGCACCGCGAGAACCAGGCCGGTGCGGACACAGCCGGCACCGGCACCGGCGTCGTGCCAGAGCTGCCCCAGAAGAAGTTTTACCGGCAGCGCGCGCACGCCAATCCCTTCAGCGACCACAACCTGGTGTAGTAGGTTCTCTGTCTCTGTCTCTCTCTCCCTCTCTGTCCAGCCTCGCCTTCTTTGTCCGGCCACTAACACCCACAGTCCGGCCAGCCCAGACCGGATGGACTGGGCCACCCTGTACCCCGACTTCTTCCCGCCCAAGGACGCCGACGGCGGCGACGCCCCCCTGGTCGAGGTCGCCGACATTGGCTGTGGCTTTGGCGGCCTGCTGATCGGCCTCGGCCCGGCCATGCCCAACACGCTCGTCCTCGGCCTCGAGATCCGCGATCACGTCACCGCCTTCGTCCAGGACCGCATCCACGCCCTGCGCGCCGGCGCCGTCATCCCGGCCGGCGAAGGCCCGGCCCCGACAGACGCCAACCGCGCCGATGGCCGCCGCCCGTTTGCCAACGTCGCCTGCGTCCGCGCCAACACCATGAAGTTCCTGCCCAACTTCTTCCGCAAGGGCCAGCTGCGCAAGATCTTCCTCTGCTTCCCCGACCCGCACTTCAAGGCCCGCAAGCACAAAGCCCGCATCGTGTCGCCCACGCTCAACGCCGAGTACGCGTACGTGCTGCGGCCCGGTGTCGGCCGCGTCTACACCATCACTGACGTCGAGGACCTGCACCGATGGATGGTCGGCCACTTTGCCGCGCACCCCTTGTTTGAGCGCCTGACGCCCGAGGAGGAAGCTGCCGCTGCCACAGATCCCAACGCAGACCCCTGCATCCCCATCATGCGCACCGCCACCGAGGAAGGCAAAAAGGTCGAGCGCAACGGCGGCCAAAAGTTTGTCGCCGTTTTCCGGCGCATCCAAGATCCGCCATGGCCGGGCGAGAGCGACGACGACAGTGCATAAGAGCAGGCGTAAAAACAGACAGACATATTGGCATGGGCTCATGTAGGTACAAAAGGAAAAAAAAGAAAAAAAAGAAAAAAAAAAGGTGAAAAAAAACACATTAATATATATACCCAGCAATTGATTGCATCGCCATGCAAGGAACGGAATGAGCCAATGCCAAAATGCCAAAAAAAACCCCCAAAAACCAGTGCCAAAACCCCGAAAAATCATGTCAGTGTAAACGAATTGCTGGTACCAGTGAAAGCCGTGATCGTGCCGCCAATCGACTTGGAGTCGCCGTAGTATCGTAGCCGGTACGTGCCCGGACTCGCCGTCGTCTCCGATTCCCAGCTCAGCGTCACTGAGCTGTAGCCCAGCAGCGTGTTTGTGCGCTCCCAGGTGTACACAAGCGACCAGTCCGCGTCGCTGCGCACCTGCGCCCAGCCGCCGGTGCTGTTCTGCTGTTCAACCGCCGCAAACGTCTCCTCCAGCCGCAGGTTGTTGCGCGGATTGGCCCCCACAAAGGTCGCGTTAACCACCTGCCCGGCCGTGTACGTGGCGTTGGGCTGCGTAGTGCACTGTCCAAACGACTTGCCGATCGGCGCGGCGTCGAACACAACGCCCGTGATAAAGCTCAGTGACGTCTTGCGGTTGTCAGGCGGCGTGGGGCCGGCGGGTGGCGAACCAGTCGCACCGGGCGCCAGATACGCCAGGTTGCTCAGCGTCACGTTGATGTAGGCCGGCAGTTCCCATGGCCCGTAGAGCGTGCTGGCACCCTCGTAGCGTTGGATGCCGTACTCCTCTGGCGTGGCGCAGTAGTGGGCATACACGTTGGCCGGGCCGCCCAGCACCACAATGGGGTCTGCCTCGCCCTTTTGGAACGTGGCTGCTGCCTCGTTGTGCACCGCGTTGCGCCAGCGGCGCCCGGCCATTGTGGTGGCCTCGGATGGCGAGATGATCATGATCAGCTGGCCCACGCGCAGCGCCTGCATGTCGACAATGTTGGGTGTCCACGCGTACGGCTTGCTCATCTGGCCGACGTCCAGAAGGACGGGCTTGGGGTACTGACATGTCACCTGCTCCGGGGTCGGGGCCTGCAACAAGTCCACGACCACAGACCACAGCGGGTTCGCGTTGGGCGACCCGGAATCGTTTTGGGTGAAGTCAAAAGCACCGGGACCGTCGCTGGTCCCGGCCGCAAAGGAGTAGCCGAGTGCCGCTGGGCACGTCTGCACGCTGGTGCCGTTGGGAAGCTGAAACTGGTAAAACTCCATATTTTGGTACATGTGGTACGACTTGACAGTTGAGCCGACAATGGGTGTAGACGACGTCACGAGAGAGTCCTGGCCGGTCAGCCATGCAAAGAAAAAGAAGAAGAAAAAAAAAAAAAAATCAAACGTACATAAATGCTCTTGGCTCCCGCAAACTGGCGCCGGGCAATCTCGTAACAACTGGACACGCCGAGATCCAGCTTGGCAAACTCGGGGCCGCGGCCGTGGCAGGACTCGGACTTGCCGTCTGCACAGGTGCTGTTTTCCAAGCTGCACATGTCGCCTGAGCCGTCATCGCAGTAGGCGCCCAGCACGTTGGGCGTCGTGTCGCCGACGTTGGCTTGGGAGAAGCCAGCCACGAAGCCCGGGGCGGCGCTGGAGTCGTCCAGCATGGCCTGCTCAAAGAGGTATGCGGCCAGGCCCTTGTTGTCGCCGGTGACGTGGGTGTTGTTCTCCAGCATGGACGTGCCGTGGACGGGATACCAGGATAGGACACCAATGTTCTTGAGGTCCGAGGCGCGCTGAAAGCGCACCAGCGTCATCTCTTTGTCCGTGCTGTCGCTGTAGAGGGCACGCTCTTCGGCTGGGTTGGCCAGGTAGGCGTACAGGCTGCGTGAGAGGTTGGCGTCGGTGATGTTGGTGGTGCCGACGTCGAGGTAGCCCTGGAGGTGTTAGTCGCTTTCTTTTTCTTTTCTTTTTCTTTTCTTTTCCCGACCCGGACTTTTTTCTCGTACCGTCGTCAGAGACTCGTGTGCTCGCTTGATCGACAACACGGCCCCGTCCGCAATGGCCTGGTAGCTCTGGGTCGAAAAGCCTAAGCTGGTGACCTGCGGCAACAGGTAGTTGAACCAGGCGCCGGGCCCGCTGTGCTGGTGGGTGCCGGTCACGGCTACATTGTCGGTGCCGTAGACGGCGTACTCGTCGCCAAGGGCGGCCAGACCCTCGAGGATGCCGAGCCGCATGGCGGCGTCGCCGGACTGGGTGTCAAGCACGAGGTAGACAAAGCGGTCGGCCGGATTGCTGACGTCGCCGACGATGAAGGCACGCGAGTAGATGCGCTGGCGCAGGCCGGTGCCCGTCTGCGACAGGCTCGCATAGCCGGCAAACCCAATCTCGACCACGGGGCCGGTGATGTCGGCCTTGCCAACGCCAATCAGGTACTTGTCGCCCGTCGGGGTGGAGCGGGCCAGTGGTGCTGGGCCTGCGTTGTCGTCTGCTGTGGCGGCAAACCCGTGGGCGAGCTCCGCCGCACCGGGCCCAGCCGACAGCGACGACGCCGCGAAGACGGGCGTCCCAATCTCCCATGTGGCAAAGATGGCCAGCACAAAAAACGACAAGGCGGCGACAACTATGAACCACAGGCGTCGTGGGTGCGAGCCGCGCTTCGTCCAGGCCGCATCGTCAACGCCCTTCTCGTCGACACGCTCACAGTCCTGCGGAAGGCTGCAGTGCCCTGCAGAAGCCATGGTGAAAATGCAGTGCAGTGGGAAAACGAGAGACAAAGCAAGCAAACCCAAACCCAGAACGTGGATGGACAGTCCTTGGTGGAGAAGGAAGACAAGGCTTTCCCTGACTGCCGGTCCTCTCCCTTGCTGGTCGTTTCTGTTCTTTTTCAGTCTCGAAAAACAGGGGGACCCGAGCTCGGCGAAGAATCAAGAAGACCTGGTAGAGGCACCGTGCTTTGTTTGCTTTGTTTTGCTTTGCTCTCACAACACGGACCGGAAGGTGCCACCGCACACTGCAAGATACGTCATACATGCACAGCAGGAGAGCCTGACCAGGAGAGGCGGGAGCGAGGGGGCAAGGTGGCCTGGTCGTGTGCCTTCTTATAAGCCCCCCCCCCCCTCCCTCTTGGCTTACTCGTAGATGCCAAAGCACAGGGCAGCCCACCAACGGGCATCGTTTGTGAGCTGAACAGGCCTGGTATTATTGACAGGCGGTACCTATCGGAACCCCTGCAATCCTGTATGGATGACCGTAGCGTTGGATTGGCTGGGCCTGCATATCGCCACGGGGCTGAGCCTAAACGGGCTGGTCAACTTGCTGTCGGGGACGGCTCGTGTTCAGATCGCCATTGGCTTTTCCTAAAACGAGCTTTCTTCCCCTCTTTCTCGCCATGGGCTTGTCTTTCCGCATATCGTCCAGGACAGGGAGGGGGATGCCAGGCGCATTGCCGGCTAAGAGAGGACGCTGTCGGGATCCAGGATAAGAAGAAGGAAAGGCGATGGAAGAAGAAAGTAAGATACGCACTTGCAAGATACGTGCTTCCGTCGATCGTACTTTCTTCTCCCGGGTGTCAGTGATCGCCTCTGTCAAGTGAAGTGTTACCCGGCCATCGCCTGTATATAGGAAGATCGCCGGCAGGGCACTCTTTCCTCTTTTGGCAGCCCCTCTGCCGATCTGGCCCCCCCCCTCCCCCTGTCGTCATGATAACCAACGTTGTATCTTACTCGTAGCTACAAGTACGAAGTATAAGATATTTTCCGGAGTATTGCTGATATCCGGGAAGCATCCAGAGCGGCCGCGGTGGAATGGCACCCGAGCAAGCCTACGGGAGAAACTCCCGCGGTCGTTTGATCGTTGCACGTGGCATCGTATCCGTAGTATTCGTAGGTTTTCTTGCCATATGCTGATTCCATATCTTATCTGCCATTCCCAAGCCCATGCCAAAGAGAGAAACCAAAAGAAAGAAGAGAACGACGGACGAAAGGGAGGAAACATGCCGAGGCTCGTGGTGAGTGAGTGTGGAGCAAGAGGGAGGGAAAAGAAAGAAACGAAAAAAAAAAAACGACCCAGACCGAGAATAATAACAGACGACGCAATCATAGAAAACAAAATAAAAAGAAAAAAAAAACCCCGAGCGAAAAGAACCCTGCTCTCACCATCCAGCCTCAGAGCCGGAACGCTTCCTAGTGGTATCCGGCGCTCCCATACGCCACGGTGCCGGAGGCCGCCGTCGTTGTGTGTCTGCTGTGTTGCGCCCGGGTCATGTCCTCAAAGTACGGGTGGTTGCACGCCTGCTTGGCCGAGATACGGCTCGCCGGGTCGTAGATGAGCATCAGTTCCAGCAGGTCCTGGCCGGCCGGGTCCAGGTTCGGCACCAGCGGCACGCTTGTGTCCTGCACCCACCGGGGGAACGAGGCCTTAAAGTCGGGGTAGGTTGTGACGCCGGGCCACACCTCGTCGTCAGGCGTGCCGAGAACGCTGTTTGATTTGTTAGCGAACGTACAAATAGGCGAGAAGACAAAGGAAGACGCACCGGAAAATTTTGAAAATCTCGTCAATCTCCGAGTCGCCTGGAAACAGCGGTTTCCGCGTGCACATCTCGGCAAAGATGCAGCCCACCGACCACATGTCCACGCCCGTCGAGTACTGGTGGCCACCCAGCAGGATCTCGGGCGCCCGGTACCACAGCGTCACCACCTCGTGCGTATACGTGCGCAGCGGCACGCCAAAGGCGCGCGCCAGCCCAAAGTCGGCCAGCTTCAGATTGCCGTCCTTGTCGATCAGCAGGTTCTGCGGCTTCAGATCGCGGTGCAGGATGCGGTGGCTGTGGCAGTAGCGCACACCCGCGCACAGCTGGCTCATAAACTTCTTGATGATGTCGTCACCGAGCCCCAGATGTTGCAGCCGCTGCCCTGTGCCCTCGGGAAGCGCCTTGCCGCGGCCGCCGTCCGACACCGGCAGCGCCTCCATGTACTTCTTGAGGTCCAGGTCGAGGAACTCAAACACCAGGTACAGCTTGTGGCCCTCGGCGTGCACAATGTTGAGCAGCCGCACGATGCTTGGATCGCGCATCTCCTTGAGCAGGCTGATCTCGCGGATGGCTGTCGATGGCACGCCCTCGTCCTCGGCCTCGAGCCGGATCTTTTTCAGCGCCACAATGCGCCCGCCGGCCAGCAGATCCTTGGCCTTGTACACCACACCGTACGTTCCTGGGCAGAAAAAGCAAGCAGGCAACTATCAGCAATTGTTTCCAATCAGGCCGCCACCACCGGGCTCACTCACCCTCGCCAATCTTCTCCAGTTTTTGGTAGTTATCCATGTTTGGCGGCGTGCGGCAGAGAAGAAGCTGGGGCAAAAGTCCAAGCTGGTAAAAAATAGGGACTGAATCTGCGTGTGCTCGTAGATTTCGCTCAAAGAGTCAAAGAACAAGCTGGAATGCCGAAGAACGTTGCGAATGCGTCGTCAGACCGGACGAGATTGGGTCGACGAAAAAAAAGGAACGAATGGATTTTGAGACGAAATCCGGAGTCCCGTGTCCAGCGGAGATCCCCAGACGAGTCAAATTAAACAATAAAGGAAAGCAGAAGGCGCTCCAGAGGGCACAACGGGCTTAAGCAGAAGGGAAAGAGCCTGGAAGACAGGAACAGAAGAAGCGAGAAGCAGCTGGTCGTCCAGGAGGGGCGAAAGAGGGGCAATAAAGATCGCAAAGGAAAGAAGCAGCGCTCTGGCGGACTCGCTTGTCGGCGGATCCGTGGCGGCTGGACGGGTCGATCGGTCGGATGTGTCGATGTTCTCGTGGTGGTGTGTCGTCGTCGTAACGGTCGAACAGAAGGAAAGGGAGAGAGAGAGGGGGTCTTTTTGACCTTGTTTACTCGTTTTATTTACTCACTTCGTTATAGCGGGGATGTTATTATGCAGTTACTGAAAATCGCGGCTGAGCGACGCGTCTGGAGCGCGTTGGCGTATCTTACTTATCGTTGGCAAAGGAGGGGCAACCGAACAAACTAGAAAAGAAAAAAAAAAAAGAAAAAAGCAGACTGCACGACAACCGAATCATGACCGTCGACATCACCTCCCTCGACGCGCACGAGCAGCCGTCGGCCTACCTGCGGAAAAAATGGAAGGCTTATGCACGGGCATCGGCCGCAGAGATCCTGCAGAGCGGCGACATTGACGACTACGTCGCCGCTGAAACCGGACAAGACGAGACGTCCCAGCCGGGGGCGACAACGCAAAAACCGAAACGGCAGCCGCTCCGTGTGGCCGGCACGCTGTCAGCGGACCGTGTGGGCCGCGCGCTGTTGCAGTTTCTTGCGGACCGGAGCCCTGTCGATGGCGATGACGACGACGACGGGCTCGGCCTGCCGACGACTGACGACCTGCCCATGTATCACCACCCGCTCCTACCGGGCCTGCTTGTCGTCCCAAACCTCGTCCCACCGCGCGTCCAGCGCCGCCTGCTCGACCGCATGGTACACCGCGACCTGAGCTGTCCCCGCCACCAGACAAACATGCACCTCCACTACGACCTGCCCTACCCGCCGCCGCCGCCGTCGCCGCCGCCGCCGCGCCAGGATGGCCGTCACACCTCCTCGCCAGCCTCCTTCTTTTCCTACCCGCCATCCGAACCAAACCACAGGCACGACGCCGCCGCCGCCGCATCCCCGGCCCCCGGCACCTTCCTCCCCCTCGACCCCGCCGTCCACCGCCCGCTCACCATCCGCCAGGTCCTCGACCGCCGCCTGCACTGGGTCACCCTCGGCGGCCAGTACGACTGGACCAACCGCGTGTACCCCGACGGAGAAGACGAAGAAGACGGCCCCTACCCCGCCTTTCCCCTGGACCTCGCCGGCCTGCTGGCCGGCCTGTTCCCCGAGACGGACGCGCAGGCCGCCATTGTCAACTTTTACACGCCCGGCGACACCATGATGATGCACCGCGACGTGTCCGAGAAGACGGACCGCGGCCTGATCAGCCTGAGCCTCGGCTGCGAAGCGCTCTTCATGGCCGCACCGACTGCCGAGTTTGCCGCCGCAGGCGGGGACCGAGGAGAAGAAGAACCCAAACCCGCCCACGAGCCCTACGTCCTGCTCCACCTGCGCTCGGGCGACGCCGTCTACATGACGGCACACGCCCGCTTCTGCTGGCACGGCGTGCCCAAGGTTCTCAAGGGCACGTGTCCCGCCTACCTGGCCGACTGGCCAGCCGGTGCGCACGCCGATGGCCGGTACGAGGCGTGGCGCGGCTGGATGCGCAACAAGCGCATCAACCTCAACGCGCGCCAAATGCGGGACGACGAGACTGGATGATGAACAAATCGATTCATGAGACAATACAATACGTGCAAAACGCAATTCAACCAACCAACCCGTCTTTCAGTGTGGCTGCGATACGGGCCACAAGAACCGCTGCTCTGCCCTGATCCAGACGGCTTGCTGGGCCAAACACACCAATGTCCAGGTGTGTGCCCCGGACAGCCGCTTCGACATCCACCGCATCCTGAGTGAAACGACATGTCAGCTTGTGCACGCGTGAAAAAAAAAAGAGCAAAAGTTTCGTCGATTTCGGCCCACCTCGTATGCATCCCGCACTGGGTTTCCACGCAGGGCTGGGTACGACGCATCTGGCGCAAACGCAGCCGCATCGCCCATGGCCCCTGCTGCTTCGGTCTCCTCCGTGTCTTCTGTCAGGATGGGATTTTCCCCGGGGGCGGTCGCCGAGGCTGCTTCCCCGTCCGGAAGGAGAAAGTTGACAAACGAATCGACCTGGATACCAGTCCACGCTTGGATCTCCCAGAGCCCGGCGGCCAGCGGCGCCTGTGCTTGCGTCTTCACGGGCCGAAGTGAGATCTGCCGCAGGTCCTTTTGAATTTGTGCGGCAACGGCAACGAGAGACTGACGGCACGGCGCTCGGACGAACAGCGGCACCAGGCAGAGTGTGGGATAGGCAGCCCGGACGCCCTCATTGTCTTCTCGGTTGGCCAGGTAGATGCCAAACACAGCATCCTTGTCCCCGTCCTCTGTGGAGGCGGCGTTGCGCCTTGCCTCCACAACCGTTCTCGCGTAGGCTGCAAAAAACAAACTTTGCAGGCCCAGGCCGTGGCATGCAGCCACTACCCGCAGCTCTGACACGTCGGTCAACGCAGACGGCCGGTAGGAAGAAACGCGGTCCTCTGCCGATCCCTCCAGAGGGAGACGGGGGCGGTATCTCGTTGCCTCCCGGAAGTAGTCTGTCCAGAACTGCCGGTTTTGCTGTCTTGTTGTCTCCGATGCTTGCCCCTCGACATACCGTGTCCAGGAGGAGAACCGATCTCCAGAGGGCGACACAGCGGCGCTGCTGCTCTCTCCACACAGCTGTGCGAGTCTTTTGACCATAGCCGGCAGGCTGACGGCATCATACAGAGCATGATGGATCCGGAAACGGAGAGCATAGGATGACGGCGGCTGCGCACTATCCGTGCAGGTGGCCGCCTGAAGGAAAGCCAGCGAGGGCAGCGAAGGCCGCCAGGCAAGCGAAGGCCACGGCTCGCTGCTGTTCTCGTCGAGAGACACTGTCTCGCCCGCCCCCTCCAGACAGTCGGTCTTGACGACGACCTGCAGTAGCGGCACCGCCGTCGACTGCGTCGCCAGCAGGACGGTCCGCAGCATCGGGTATTCGATCACCAGGCGGCACCATGCCGCATAGATGGCCGCACGCCCGCCGCGCGCGCCCGTCAGGCGATAGCAGAACACGGGAAAGAATACGCGACCGCCCGCGTTTTGCCAGGCGCTGATCATGTGCACTTGCATCGCCGTCGCCGGCAACACCGGCTCGATCTCGTCCGGGCGGAGACCGGCTGCTTGGACGACCTGCGCGGCCTGCACAGAGGAGGGAAGAAGGGTCGCGAGCGAATGCGTCGACAGACGGCGGGAAGCAACAGCCGGAGCCTCTGTCTGCGCCCTGGCCACGCCGGCCGCAGCCATGTCCTTAATTGATGCGGCAGCAAGCAGGTCGCGCACGCTGACGGCGAATCCGGACGTCTGCTTCAGCAGCGCGCTGACCCGGATGGCGCTGATGGAGTCAAGGCCCAGGTGGTAGAGCGTCTGGCCCGTTCGGTGGATGGCGCCTTCGGGCACCCCCGACACCGTAGCGAGCACGGCACGAAGCTGCGTCTCCTCGTTGGACCAGGCTTCCGGGCCATCCGGACTGTTCATGTCGTCCTCGTTGGCTTCCTCGGTCTGTTCCGGCGCCCCTGCAAGGCTGTGTGGCGAGAAGCGCTGCAGTCCGCACACGGAGACGTTGTCGTCTTCAAACTGCAGGACGCTGTTGCGCGTCCGGAGGAGGAACGCCAGGGCTTGGTCGAGCTGGCGCAGAATGCGCGCCGCCCCGTTTTCGCTCCCAACATAGGCCGTGTCGCAGGCTGTGCGCCAGAGGAGTCTGTCGGCGATAACCTCCATCTCGACGCAGACGGGGTAGTCCACGTCGGCGACGCCACGCATAGACTCCATCAGGGGTGTCCTGGGCCGGGCGTCTTGCGTTGGCGTGTCCTGCTGCTTCTGTAGAATGAACAGCGTGTTGAAGATGCCCGTCTCAAAGGCGCCCTGTCCGTCTTTCCGAGCGGCCACGGCCCTCTGCGCCCGGCGCAGCGGGTAGTGCTGGTGCTCGCGGATGCTGCCCATGTTGGACTGCATGTACTGCAGCAGCGCAGCGGTTGTGCCCTGCAGCACCACCCGGACCGGCACGGTGTTCATGGTCGGGAACAGCAAATCCTGTGTCTCGGCATCGTCTCGGCCGGATAGCACCACGCCAAACAGCACGTCCAGCGAACCCGTCAGCGTCGCCAGCACGGCCGCCCAGCATGCCTGTCCAACCACCTGCACGCTCGTCGCCTGCGCCTTGCAGAACCGGACAAGATCGGCCACCGGCACGGCGGAGACGGCCTCGCTCCGAGACACCATGCCCTTCCGATCGCGCTGCCGTTCGACATGCGTTGGCTGGGCGTCTGCCAGAAAGTTGCGCCAGAACTGGTCCGCACGCGGACCGGAGACCTGCAAAATGTGCTGGAGTTGCTGTTCGTACGGCGGCGGCAGGTCCATGGCTGCGTAGTCTGCGCCTGCTTCGAGGTCGTCGGTGATGGGGAGAGTGGCTGCGAGAGTGCCGTGCTCATTTCCCTCGTTTCCCTCGTCAACACCGCCCCCTGCCTCGTAGGCGTAGGCTGCCTCGACGGCTTGATGGAGGAGCGTTAACGACCAGCCGTCATAGAGAGCGTGTGCGAGCGAGAGGACCAGGTACCAGCCATCGTCTGCAGCCGTATGAACAAAGGCCAGCTGCAAAAGGCCACTCTCGCCCTGTCCTTCCTGCGCTCTGGCGATGGCCGCTTGGATAATGCTGTCAATGCCCCTCTTGTCTGCGATCGCATGCTCCGTCATCAAGTCTTTGCCGGCCTGCAGAACAGCCTGGCAGTACACCATATCCGGTAGGGCGTGGACCTGGCTGTCGATGCGGAAGAACACGGTGCGCAAAATGGGGTTGGTGTGGACGACCGACCGCCACGCAGCTTTCAGCCGTGGAATGTCTGCGCCCGGATCCAGCTTCAGCACGTCGTGGTTGAAATACCGCGCAAAGTCCGACTGGATCATGTCGGCCACCATGGCCTCCTGCAACGGCGTCGGTGGGAGGATGCACTGCACATACGACAGGTCACGGCCCTGGGCAGCCAGGCTGTTTCGTAGCTCGGCGGAGATGGTGTCGACTTGCAGCTGTC
Source organism: Ceratocystiopsis brevicomis (assembly GCA_002778105.1). Taxonomy (NCBI): domain Eukaryota; kingdom Fungi; phylum Ascomycota; class Sordariomycetes; order Ophiostomatales; family Ophiostomataceae; genus Ceratocystiopsis; species Ceratocystiopsis brevicomis. The sequence continues at coordinate 1,938,572 of PCDN01000002.1, forward strand.
GGCGCTCGTTGCTTTCCTGGTCCTGACGAGGACTTTGTGCCGAATCCGAGTCCATTGCAGCAAGCATCGCTGCAATCGTCTGTCCACGGACCAGCTGGCTGTTCCCGAGAGGGATCCCGGCGGACCGGAAACGTGCAGAGAGCTTGATCGTGTCGACGCTGTCCAGGCCCAGCTCGAGCAGTGCCGTATCCTCCTGGACCGCGTCTATCGGCACCCCAGCCAACAGAGAAATCTCTCTTCGCATTGTTGCTGCTGGACCCTCCCATGAAAAGGGCGAACGGGGTTTGCTGTGTGGAGACGATGGTCTGTTTGTTGCGCTGCTGTCGGCCCGGTCCGGTCGTACATCGTGGTCGGCCTGCCTTTCTCCTGCAGAACTGGGGTAAACAGGGTCGTGTGGGTGTGCGGACATGGCCTCCACGGCTGCTTCGAAATCGTCCAGGACGTGCTCGAGACCAGAGCTGTCCGCACAGTCCCCCTTGGCCACGAGAAGCAGCTCGAGAGAGGCTGCTGCAGACGCAAACGAGTCGTTGTCGTGGAGGACGACCTCGAGAGCGAGCGGGTAATCTGCCTTTGTTTCTGCAACGATCTCGACCCAGAGCCCGGATCCCGCTGGCCGCGCCTCGCCGCGCTGGAGCTGAAAGGAAAATAGAACGTCAAACAGCGGTTGGCTGGCGCTGGCCGCCGTCCACCTGTTGATGTCCCGGAGCGGCACGTGCTGAAAGGGCAGCGTGCTCGTGTTGAAGGCGTGGCATCTCTGCGCCAGCCAGGCCCATGTCGCATCCCTCGTAGCCGGAACATGGAAGGGCAGCGTGTTGAACAGCGGCCCGACGACGTCCTCCACTCCGTCAAGGTCGTCGATGGCACGCCCCGACACGACCATACCGAGCGTCACGCCATCCTCGCCACCGTACATCTTTTGCAACACTGACACCCACGCCGCCTGGACAAGGGCGGCGTGCGTCACGCCCAGGGTCACGCGCAAGTGATGGAGCGCGGCAAAGGAAATGGTGCGCTGTGCGCTGACATCCTTCCCGGCAGGCTGCGAATGGGCAAGGACAGGAAGTGAGCGATGCCGTTTGTTGGCTTGGCGCAGGTGGTTTTCCCAAAACGGACGGCTGCTTGCATGGTCGCGAAGGGGCCCATGAATGAGGGCTTCGAGAAAAGCCGGGGGCTTCTTGGCAGAGGAGGATGGTGAGTCTTCCCTATCGTAGGCGGCTCGGACTTGCTGCAGGACCAGGTCCAGACTGGTTGCATCATAGAGGCCATGGAAGAGGTGCAGCACGAGCAGGTTCGTGTCTTGCCAAGCCGCCGAATGCAGCTCAAAGGGACGCCCGACCACGTCGTCCTGGTTGGCATCCACCCACGCAGTCTGCCGTTCCTCCAGAGCGGCCCAGACGCGGTCTTCCGATTCAGCAGCACCACCGACGGAAAGGGGCCACCACGGAAGCCGAGCAGCTGCCGTGTTTGGCCGGAGGGCCACCTGGACGAAGCCGTCCTGGGTCGAAACGAAACGCGTTCGCAGCACCGCATTTTGCGCCACCACGTGTTCCCACGCGAGCCGCAGCCGGTCGACAGAAACGCCGGCGAGGAGACGGAAGCCAAAGACGTTGAAGTACGTCTGCCTCGACGACGCATCAGCACGTGACCGCGAGAGCATGCCCTGTTGCAGGGCCGAACACGGCGCAATGGACTCAATGTCACCAGCCTCGACGCCCAAGGCTTCGCAAACGTGACTACGGTGCCGGTGCTGGCAGGCCGCCACCAGGAGCCGGGCCTCCAGCACCGCACCCATGCTCGCCGCCCCCCTGCCGCCGCTCTCAGGCTTTTCAAGCGCAGAAACGAGGTCGCCCAGCACCGGGTGTGCCAGGATCAGGGACGGCGTCGCGACCGTCAGGCCGTTGCGCTTGAGGGCGCGCGCAAGGCGAAGGACGGAGATGGAGTCGACCCCGAGCTCGGCTAGACTGGTGTCTGGCGTGAGTGTGTCGGCTTGTCCGAAAAAGCCGAGTCTGCGCAGGACGGCAACAACGTTCTGGCCAACCGTGCTCTCTGCCAGCACGGAAGAACGACCGTGCTGCGAGGCTGCGTGGTCGTCGGCACCACTGGTCCGCATGCGCTCTTTGGCGGTGAGCTGGCCAAACACGCGCCGGAGCTCCTTGGCGTCGGCCTTGTTGTTGGCCGACAGCGGCATGAAGGGGACTTGGACCACGTACGTCGGGACCATGTAACCTGGCAGTCGCTCCCGACAGGCGGCCTGGACGCGGCGGGACAGCGCCGCAGCCGCGTGGTCGAGCAGCACGCCAAGGGTAGCCGCCGCCTCGTGCTGCTGCTTCTGCTGCGAAACGACAAAGGACACGAGAAAGTCTTTCTTGCTGTCCTCGTCCCGAACAACGAGCGTGGCGACATCGTCGACGCTGGACTCGACCCCAAGGCGGATGGCGTGGTTGATCTCGCCAATCTCGAGGCGCTGGCCACGCAGCTTGACCTGGTCGTCGGCCCGGCCGAGAAAATCAAAGCAGCCGTCGTGCAGCAGCCGCACGAGATCGCCTGTGCGGTACAGATTCTCGCCTGGCACAAATCCGCTGCCGGTAGTAGACAGCGGCAGCTGCAACGGCGGGAACCGCTCCCGCGTCAGGTCGTCCCGGTTCAGGTAGCCCTTGCCGACGAGCTTGCCCGACACGCACAGCTCGCCCACACCGCCGCGCAGGACGGGCGTCTGCGTGCCGGGCTGGAACACCAGCGTGCCGACATTGGGGAACTGGCGGCCAATGTTGGAGGCCCGGCCGTTCTGCGGCACCTGCGGATAGCTGGTCACGCCGATCGTCGCCTCTGTCGGCCCGTAGAAATTGTGCACGGCGCCGGTCGGGCCCCAAGGGTCCAGCATCTCCTGCTTCAGCGGCTCGCCGCCCGTGATGAATACGCCGCGACACAGGCTCGGCACATCGCGGGGGTCCAACAGGCGGCCCAGACTGGGCGTCAGGTCGATGTGCGTGATGTTAAGACGCGAAATCGTGCCGGCCAAGTCCTCCAGGACCAAGTCACGCGGGGCGCCGACAAGCACGAGGCCAACCGACCAGGTCCAGTACTGCTCCAGGATGGACACGTCAAAATGGAAGGACGCAAACTGCAGCCAACGTGCATCGCCGTCCCAGTGGCCGCGGAACAGCACCTGGAATGCGAGCATGGCCTGGACGGCATTTTCGTGCGTGATGGCGCACCCCTTGGGCGTCCCGGTCGTGCCCGACGTGTACAGGCAGTAGCACGTGTCGCTCGGACGTGCCATCCGCTGGGAGCGAGACAATTCGATGCCGTCGTTTTCTATTTGGTCGTCTCTCTCGAGCACCGAATCCTCTATTTCGACCACTGAGACACTCGGGTCCTCACCAAACGGACTGGAGGCTTCGGACCGGGCCTCCTGCGCCCGCCCAGCATCTGTGAGAAGCAGTGTGGCCGCCGAGTCACGCAAAATATAGGCCTTCCGTGCTGGCGGTGCACCCGGGTCCAGCGCAACAAAGGAGCAGCCGGCCTTGAGAATGCCCAGGATGGCAAAGTAAGCCTCGGGGCATTTGTCGAAGCAGACAGCCACGATAGAGCCGGCTGGCGCATACCGGTATACCGTGCCGGCAACCTGGTTGCCCCGACGGTCCAGTGTCTTGTAGGACCATGCTCTGCTGATGGGATGGCCACTGCTGCCCTCAAAGGCCGTCACGAATTCCAGCGCCGTCTTATCGGGGATTTTTCTGGCCTGGCATTCCACGAACTGATGAAGCAGAAAGACCCCCTCCTCGGACGGCAGTTCGGGCGTCCGGGCAGGCAGCATGCTGTACAGACGCGGATGCGATGCCACCAGGTCGTCTTCGTTCCCAGCCGGGTGCATGACAAGGTGGTGCACCATGGCGTCGAACTGGCCAAGAAGCAACTGTGCCTGCTCCTCGGCGAGGACGCTGTTGTTGAACGTCAACTGGTAGGCCACACTGCGGTCGTTCGATTGGAAGATCACCTCGAGCGAGACAGCGTAGTCCACCTCAGCCACCTCGTCCTTCCTCGTCCACAGAGGTGGTGGGGCCACGGACCGCCGCTGAGCGGCTGGTACAGCCTCTGCATTTTGGTAGACAAGAAGCGTATCGAACACGGCTGTTGCCACGTCAGACGGCACCAGCCATTTTTGAATCTGATTCAGCGGCACATGCTGTGACTTGTGCAGGAGAACATTATTCGCCATCAGCACTTCGACCAGTGTCCGGTTGTTCGCTTCGTTCTGGACAACGACCGGCAGCGTAGACAGGCAGGGGAACACGGCGTGGCGCGTCGCGTCGGTGTTTCGGCCAGAGAGAACACTTCCAAACACCACGGATGCGGCGCCCACGTACGACGACAGGATCCGCGTCCATGCCGCCTGAAACACAGCGTGCAGCGTGAAGCCGGCCTCGGAGGCAGCGGCCGCCAGCACCGAGAACCTCTCCGTGGACGGCCGGCTTGCCATCCTGGTCTCGGCTCGTGCCACTTTCAGGGGTGTGAGGACTGGGAATGTGTTGACCACCAGGCCGGCGGCGCCTTTAGCTTTCCACGCGTTCTTCAGCGTGGATGCGTGCGATGTTGCCGTCCCAACCTGGGCAAGAATGTCCGAGACAACGAGTTCTGTTGGTGGCGTTGCTTCGGAAGCCAACCCAGTTGGGCCGTTCAGAACGTGATCTCTGTTTTCCCGACGCAGCTCGACAAACTGCTGGACTCGGTCGAGGATCTGTTCGAGACTGGCTGCATCGTACAGGGCGTGGTGGATGGCGAGCGTGCAGGACAGGCTGCCGGGCTTGTCGGCGTTCTCCCGAAGGATCACCTGCCACGGAGGCAGCTGGAGATTGTGGAGAATGCTCTTGCAAACGTCTGCCTTCCAAGCGTCCAGATTCCACGTTGACTGTGCCTCCGGACCGCCCTTTGCCACATGAATCCGGATGGGCCCCTCCAGCATTGCCTTTGTGGAGAGCTGTACCATTGCAAAGAGAGGCAGGTCACTGCCGTTGCTGCTGCTGTCGCTGCTCTCCTCTTCGTCGAGACTAATGAAGCCGGTGCGCAGCATGGGGATAGCCGCCGCCGCTTGCATCCACGCCCATGCCCAGTCCTCTACCGCCAATGCGGGTACCTCGTCGGACGGGAGGTGGTTTAGGCAAACGACGTTGAGATAGTGACGGCCTTCTGTGCGCACAAATTCGGTCAGGAGACCAGTCTGGAGCGGTGTGCAGGGTAGTACGGCCTCAATCTCGTTTTCGAGGAAGAAGCACTGTCGGTCTAGGATGGGCCTGAGACGTGCGCGGAACGCAGCAAAATCAAACAAAGCAGAGGCTTCGCTCAAAGGCAGCGACGAAATCATTGTAGACGGAGGCGCAGACGACACTGTGGCACCGTCGTCGGACGCGGCGGAGGAGGTGCCCTCGGTTTGTGCTGCGGAGAGGACCTGTGCGAGACCCAGACAGGTCGGGTGTTCCATGACATCAATGGCCGACACGGGCAGGCCATCTCTGCGCAGCATCGAGGCGACCTGGACCGCACTGACGCTGTCCAGGCCGAGGCGGTAGATGGTGGTGTCGCGCCGGATGCGGTCTTCGGGCACGCCCGCCAGCTGTGACAGCACGGCGCGGATGGCGGTCTCGGTTACTGTCCACGTCTCGTCTGTGCTCTTGACAGGTATTTCGAGAGCATGGCCCATCCAAGTGTCCCACCGGAGGGATATGCGGGCGAGTTGATCCTGCAGCTGCAACGGAAGGTCGTGTTGCTGTGGGACGTGTGACGAGGAAAAGCGAAGAAGATGGTCTGTCAGGACATCCACTAGAGCAGCAATGCACTGGACTGCATCTCTGGAAAGACATGGTCTGAGTGAATTAGCGACGATTTAAGAGAAGAAAAAAGAAAAACAAAATTACACAACATACCCGTTTGCGTGCACCTTGACGTGCATGGCGTCTTTGGAAGCGTCTGGGATAAACTCGCAGACCAGTGGAACCTGATATTGGACCTTGTCAGCTATTTATAAAAGACATTGGTGATGAAGCAGAGGTACGCACATCCATCTCTCCATCGTCTCGCTCGAGCGTCCATACAGAGGCATCGAGGGGTTGTGACTGCTGCTGCAGCAGGAGGAGACTGTCAAAGAGAGACGTGCCGTCGCCGAGGAGCATCTTCTGCACATGCCGCAGCGACGTGAACTGGTACCGCATCATGTCCGGGTTCAGCGCGTGGAGGTAGGCCATCACGTCCTTGGCGCTGCGCTGGGCGACGAAATCCACACGCACGGGAAGCGTGTTGAAGCACGGCGCCACGAGCTCGCCCACACCCTCCAGAGGCAGCGACCGCCCGTTGTAGACGTTTCCGAAGCAGATGTCGTCCCGGTGTGACAGCAGGCGCAGCACGCTGGCCCAGACACCCTGACACGCCGCCAGCAGCGAGAACCCCAGCACCTGGGCACGGCCTTGGATGGCAGACAGCGGCGTAGTGAGCGTCTTTTCAGCGGTCGTGCTGCTGTTCACGCTTTGTTCAGACGACCGCGAAAGCAGCGTGGGCCGGTAGTCTGACAGGTGCTTCTTCCAGAAGGCGTCTGTGTCGTTTGGAAGAGCCAGTGCATGCTCGAGAAAGACACCGAAGTCGAGACTCGCTGGGGAAGCTTTCAGCGACGGCTCCCGTACCAGCCGCTCGACCTCAAATTGCAACTGCCGCATGGCCTCCCCATCGTATACAGCGTGGTGGCAGACAAAGGACAGGGAAAGGCCGCTGGGGTGATAGATCACAGCAAATGACAAGGGCGGCTGGAGCGAATCCAGGGGACTGGCAAGGGTCTGCACGTGCCGCTCCACGACAGCATCGACAGCCTCGCCGGGCGACGCCGTAAACTCGAGCCATGGCGGCGTCCAATCCTGAAGAACAACCTGCGCAATGGGATGGCGCGCGTTGTCCGTGGTCATGAAACATGTGCGCAGAATGGCGTGGCGAGCACACATCTGCAGCCAGGCGGCACGGAAGACGTCAGGGGCGTGGTGCTGAAGAGGCAGCCGGAACAGCAGCCGGTTGACATAGGACCGGCCACGGACCGGCGATACAAGCATCGCCTCTTGCAGTGGCATGCATGGGAGGACTTTCTCTGCCACAAGGCCCGGGGCTTGGCGGGCATCGAAGCTGTTCTGCAGACCCTGTAGGAACGAGGGCGAGAACACCGCGAGGTCGTACCGAAGAGAAGCGGGCGATGCAGCCGTAGCAGCCGCCTCCTGCTCCTCTTCTGTGCGCTGTCCTCGCTCCTTTCTGTTGCCTAACAGCTGCGCGAGCTGCGCAACAGACGCATGCCGGATAATGTCCGAGATGGCCAGCCGTCGGTCGAATGCCTGAAACAGCATCCGGGCCACGGAAATGGCGGAAAGGGAGTCCAGCCCAAGACTGGCCAGAGGCGTCCAGCGTCCGACGAAGGCCTCGTCGGTGTCGAGCGCTTGGGAAAGAAGGTGGCGCAACTGCTTCTCCGCAGCTGTCCATTGACTGTCATCTTCCTCGCCTGGGGCCAGTGCTTTACCGTCGCTGTCTTCGCTTCTGCGACGGCTTGTTGCGGCCAGGCCCTCCATCGAAAGGCCTGCGAATTTTTCGCCTAGGAGCGCTCTGTTTGTCTTTCCCGCCGGCGTCAAAGGCACGCCCGACACAGGGACAAGGTAGGTGGGCACCATGTACGCCGGAAGCTGCGACTCCAGTATGCCAAAGAGTTGCTCGAGTGTAGCCGACCAAAAATCCTCCCGTGGGTTGAGCGGATGGAAGGCGAGCGCGGTGGTGGATGAAGACGAAGCATTGACGGGGACGAAAAACGACGCAAGCTGTTCTGCCCGCGCATTGTCATGGCGCAGGAGGAGCGTCACAGTCTCCGACACGAGCCCGGACTGGACGAGCAAGGCATTGATCTCGTTCAGCTCGATGCGTTGCCCGCGAAGCTTGATCTGGCCATCCATGCGGCCGGTGATCGTCAGTGACCCATCCGGCAGCATGCGCCCAAGGTCCCCGGTCCGGTAAATGCGGCCATACAGTGGGTGGTCGACAAACTTCTCAGCTGTCAGGGCCGGCAGGGAAACATACCCGGCCGCAACCTGCTCGCCCCCGAAGCACAGCTCGCCCATGGCACCGCGCGGCACGGCATGGTCGCTGTCCACGTGCAGGACCAGCGCCGATGTATTCTCCAGGCTGTGACCGAGATGCAGGATGGCGTCCCGTGAATGCATCTGCTTCACGGTGCAAATATTCGTTAGCTCGGATGGCCCATATCCTGGACAGTTAGCACATATATGTCGGAAAGAAACCGCAAAAGACAGCTGTTCTCACCTTGAAACAGCTTTTCTCCCCACGCCTGGGCCACCTTGGCAGTCATCGGCTCGCCGGCCGTGACCAGAAAGTCGACCGACGGTGTTCGGCTCGGGTCTACCAGCGCTGCCACGGTCGGCGTCATGCTGAGATGGGTAATGCTGAGCTGGCGGATCGCGCGCTCCAGGTCGGAAAAAAGCACATCGTTTGTCGCCGCGCAGAGACACATGCCGTTGATCCACGTGAAGAAGATCTCGAACACGGACACGTCAAATGCCTGCGAGCACGACTGCAGCAGCCGGCCGTCAGGCCGCAGGGGGTAGATGCGCGACAACAGGGTCAGATTGCTTGCGACGTTGCACTGCGTCACGTAGACGCCCTTAGGCACGCCCGTGCTGCCCGACGTGTAGACAATGTAGGCCGGCTGCGACCCTTCGACCGCCCGTGCAGGAGCCAGATCAGCATCCGAAAAGCCACCGAGATCTGTGCTTTGGAGATCGAGAAGGCGAGAAACCTGCCCTGCCGGAAGCGACTGGGCGAGCTTGCCCACGGTCGCCGTGTCCGCTACGCACAACCGAACGTCGGCCTGCTCCAGGATCAGCGCCACACGCGCCGAGGGCGTGCTGGGCAGCAGCGGAACATAGGCACACCCAGCTTTGAGGATGCCTAGAATGCCGGCATAGAGCAGAGGGGACTTGTCCATGCATATGGCCACTGCATCGCCCGAAGCGGCGCCGAAGTTCTGCACGCAGCAGGCGACTTGGTTTGCCAACCGGTTCAGTTCGGCATAAGTGAGTGTCTCGCAGACAGCGCCGTCCTCCTCTTCCGCGTCGCCGAGCGTGGTGGCAAAGCAGAGCGCAGGCCGGTCGGGCGTCCGGCGAGCTGCTCGCTGCACCAGCTGTCCCAGGTCGGCGTCGTCGTCAAACGGAAGGAAGTCCAGATTGTAGCTGGACAGCAGCTCGGCAGGAAGGCTGGAGCGGAGGCTGGCCAGCTCACTCTCCGCGTTTGTCACCATGTGTTGGACAATGTAGCCAAATTGCTGGACAAGCAGTGCTACCTGGGTGTCTGGGAAGACGTCACCGTGGAAGGTGGTCCGTACGCGGAAGTCGTGTTCGCTGGGCTCGACCTCCCATAGCAGTTTGGTCTCCAAATAGTCCTTGTGGCCGACCTCGCGAACACGCTGTCGCTTCCCGTCACTGTACAGCGATTCCTGGTACACAAAGAGCACATCGTACAGCGCTTGGCCCGGGCGCAGGCCGGCCAGTTTCTTGATATCGGCCAGTGGAAGAAAGGCATGGGGAAGCAACGCTCGGTTGGCGGACTGGATGGTGTCCAACAGGTCGTGGACAAGCCGCACCTGCGCCATATCGACGCGAATCGGCATCGGCTGGAGACAGGGGCCGACCACAGACTCGATTCCGTCCAGCGGAAGCGTCCGGCCTGATGTCACGGTCCCCAGCACAATGTCGGGGGAGCCAACCACAGCGCTCCAGAGCCAGGCCAAGGCCGCTTGGAAGACGACCTGGGTACCGCAGGCCAGATTCCGCGACAGTCTCTCCACCGCGCTGCGATCCACGCCTGCCATCGTGCTGGTCCGTACGAGAACATGGCCATCGGTTTGCTGCCGCCGCGCCATCAAGTCCGGGAGCGGACTTGGCTGATAGCCATAAAGGGCCTGTGCCCAGAACTGCTTTGCGGCATCCCTGGCTCCTGTTGGCACTGTGCGGTGGTACGCCACCACAGACGAGTACGGCATCCCAGGGCCGACGGGTTCGCCCGCAAGCATGGCTTCCAGGTCTCTCTGCATCCGGTCTATCGACCATCCGTCGTAGACGGCGTGGTGCACGCGGAGAACAGCCATAACGCCGTCCTTTCCGCCCACAACGTCGACGCTGAACGGCTGCAAAAACGCCTCGTCGGTGTCGAGCCGGAAATCCCGTTGGGCTGCGTACACCTGCTGGACTTGGCCTGGCCGCGCGCTCCGCCAGACAACCTGTACGAGTCGTCCGTCGGCCTGGGTAACGAAGCCGGTCCGCCATGCCGCGTTGTTTGCGATGAGGCGCTGGAAGCAGGCAGCAATCTGGTCGCGGTCGTGCTCTGGCGCAAACGCAAGCTCAATCCAGTTGCAGTATGCGCGGCTATCGGCCACGGTCTCAGCCAGCATGGATACCTGCACAGGGGTGCACTCGCACACGAGCTCAATGTCTGCGTCCTTGAGTTGCTCTTGCAGAGCCGGCGGTAGGCCTGCCAGAACTCCGGGCACATCCAGAGCATCTTCCTTTGCTTCTCGATCTTGTCCGTGTGTCTCCCGGATACGCTTGGAAAGCTCTTGCAGCGTTTTGGCCGTCAGCACGTCCACGGCACCCGCGTTTTGGTATCCAGCAGACCGAATAGACGCGGCAAATTGAATGGCCCTCAGCGAGTCGATCCCGGCTGCAGCAAGCGATGCTGTGTGCTCGACGCTGCTTCCCACGAGATTACGAACAATGGCATGCAGCAAGATGTCCAGATCGTCGAAGCTGCCCTCCTCCTCTGTGGGCGGAGGGGCTACTGCCTGCTCCGCACGCGCTGCTGCGTAGTCGACCGCCAGCTGCTTTCTGTCCACCTTTCCGGACGCCAGACGTGGAAACGAGGACAAGAGAACAACGTCGCCCGGAATCATAAAGCGCGGAAGCCAGGCGCGGCACGCCGCCAACACGTTCTGCTCCGCGGTGTTGGCGTTTTCCGCAGATGCAGCAGTCGGGCCGACGTCGCAAAAGGCAACCAGCTGGCCATCGATGACGGCTGCTACGCTGCCCAGACAGCCATCCGTGTGCAGCACGGCCTCCTCGATTTCGCCGAGCTCAATGCGCTGGCCGCGCAGTTTCACCTGGCCCCCGGAAAGACGCCCGTAGCACTCTAGCAGGCCTTGCTCTGTGATGCGGGCCTTATCGCCCGTGCGGTAGAGGCGGCCAAACGACTTGGTGTCGATAAAGGCGGCGGCTGTCTGCTCAGGCCGGTTGCGGTAGCCGCAGGCGAGTTGCAGGCCTCCGACGGCCAGCTCGCCTATCTCGCCAACGGGCACCACGGTCGGGTCGTCTGCAGAGCTGTGGCCCTCACCCCCCTCCCCGGACTCCTCGTCCGGGATGCGGAGTATGTAGGCCGAGACGGTCTCCAGCGGAAAGCCAATGCTTCTCGCCGAGGCGTCGCCGGCGAGCGCTGGCTGAAGCGTGCTGTGCGCTGTTAGCAAGTGGTAGGCAAATAAGAAAGAAAAACGACGAAAAAGGGGATGCGGACCAGTGAATCGCTGCTTCGGTTGGCCCGTACATGGCCCACAGGATGCTGGGCCGGTCGGGGCCGCTGCCGCCAAACTCGCGGACGACAGGTTCGGTCAGCATCTCTCCAATGGTCAACAACAGGCGCAGGCCGGGCGCCTCAGCGCGGGTGCGTAGCAGACTCGCTGCCACGGTGGGCGTCAGCTCGCAGGCATCGACGCGCTGGGTGCGCAGCACGGCGGGCAGGTCGTTGAGCAGGTCGGCACGGCTGCAGCAGACGAGAGTGGCACCGCGGAACAAGGGGAAAAAGACCTCAAAGACGGACACGTCAAACGTCGGCGCAGCAAACTGCAGAAATCGCGAGAAGGCCGGTATGTGGCGATCGTGAGCCAGCAGGCTCTGGGTGGCGGCGCCGTGTGGGACGGCTACGCCCTTGGGCGTGCCGGTTGACCCGGACGTGTACATGACATAAGCCACATCGTCGGCGGTTGGCAGTGCAGGCGCATCGTGGCAGTCCGGCGTACCAGCACACCCAAAGCGCGCAAACAGGTCCAGATGGACGTTGTCGACCAAAATGGGGTGTGCCTGGCGTCGGGGGCTACTGGCATCGTCGGCGGGCAGTGCCGGCAACCGGGGTGCCAAGTCGGCTGTGGTCAGGACCGCGGCGGCGTTCACATCGCCGAGAACAAAGCGGATGCGGTCTGCCGGCGCGTCTAGCTGAATGGGGCAAAAGGCGGCGCCGGCCTTGAGAACAGCCAAGAGGGCCACATAGAGCTCCGGTGCCTGGGCCAGCAGCACGGGGACGACCGGCGTCTGGCTAGCGGAGGTACCGTCTTGCGGCAGGTGCTTGTGGATTTCGGCAGCCAGGGCATCGGCTGCCTGGTGCAGCTGGCGGTAGGTCAGGGTCTGCTGGCGCCCGTCTGGCGCACGGTAGTCGATGGCCGGCTGGCCGGCTAGATGGTCGATGCTCTGGCCAGCATCCCGGCCCGCACTAGCGTTGCCTCCGGGGACAAGATGGTGCAGCAGGGTTGGGCCGGGCAGCTTCTGTGGCAGTGGGTTGAGGATGGATAGACGTGACATGATCGAGTGCAGTGCGGGCAAGCTCTGCGGAAACTGTGACGTTCTAGACAGCAAGCAGACTGTTCTTTATCGTCTCGAACAGTTACTGCCTGGCCGGGGACGGTTGAATTTGAAAGCACATGAAGGCGCAAAACGGTAGATTGAGATCGATATACAAAGATTTGAAACAAACCGAATAGTGAACCAATAAAACCTGTAAAAAAATAAAATGTAAAATAAAATAAAATAAAAACCCGAAAGATTGAGCTATCAGATTTGGTGATGTCTTTGATCCGAAAGCAGTGAAATCCGAGAGAGCCTCCGAGAAGGAACGCCGATGGTAGCTTTCGTACACTTACGAATACTTGGCGTGTGGAGATTGACAAGTGTCGTTTTTCCTCTTCTCCTTCCTCTTCCATCTCCCCTTTTCTTCCTTCATGGCGTATCATGGCGTATTCGTATTTGGCCAGGAAGGTGCGCACGATACGATGCCGCGGAAGCAGCGACCAAGCTTGCACGGAGAGAAAAAATCTGTTGTGTCTTTCCAAAGTACCTCTACATGCAGGGAAGGCGGGGAGCAGAGACCGGGTGGGCTCCTTCCGGCGCTCCTTCTTCAGCGCTATTGTTACTTGCGGCTTTTTCGCCGCCGGCTCTCTTTGTCTTGCCCCGACCAGACAGACCTTCAGCGAGCTCCGGTGTGTGCAGCGGGGTATCCTACCCGCCTAGCCGGCACCTGCTGTCCGTTGATTTGGCGTCCATTGGGGAGGCCCACTGGGGGGAGCCCACTGGAAGCCCACCGAATCAACCACTGAACCACTGAATCTGCTGTAAGATCCGTAGCATCGCAGCCTCTTTTCTGTCTCACCTGCCCTCATGCAGCAGACCGTGTGCCGCCTGCGCCCGGCCGTGGATTACTTTTGCCGTCCTTCTGACTGGTCAGCATCGTGTGACTTACACGGGAAGCAGCAGGGGGGGGTGGCCCGTGAACCCTGTGTTGTGCCGCGTGTTGTCCCGTGTGTACCGTGTGCCGTGTTTACGAGTACGAGTGTTGCAACAGTAAAACAAGGTTTCCCGTCGAATCACAGCTCGTGCGATTCTGCTGATTGATGCCACCGAGTTTGCTGTTCTATAATTTCCATATAGAGTTGCGGGACTACATAGATAGATGCCCATGGTCCTGCCGGTATCCATGCGGGTAACGTTGTAGAACTACCTACTTTGCGAGGAAAAAGACAAGACCACATGGAAAAGAACAGGAGATAAGAAAGAGGGAGGAGGCCTGCTGCTGCCTTATTCCTGTCCAAAGATCGATGCCACAATCTCCCCCGAGCGCGTAGCCAGCACGGAGAGCAAAGTATCGCTGAGCTGTGGAGAGTAAGCAGCCGAACGAGCCCGAAGAAAGACGCATCGGGGTAAGAAACAAAAACAGGGAAGAACAAAAGCAAACTCACCCCGTGCGTCCCCTCGCAGCAGCCCTGAAGCCAGACGCCGGACCCGGCCGCCACCTGGCCCGGAGCAAACTCGACGTGGTAGTCGCGGGATACGCCGAGCACCCTCGTGATGGTATCACTGCCGCTGCCGCTGCCACTGCCTGCCACTTTGTCCTCTACCTCCCACGTGCCGATCGCTGCTCCCGAGGGTGGTGTCCCGTTCGTCAAGCCCACCGAGGCTGCCGCCGCCTTCTTCTCTGGAAGTAGTGGCCACAGCCCCTCGAGCATGGCCACGTGTGCCTGCCGCTCGTAGCCGGTCGCAGCAATGATGAGGTCGACATGCAGCTCTTGCTCTTCTGTCTTGGAAAACCCATTCTGGGTCTTGCTGCTCCCCAGGGCGCCCCCCGCGGCCTCTGGTTCCACGACCAGCCGCAGGCCGTTTGCCTTGTCGGCAGGCTCGGCACGAACGATCCGGTGGCCGCCGAGGATCCGATGCGGCCACTGCTTCTCGTCCTTGCCCAGGACCCGGCGTTGGTGATACATCCGCTCGTACAGCGCTTCGATCAGGTCCAGACGGACCACTCCGTAGTTGGTCGGACGGGCATCGGCGAGCAGCTGTCTGCGGTAGGCATCAGGCCGGCCGTACAAATTGTCAATGTAATCCGGGTTGAAGATGGAGTTCACACTGTACGGTTAGGCCAAAAAAGGAAAACAAAAAAAAAACAAACCCCCCGCCCCCAAAGTATAAACCACTCACAAAGGAGAGTCGTCGCTCGGCCGCAGAAAGAGCGCGCGCATGACAAGAGACGTGCGCGACTGCGGATACAGCCCTTGGATGTTGTGGAAAATCTCGGCCGCGCTCTGGCCGGACCCGACCACCGCCACCCGGTACGGCGCCTGCGTATCGGGCAGCAGCGCTGGCAACACGTGGCCGTACTGCGCCGAGTGCACGACGCGCGGGTGCCCGGACGGCAGGCACGGCGGCAGCGACGGCTTGCCACCTGTGGCAATGAGCACGTTGCGCGCCCGGTACACATGCTGCGCGCCCGTGCGGACGTTGCTGGCCACGATGCGGAACGTGGTGACGGGCGGCGCCGTTTCGGCTTCCACGGCCAGCACATCGTTGTCGTAGCGCACCGCGTCGTCAAAGGACCGCGCGCACCAGCGGAGGTAGTCCTCGTACTCGTTGCGCGCCGGCAGGAAGGTGCCCAGGTTGGTGAATTCCACGAGGCGTCCGTTGCGGTGCAGATAGTTGGTGAACGTAAAGGCCGAGCGCGGATCCCGCAGCGTGGCCATGTCCTTGATGAAGGAGATTTGCATCTTGGCCCCGGGCAGCAGCATCCCTGCGTGCCAGGCAAACTGCGCCTGCTTCTCCAAGAAGAGCACCTTGGGCGCCGTCCGGATCGTGCCCGCCTCGAGCGCATCGTGCAGGGCCACGGCAATCGCCAGGCTGGCCGGCCCAAACCCGACACAGACTAGGTCCTGCACGGCGTCTGGGTCTGCCGGGAGGAGGCGCGAGTGGTTGTATGTTGCCGCCATTGTGTCCACAGGCGCTGTGATTCCTTGCTTCTCTGTTGACAAGGGACAAGAAGACGATCCAAGACGATCCAAGACGATCCAAGACGATCCAAGACGATCCAAGACCGCTCTTCAGATTCCTGATCTCTTTGAAGACCGAGTTCGATGAATCTCCTTTAGACAAGCTCGTATCCCCGAGGAAGCCTGATGTGATCTCGGACGATAGCACGCAAGTCGACTTGTGGCCGAGTGCTGCAACTGCTTGTTAAATAAGACGTGTCAATTGCCTCGCCACACGCAAATTCCCCGAGTACGAAACAGGGTTCCCTGTCGACGATCGCTTGGTCTATAATATTACGGCACACCTTCCCGTTCTTTCTTACCCTATGTCTTGGACTGCGTCATAATGTATGTGTCGTGGTTATTTGTCTAGCAGTCTTTGCCGGTCCGAGGTCTTGCCGCGCGGGAGATAATACAAAAGGCCAGCAAAGAAAAAAAAAAGGAGCTCGCAAAATCGACGAGTTCTTACAGTTCACCTGGCCCAGAGCATCCACTCGGTCTTGCCAGGCAGTAAGCCGAGTGGGACGGGCGCAAAACGAGAAAACCACCCCAGCCATGCATGGCCTCGTCGGCCAGTTGTACAAGTACAACCGACATGAACGAGAGTACATGAGACAACGCAGTATGGGCTGAAAAGGGCCGCGGGTTGAACAGCCAGCCCACCCCCCCCCCCCCCGTTCACGAGTTTAACGAGCTTCACGACGGGCGTCTGCCGGCGGGGTGCTTGCCGGGTTATGGTTGGTAGACGGCCGGCAGGCCAGCTCTTAGCACCAGGCCATCCCATCATCCGTGGCAAAACGGGTCTTGCTTGCTCCGCTCCCTTCATTGGGTGGAGAACGCCCTGGAATTATCTTTCGATCTGATAAGATTTTTTTCCCTCCTGGCATCATGCACGTCGTATTGCAACTTAGCACCGGTTGCAGAATTTTCCTAGTACACATGGCTAGACGCCGTCCGTGCGCCGGGGAATGCACACACATC
The DNA here is from genome assembly GCA_002778105.1 of Ceratocystiopsis brevicomis. NCBI lineage: Eukaryota > Fungi > Ascomycota > Sordariomycetes > Ophiostomatales > Ophiostomataceae > Ceratocystiopsis > Ceratocystiopsis brevicomis. Next base: position 1,955,187 of record PCDN01000002.1, read on the forward strand.
ATGCGAAGTGATTATCTCCGTGGACAACCGAGTTCGGCGCCGGGTCTCATCGTCGCTCAGCACGGCATCCCTCCCCTGCATGGGCTCGCGCAAGTGTGACAAGGACGAAAGCGACCTCGGGCCAGGCAGGCGGGTATCGAGCCGCACATGTTCCGGTTCTTCTTTTCGTGTTACCCCTCCGCCAATTTCTTTGTTTTCCGTGTTGCGTTCTTTTTGGAAGGACTCAGGAGGATCCTTAGCGGTATCCGCAAAATTCAAACCGTCTTCTATGCTTTCTTTGTTTTCAAGGTTGGAGTCCAGAGACGCTTTTCATTGCTGAGTTCGACTCTGTAATACCACGCGAGATAAACCCGTTGAGCCACAGATCCAGAAGCCGGCCACTACTCTGCGGCCCCTGCCGTGCAACGGCATAGCCCGGATATAATAAGCAGAATTTTGCTGCATGCATGCATGCAGTGCATGCAGCAGTCCACAGCAACAACCGGCAGTTAGCACATTATGGCGCTAGACGACGATCCAAGTGCCTGTCCTGGACGTATCTTACAGCTGACTTGACATCGGCTTTTTAAGATATGATAGACGTCGACCTCCCCCCCCCCGTTTCTTGTACATTTACCAGCATTGTCTCTAGCGAAACAGAAGTCACCATCGCTGGATGGGAATTTTATTCCAGCCTTAGAGGGCGTATGCGTCACCTCGTGGCATCCGGGAGGTTGCACCAGGCCGCTCCATGACTGCGGCCGTGAAATGATGCCCCGGCAGATGACAGCATTTAAACTGCTCAGTCTGCGGTTTGGGGAACCTGCCGACTCTCTGCTTTCCCTCCCGGGCTTGAATCCAAGGTCGCGACAGCTAGTCAGACAGCCAGTATGCAGAACCGAAACCGAGGTAGCTTCCGAACTCGGCAGAAACGAAACACCTATGCACGTCGACACGGCATTTGTTGTACGCCTGTGCGCCTTCATATTCGCGCCATCGTGTGTTGTTGTGCAGTGCTCTAACGAGGCGATTGAAAGAATAACAAATCTGGGGTCTCATTTCTGCCGTGCATTCTTTGGCTTTCGCTTCTTGAAAAAGACCGCCGGTGCTGACGACGGCGCCGTCGCCTCGGTCGGTGTGCCCTCGGGCGGCGGTGGCAGGCCAGCTTCATCCACCGCGTCGGGCTCGTGCTTGATGGTACGCGGTGGTGGCGCCGCCGCAGTTCCCGCATGGTCACTGTTGGCATCGTTGGCATCATCGTCGCCCTCTTCCTTCTTGACGGTTGTCTTTGTCTCGTCGTCGTCCTCCTGTTTCACCTGGTCGTCCTCGTCTTTGGTGTTCTTCTCGGCCCGTTCCTGCTTGATTCCTGGCTTCGCCACAACACGGCTCAGCAGGCTGTCCAGATCTCCCTCCTCACCGGCCGTCGCGGTCTCCCCACCAGGTCGTCGCGCCAGAGTCGCCCGCCCCCACTGCCGTGGCCGCTTGAACAGGCCCTGCACTACGGCATCGACGTCGGCTGTCGACGGCTCATCCTCCTCGCCGTGACCTTCATCAGCGCCGCCACGGGGACGTTTGCGCTCGCCCCCTGCACGGGCCGTTGCCCCTTCCCTTCCACTGGAATTCGTGTTGCTGTCATTTTTTTCCTCCACCACCCGCGTCGCTGTCACCGTCCAGTCGCCGGTCATGGCCAGCTCGCCCCGGAACTCCTCAGGAATCCGAACACCCAGATCGGCCAACTGCTCAAGCTGCTCTCGGCGCGGTGCCGCTGGCGTTGACGTGGATGGTGGTGGCGGCTGCGGTGGCCGTGGCCGTGGCCGTGGAGTTGCTGCTACGCCTACAGCGCCGCCAGGTGCACCCTGTGCACTTTCACCACCAATAAGTCCATTTAGTCGCGCAATCTCTCGCTGCGCCTTTTCCTTTTCACGCTCTTGTTGCTCATGGTCGCGGTGCAAGTCGCGCAGCGCTCGCCGCAGTCCTGACTGGTGTTTGCCTGTCGCCTCGTGGTTGGCACGGCCAAGCTTCGTGTCGGTCACGTATGTGGAGCAATTCTTGCACCAGTACTTCGGTATCGACTTCCAGTAATCGGCCATGTTGTGTGTTATGACCCCAGAACAAAAAGAAGGAAGAGGGCCAGCGTCTTGTGTTTCTTCGATAGCGTCGAATGATTAACTGTTGGAAGGAGGCGGAGTGGGCTCTCACGTGCTATTCACGTGACCCTTGGTTGGGATATTTCTTCGATATAGGGGGTCCCCCAGATCCCCTTGGGGGACCCACTTCTCTGAACAAGACAACCAACCCTTCATGCACCACTGGCTGACTATCGATATTTATGAGCCCGGAAGCTTCTCTGAGCATTTTATAGCTATATCCAATCCTTTACACCTCTTTAAACAACCTTGAAATGTTAAAAGACGTTAGAATCCCAGCTGTACCGGTGTTTCTGCGGACGAAGCGTGACTGGCGACGCTTTTACGGTCAAGTCAGGGCTACCTCAGGCTACACATGGGAATGTTAGGATCCGGCATGAGTAGAAAACACGCCAAGGCCTCAAAAACCCGGTGATTTACAGGCCTATGTCGACAGCTATGTCGACAAAAATCTGGCACTGCAGGCTAGGCCTCCAACGCACAACACGCTGTTAATACGCCCGCTCCCGACGTCGCCATGGAATCAACCAGGGGTACGCGGACTGTTGCAGAGCTACGTCAGACTGCAGTATTCTTATACAAAACCGAACTGAAGATCTAGAGCGCCTTTGAGAAGTTGGAACGCACGGTTGCATGGCATATTGCCACCCACGTTGCGCTTACGATTTACGACGACCTCGTGGAACTCTCTGATTACTCTCCAAAGGTCCAACTCGCCTATCTATCTACAGGCCATGTTCTCTGACTAACGATATTAATAAATGTGTCATCTAGTCTCGTGACCGTAAAAAATATTAAGACCCAGGCTCAGGTCACCACAACGGACGTCACGGACGAATAAAACACTGTTTTTATTTGAGAACTCTGACCAAAAGCATGACCGTCCACACGGATCGATGCCGTCAAAACGTATACGTTGTCCCGTTCACTTCCTGTGACAAAACCAACCCAGACAAAACCTAAGCATAAAACAAGCCTCCGTCTCCTGGGAAGCGTCGGAACACCTGTGCCCAAAGCACCCTATCCGTTGGGGGTGGTCATTTATTAATGCGGCCAGAGCTCATACAGTGTACGTGTCCAGCCATCCGTTCCTGTGGAATTTTTTTGCCCTTACAGAGTAAGGAAGGCAACGGCTAGGCCAGCGGCCAGGGCGCCGACAGAACCCGCGGCAACGCGGAAGGCATCGCTCGCGGCGACGGGAACAAGCGACGAGGTCGCCGAGGTCGTAGCGGACGTGGTCGCAGCAGTCGTGCCGGTCGCACCGGTGAGAATAGAACCCTGGCTGGTAGCGTTGGCGGATGTCTTCACCGTTGCCACCGTCTTCAGCGACGCGGCGCAGCTAGCACAGGCAGCAGCAGTCGTGCCGGGAGCAGGAGCAGTCGTGCCAGGAGCAGGAGCAGTCGTGCCAGGAGCAGCAGCGGTCGTCTTGACAGCCGTAGTGGCCGCAACAGTGGCAGGAACAGTAGCAGCCTGAGTCACCTGAATCTGGCCGTCCGAGTACTGGCTCACCGGCACAGCAGTCGTCTTAGCAACAGACCCAGAGATGGAAGCGCAGGGGGTGCTGTGGCCCTGGATTTGGCCTGCAGAAAAGCGTTAGAAAGTTCCACGAGATTACGAGAGAAGGCCCCCCCCCCCCCCCCCCCNCCCCCCCCCCAAAAAAAAAAAAATTGGAACGTACCGTCACCAATCTGGCAGATGGGAACCGGAACGGCCGTGGTGATGACCTGGGGCTGGCCGTCCGCAAGGGGCTTCACGATGGTGGTGGTGATGAGCTCCGTGGCAATGATCTGGCCGTCGCCGATCTGGCCGGCCTTGCCCGACGCACTGCTGCTGTCATCGCAGGGGAGAGCAATGATCTCAACAGCCTCGCACTGCGCAGCCCAGTTGCGGTCGTACAGGTTCCAGAAGCTGCCCGACTTGCACTGGTACCAGGTCGTGCTACCGCCCAGAGCCAGGGTGTTGTTTCCGCAGACAGAGAACCCAGAGTCGTAGATGGTACCATCCTGGACCGGGTTGTCAAACTGGAACTGGTAGTTGGAGGCAATGTAGCCGATGCGGTTCTTGGAGTCGGTCAGGACGCCGTTCGCCAAGCTCACAAGGAGGATGCCGTCGGCACCACAGCTAGAGCCACGCTTTTTGTTGTATTAGAGAAAGGCACAAAGATGGTGAGGAGGACAAGAGAGGCATTGAAAGCATACCTTGGCCACATCACGCTTGGAGACGAGTTTGCCAACAGTAACTTCGAAATTGCCAGAGAAATCCTTGGAGCAGCCGGAGGGGTATGAGTCGCTGGGAGCCGTGGCGATGGCAGCGCCCACAAGCGAGAGAAGAGCAACGGAGGTCTTCATGGTGTATGATGTAGGATCAATTAGATAGTATTAGTTTAGTTGGTGGTGTCGATGAGTGGGTATGAGTGGGTGAAGATGATATCCGTGTTGTCGATGCCCAAAAGACCAAAAAATGCGTGCAGAGCAGGAATGCTGTTTGGTAAACGACAGATGGTGTAAAAGCGAATGCGTAGACCGGGGTGGTAAACAGAGAAGAGAGAAAATGTCTCTTGAACAAGGCCCGGGAAGGAGGGGGAGCTTTTTGGTTTTGTAAACAGCGAGAGTGTGGAGCGAGATCACTGACGGGGAGGGAAGGAACAAAACAACAAAGACTAAAGAGAAGAAGAAAAAGAAAAGAGGAAAGGGGTCGGGGAGGAAGGGAGGGAGGAGCGAAGGGCTATCTATATACACAGATATGCTGGGAAAACAGACGCCTCCCGGCCACCATTTTACCCTTTTGTTTTGTGTCGTTTTTTCTAGACCAGCCTGGTCCACGTAGCGTACTCGTACTCCGCACTCGAGTATCTTACGTTCCCACACTGTATCTTGCTACAATTGCACGGAGTAGGCAAGTAATACATCCTGCTGTTGTGAGGCACGGAAACATGGAGACAGGTCTTCAGTGTGGGTGGGTCAGCTAAACCAACCCCCCCCCCTCCCGGCGTGATAGCTGGCGGTGCATCAGGCAAAATACTCGGTAAGATACTTTGAGGAGGGGGTACTAGCAACAAGACTCCTGTGGTCTTCACCGAAAAGGGGGCTGGCCTAGGGACGCAGGTCCCCATTGGGAAAAGATGCAGTGATGCTGCATGTCTGCGTTGTCTGCATCGCGGTTGCTTTGCGCCCAGCTGAGGGATGCGGTCCTATGGACGTAGAGCGTGCGCTTGGGACGCTTTGTGTCTTGCTTCCAGATCCTGGGCGCGCCTGCCGTCTCACGAGTTTAAGCATGTTGGATTCTGTGGTTTTTCCGCCAGATCTGTGCCCTGTGCTCGATGCTCTGTGCTCCGCTCTGCAGGGAGAGTCGGGAACGACAGGGTCCAGGCCCTGCTTGAATCTTCCCTTGCCAGCCCAAGCCCGCTTGCATTTCGTCTCCATTATCGGACTCACCGCTCCCTTTCCCGCCCTAGCCACAGCCTTCTTTTCTTTTCTTTTTTTTGCGGCCATTGTCATGGCAGCCGCCGCCCTGGTCGGCGCGTCCAGGCAACTGGCCCCCAGCCCGCCCCTGCTCGGCCAAGCTAGCTTAGTCCAGGGCGTCAACGCACCTGCCTTCTCTTTCTTTCACAGGATTCTCTGTATTGTTTCACGGCTCACGAGCACACTTTGGCCATTCCAATCTTTGTTGCTTTTGTACTCGTAACTTTTCCCGTGCGGCACGCCGTCGGCCATGCGGTCGTCCGGCCAGGTCCAAGTCAGACGCTTTTTTCGCGCTGCCGTTTCAAGCAGGCATGACGACGCTAGCGTTGGCTCTAGCGCGGGAGTCAGGGGGGCAGCCAGTCAGGCACAGGTGGCAATTGAAAACGGTGTAAGATACGAGTAATGCTCTTATATTTCAGACAAAGACCAAACGGAAGGTTAGGCGTCCCTTCCAAAAACGGTGTCGCTGGAACAGCAACAGGTTGGCTTGCTCCTTCCAATTTCGTCTGTTTCCTGTCTGCTTGTAGGATCGTCAGCGGCAATCCGGAGTAAGATACCATTCCCAACGTCACAAAACCTGTTAAACATCTCCGGCCGTAAACATTCTGTGAGGTCCACATGTTCACCGGGGGGGGCACGGTCCCCATAAGATACATACTCAGTGAACAACATCGTATCTTACTCGTAAGTCGTACGAAGATACGAGCGGGGCAAGATCGTCCCGCTAGGCCAGATCAACCGTAAGATACCAATGGCCAAACCCCGCGGTTTTGCGGCCGAAGAGGTTTTTGGCAAGAGCGATGCTTTACAGAAAGAGTCTCGCTCACGGGTTCGTACGAATACAAGTGGCTTTCCGGATAGGACGATTGCATACTTCCACATGTAGAAAGGGGGCGCGAAGGATGGGGCGAGGCTCTTTACTAATACTGAACACCATTCCTGAGGACGCGTTTCCCCTCGGACGCGACCCACTTGGTCGACGTGGTGACGTTTGGAACTGGAATGTCTCAACTGGGCCGGGCACCCCAAAAAAGGGCAGCTGCACAGCGAAAGACCTACGGAATACAGGGGGCACGTTCGAGGAAGAGTGGAGGTAGACTGTAAGGTAGCTCTGTCGTCTCTCGTTTATCGTGTCTCTCTTTCTTACTGACTCTGCGCCGAACGTTGCCCAACCAGAACCTTGGCCGAGCTCGTTTACCGGCTTTTGCTTCCTATATCCGCTTTGACGCGTAAGATGCATCGCCAGCCGCAACGTAAGGTCTTACGAGTAAACAGCGTAAGATACGATACGTCTGTTCTGGAGTAATACGTAAAGATAATCGGGGTTTCGTGGAGGCGATGGCAATGGAGTCGGTGGAGCCCTGCCGGCGGCCTTTTATCCGCAGACTCCATTCATCCCGTGGCGAGGTTTCCGAACGTTCTTTGTCTGCTCTCCCTGCTCCCTGCGGAACAGCTGGGACATCCCTGCGGTGTGTGCGGGTTTTGCTCTTCTTTTTGGCCCTGCCGTTCCTATTTTTCAATATGGCCTGCATCTTGATCTGTGTCGGGTTGGGAAGAAGCAGAAAAAGCATTGGGCAGGCGATTGAACATGCGGTGCACAGTCGGCTGCTGTTCTCTGTCTTCTCGCTAGCAAAACCGACTGGCCCCGTACAGTATACGAAGCACGGTCACGACTGGGTTACGCAAAAAGAAACACTCTCAAAGCCGGGTCGTATACGATCAAGCAACACGAGGAGTACTCTCGCCGGTTATGTAGAGCAATGACGAAAACGTGGATGACGAAAAAAAGGTTGACACGAGGGCAATGAAGAAGAGAAACGTGACTAAGAAAAGGCCTTTTGTTGTTGGGGTAAAGGCTCAAGGCAATCAAAAGTACGCATATTTGCCGAGTGCACGTGAACCCATGAGGCCAAAGGGTCTTTGAATCCCTCCGTCGCCTGCCATGTGCTCCTAGCATTCTCTTCAGGGGTTTGTTGACCTTTGAAAGCCAGGAGGCATTCCGCTCACCTGCAGGGAACACACCAAGATTTGGTATTTGGTATGATGACACTTGCTGTCTCATGGATGCTACCTGCTAACTGGAAAGCAATTGAAAAGAAAACAAGGCCATGCCCGCGACCGACCACTTGAGTATGGCCCTTTCAAGCACTTTTCCAACTACAAGATGAAAGACCCCAGCAGCCCCAGCAGCCCCTACTGTGGTCCGTAATACTGGCCAGCCCCGGGTGCCGCCGCCGGCGCTGAGTATGGGTGCTGCTCGTACTGGCCCTGCGCCGGCTGCTGTGGCTGCCCGTAGCTGTAGTGAGCTGGTATGGACACGGGCGGCTGTTGTGTGGTTGGGGCAGGCGTCACGCCGACGGGCGTGTAGTCGTACGGCGCCGCGTAGCCACCGCCACCGCCGCTGTAGTTTTCCGCCAACGCCGGGCTGGGAGCCTCGGCATACCCGGGGGGGTACGCGGGAGTGGTGGCGGCGCTGGCCTGGGCCTTCATCTCAACAACTCCGGCGTCATCGCTGGCGACACCGCGGCCCTCGGCCTGACGGTGGATGCGGATCTGGTGGGTGAGGTAGGCGAACGTGGCGACAAAAAGCAGCCTGGGAGGTGGGTGAGTAAATGACCAAAATTGCCAGCGCAGAATACAGCACAGCATAGCACAGCACAGCACAGAACGGAACAGAACAGCAGCATTCAACATACATCTGAAGCGCCGATACACCGGAAAGGGCGCTCATGATGGCCAGGGCGCCGTCGGAGGCAAAGTAGGTTGTGCGCTTGGCGAGAGCGTTGCTGTCGCTGCTGCTCTGTCGCTTGTAGTAGCAGGTGTCAGCATTGACGGCACTTCCGTCGTCGTAGCAGGTGGCAGACGTCTCCATATTGAAGGAGCTGCGCAGGGCGGCATTGGCAGCCATGGACGAGAGCCAGAAGATGATCATTGTCATATCCAGCGCAAAAACGGCCCAGTAGTTGTAGCCGTTGCGGCAGGACGACACCTTCTCGCTAAGAACGGCATAGAGGGCAATGATAATGGTGCAAAGGCCCTATCGGATTAGCAGACGTTTGGACCGTCGAGAAAAAGAAAAGGGCCAAGATAAACGTACGCAGACCAGTGCAAACGCTTCGGCGGAAAATACATAGCCGTGCATCACAACGCCAGCCAGAACCATGACAGCAAAGGCAAGGAGAAGCTGGAAGCCGCGAGCAACAATGATCGCGGCGGGCATGCGGAAGATGGGGTACGAGCCGGCCCGACCGCCATCGCCACTGACAGGAGAGGCGTAGGCCATGGCAGAATTGAATGCGTATTGAAGGAGAAAAAAGATGGAAAAAATAAAAGAAAAAAAAAATAAAATCTATTTGAAACCCAGGAAGATGAAATACATAGAACAGTCGGAAAAACAAGGAAAGGAACCGAAATAAAACGAATCGGCGCAGAAAAGGCAGGGCAGCGACTCTTAAAAGAAAAGGCGAATTCGCCGTGCCAAGACAGCTCAGCTCGCCCAACGTTTTCTGCGAGAGCCCGTCCTGGCAAGGTTCAGTCAAGCTTCTTTTATGAGTACGCCAGCAGTGGGGGCTGGGGCCGTGGAGCCGTGGAGAGACATCGCAAGGCGTTTTTCTCTTTCGTTCTCGTCGGTCATGGATACGGGGGATGGGCGTGTTTGATTTGCTTTTGATTTTTTTCCCGTCTGGATTCTCGGCTGCCACTGCTTTCTTTTTGCAACACAGGGGCTCCCTGTCTAATGTCTTTTCGGTTCATCACGTTGTTTTGCAAGCACTGCCAGCCTGCGTCGCATCTCGGCCTCGGGGACCTCAGCCCCAGCTGGTTTCGACCCTTGCAATACTGTCTCTTTCACAGTCTTGCTGCGTCGTATATCGGCATTTTCTACAGAGTAGCAGAGGCTGTGTCCCCCGAAAAGAGCTTTTCGTTGAATGCCATGGAAGAGGCTATGCATAAATGGGCAAGGCTATCTGGCATCGTATAGATCGTATACGACCGTTGTGGACGCCCCCCTTTTAGACTGCCCCACGTGCGTGTATCTTAATTTGACTTCCCGAGATTGCCTCTTTCTTTTCCCTTCTTTTCCCCGCAGAGCCTCAATCTGAATCCATTCTAGCTTGTTTTCACGAGGACGATACGAGAAGATGCTTTTACTTTTCACTCGCCACTGAGTGCCAGCTATTTGTTTGGAGGGAAGAGAACAATCTCTGAAAACAAGATACAAAAACAAACATCCCCCAAAATAAACGACTCTCATCTAAAACCAACCAACCTTCGCCAAAACGCCCCGAAATAGATGTCCGAACCCAAAAAGACACCAAACTTACTCCGAATCGGCCTCGACCTCCACCTCCACCTCCGCGCTCTTGTCGGCCAAGATCTCCTCGATGGCCGCGGGCGAACCCCAGGCAAGCTGGACAAGCTCCATGATTTCGCCGACCTTGCCAATGTGGTCCATCAGGAGGTTCCGAGCCTGGGGATCGCAGCTGCTGCCGCCCGCAGGCGCGATCGTGATCATGTGGCTGTTGTAGGGGCCGTCGTATACCGTGTCATAGTATTCCTCGACGTCGTCGATGATGTCCTCTAGGTCCCCGAGCAGAAAGCGGAAGATGGACCGGTAGTGGCGGTGCAGGTACCGCATGGCCTTGCCGCGGAGCCTCTGCTTGAGACCGTCCCGGAAGCCATGGCCATGATGGCTGCAGCACTCGCCGTCGTCGTCCTCGTCATCCTCCTCGTCGCACGCCGTGCAGGCATCGCCCAGGCACCCGGCGGCGGTCTCGTGCGCCTCGCCCGCGCCAGTGAGGTGCTCCTCGAGCGCGAGCATGAGCTCCCGCACCGCCACCATGACGGGATGGACGACCTCGGCAATGTGGACCATGCCGAGAGCCTCGACTAGGTGCTGCGTCGTGGCGCTGACCTCGGACAGCATGCCATGGGTCTTCTCAAGGACGGCAAGGACCTTGGGATGGACACTGGCCGCAGCAATGCCGTTGGCGTCGAGGCCGATGGGAAGGCCCGGCTGCAGGTGGTGGCCGTGGCGGCCGTGGCACATGTGGCGGATGTGCGATGTCACGTGGTCCAGCAGGGTGTGCAGCACGGCCATGGGAAACGCGATCACGTCGGCCACGGTGCTGGCGTGCTCTTCGCTCATGCGGTGGCCGTGTTGGTCCACCGTCTGCTTGGCAAACGCCGTCACACGGAAGACCTTGTCGGCGACGCGATCGACAATGTGCGTCAGCTCCTGGAGAGAGGTCTGCGCAGCCGCAGTGGATTTGACGACCGCGGTATTTGCTGTGGCATTCTTGTCAAGGCCCCCAACGGCCTCGGGAATCAAGATGCTGGCCGTGGCAGCCGCCTGGGGAGTGGTGGCCTTCACGGCGACGGTGCCGTCCACGGGATAGGGCGCGGGTGCGGCCATGGCACCAGCAGCCATGAGGCCAGTAAGAACAACAAACTGAGGGACCATGGTGAAAGAAATGTAGAGAGACAATTGGAGTGAAAAGAAGAGTTGGGGAAAATATGAAGCGAATGGAGGAAAAGAGAAAAGGAAGCCGGAAAATGGAAAGAAGATGCAGTTATTAAAGCAGTTGTTGAAGTGAATGACGAGAAGGCAAGATCTTTCAATTTTTTTTTTTTTGTTTATTTATTGCGTGTGTGTGCCATAAAACTATGACGCTTCATTCAGCCTGTGTTAGTCGCCACGAACGGCCTCCACGACACGACGTCCGAGGCGGCTGAGACGCGGGACCAGCCGCATCCAGTCAAAAATACACATGTTTGGAAGGCGTCTAGACCACGGATTCTCACTGAAATAAGCATTGACGTCGGCACTGTGAAACGCGATGACGGCAAGAGCTTATAAACCAGGCAGCTGGGCGTCATTGTTTTTGGCCCCCGGTCCATCATCGCCCATCGTCCCTCACAACGCACGGTCACATGACCCTCTCTGCCTTACACCTCATGACCAGCCTCGTCGCTCTGCGCCGTCAGCGCCACGATCGCCGCCCTGCAGATGGCCGTGCCCGTTTCCAGGGCGCTGCAGGCAGTGAAAAAAAATGTCGACATTGCCCTGTTCGTATACGGCCACGAGAGGAGTACGGCGGGTGCGATGATGACGACGTTTGGAGCAGTTGCGAAGCGCTTCTGGTCTTATGGGTGAACCTGTCATCTGCATGCATCTGCATGTCTTGCTTGTATCGAGCCATGCAACCTGTCTTTCCGTACGTCGACGGTACCGTCCCCATCCGTAGCCCTAACTAAGCCTTCCTGCCCAGACGCGCGGCCATGGTGCGCAGCCGGCGGTCGTTTGCGTCCACCAGCGGGTTGCGCCAGCCGGCCGGCCGCTGGTCGTCGGCGGCCGGCCAGTGCGTGTTCCCGAGCAGCGTGGGCGCGGCGTTGAGGTACAGGGTCTCGTAGGCGCCGGCGGCGACGCAAAAGGTCTCGTGGAAGGCGGCGATGTGGGCGTGGCGCGGGTCGGCGAGCCAGCGCTGGGCGCGCAGGTGCAGGGGGTCGTGGGCGAAGCGGTGCAGGCCGGCGGTATCGCGGAAGAAAAAGACGACGAGCAGGGTGTCGTGGGCGGGGCGGGCGCCGCCGCGGAAAAGCTCGGCGCCGAGGAGGCCGTAGCGGGGGACGGGGGTGGACGTGGACGTGGACGTGGACGTGGACGTGGACCCGACGGCTTGGTCGGCGTGTAGGTCGTCCAGCAGAGCCTGGAAGAGGGTGGTCAGGGCGGCGCCGCCGGGGCCGAGCAGGCCGAGCGGGTGGTTGATGCGGGCGCCAAAGTGGAAGACGACGAGCGGTGGCGAGGGCGCGCCGGGGGCGGCGGGCGGCG
>PCDN01000002.1:1969719-2002318 GCA_002778105.1 Ceratocystiopsis brevicomis
CGCGTCAGTCTGCGGGCCCTCGTACAGCGCCGCCGACAGCCGCGCCACATCTGCGCCCGCCAGCGCCGGGTGCGCCACGTGCAAAAACGCCTGCTCCACCAGCATCTTGACGCTCACGCTGGCTGCGTCCGCGGTCGTTGCCGCCTCCGCCGTGTCGAGGGCATACAGCTGCACCTTGCGCTGCTGCACCGCCTGGCGCAGCGCTGCCGGGATCCGCTTCTCGGCATCCGCCGCCTTGAACCCGGGCAGGCACAGCACCAGCGTGGCGCCCGCTGCCGCGGCGCCCGCCAGCACGTCGATCGTCTTGAGCAGGGCCTCGTCGCCGACGACGACCACGTCCGCGGCCTCAACGGCCACCGGCGCCTGCAGCGCCGCCGCCTTGGTGGCTGCCGCCACCGCCACACGCAGATCCGTGCGCACCACGCCGCCCTGCACCAGGTTGTCGTAGACATCGTGCGTCGCCACGTGCGCGCCCGGCTGCTGCGCCAGCGCGCTGGCCACGGCCGCGGGTGCGGCGCGCGCGGCCCCGTCGTCCGTGTTCCAGAACGTGTACTGGCGCACGGCTTCGTTGCCGAACAGCGCCGGCACCTGCGGGAGCGTGGCCCCGCCGGCCGCGAGCACCGACGCCACAAACGCGGGCGTCGGCACGGTCGCGGCCGCGTACTTGACGTCGGCGACAACCGGCGCCTGGGCCCAGCGCGAAGCCGACGACAGCGCGACGGCCGCCAGCACGTCCGTGTAGAGCGCGGACGCCACCGCCGGCTCCGCCACGGCCGCCTCGCTCGACACCTGGCCCAGCACGGCGAGACGGCGCACCGTCGGCGGCAGCACACCCAAGAACGCCTCCTCGACAAAGGGGCGGTACAGGCGCACGTGGGCAGCGCCGACGCGGTGGCCGGCAGCCGCCAGCGGCGCAACGGTCTGCGCGGCCAGCTGCGCCTCGACGCTGCCGAAAACGACCAGCACCGTCTCGGCCGCGTCGTGGCCGTGGTACTCAAACGGCTGGTACGCCGTGCCCAGCTCGTTGTTGAACGCCTGCAGCAGTGCCAGGATCTTGCCGGCGTTGGTTGCCGCCGCCGCCGCCGCCGCGCGCCCGGCCAGTGAGCCGTACGCCTCGCCCAGATGCGCGGCGCTCAGCGCGTCCGTCACGCGCACCGTCTCGCGCGCCGTGCGCAGACCGTCGTACACGTGCAGCGTCGGCTGCACGTGCGCTGCCAGCGTCGCAAACAGCGCCAGGTGCTGTGCCTCGGCCGCCGTCGTGCTGGCCACCAGCGCCAGGCCCAGCTCGTCCGCTGTCCGCAGCGCCGCGCCGTAGTCGCTGACCAGCCGGCCGTTGTCCTTCCCGTCGCCGCTGCGGTAGTCCAGCGCCGCCACGTGCGCCACAAACGGGCTCGCCGCCCCGTACAGCAGCGCCAGCTGGTCCAGCGACGCCCGTAGCAGCTGCAGGCTCGCCGTCGGCGCCACCAGCGTCTGCGGCACGTCGCGCTTGCGCGCGTCAAAGTCCTCCGAGAACAGGTAGCCCAGCGCAAACGCGCCCGCGCCCGCCCGCGTCTGCAGCGGCACCACCGTCGTCGCGTACCCGTGGACGTTGGGCTCCGCCGCCGCCGCCCACGCCTGCGCCGCCACGTCCAGGTCAAACGTCTCGGGCGAGTACGCAAAGATCTTGTCCGACAGCGTGTATGCCACCTGCTGCACCAGCAGCTGTGCCGTCGCATACGTCGGTCCGTTGATTTGCGCCAGCGGTGTCGTCGTCGCCAACGTCTTGATGTTGGCAATGCGCTCGACCGTCAGCGGCGCCGCCGCTGTGGCCGGCGCCGGGCTACCGGTCGGCTCGTCGTGCTTGAGATGCATGGTACGGAGAGGAGGATAAAAGAAAAAAGAATATAAAAAACACATGAGAAGAACAGCCAAATGATGCTGCTTCTTGACTTTGTTGGTAGTAGAAGTCGAAGCTGAAGCAGAAGAGCTGAGACAAAAGAGCCGAGATCGCTTTTCAAATAAAAGGAGAAAAGGAAAAGGAAAAGGAAAAAAAAAAAAAAAAAATACTCCCCAGGCTAACGCTGACCGGCTGTCGCGACGGGGCTGTCCCGAGGCGAAGGACGCCCCTGCGTGGCGACCGCTTTGCCTTGTCCAGCAGAACGAAGCAAATTTGCACTGAGACGCTGCGATCACGCAATTGCGCTAACACCGGATCTCGCCCGCTCGTGCGATCGCCGAACCCACCACGGCCGGCCGTCGGCGTTCGCAATTTCCGTCACGTGAAATTAGTCATTTTCTATGAGAGGGGAGGATGTTCACGGCAACCCGGCCTCCGCGACAGCCGCCTCGGTCGGCGTGACCGGCGCTGCTGGTTGCGTTGCCGCCGCCTTCTTCTTCTTCTTGCGGAGCGCGTGCAGGTCTGGCGGCTTCTCCAGGCCGAGGCGCGTGCGCAGAGCGTCCGCGTCGGTCTCAAGCTCCGCTTCCCAGTACACGTTGATGATGGGCTGGGATCCGCGGGCGCTGCGCAAGGCCCATGGCAGAAAAATGCGAAAAAAGCGCTCGCGCTCGGCGGGCTTCAGGCGCGCGACGGCCACGAGGCTGAGCCCGGCCATGGGCAGACCGGTGTTGACAAACTCAAACGCCTTGAGCGCGATCTCGCCCTCGACGTACTGCGGCGGCAGGCCCAGCACGGCGTGGTACAGGTCGTGGCACTCGCGGTAGCGCTGCACCACGTACGCGCATTCGTCATCGTCCACGTACCGCACCGGGTCGCGTACGTCCGGCGACATGTGGTAGCGCTGCCGGAACCGCCCGTACACGTGCCCAACCGTGTTCTCTGGCAGCGTCAACAGCGTCTCAACCGACGGCCATGTTTCCGACGAGATCCTTGGCCGGTGTCGCAAGATCTTCCGCCCGACCGGATCGGCCAGCATTGTGTCGCGCAGGCGCTTCGCCACCGGCCCGGCCGAGACTTCCCCAAGGGTTGCAATAAGGTCTGAGGCGTCAGTTCTGTATCAAAAACAAGAGAGTGGCCCCTGTCCTACCAGCTCGGCGCGGATTGATGAAAGCCCCCACGGCTGATCCGAAAAGCATGATACCCTTCTCGACTGGCGTCAGTGGCACATGGCCTGGGTACTTGGGCGGCGGCCGGTCGAGCACAGAAAAGGAGCGCGTCAACATCAGTGGTGCATGGTTTTGGTTTGACCGGTAAAGCGCCTGTACAGGCAGCTGGCGCCACAGTGCTGGCCGTGGTGGTCTCATGGTGTGTGTGTGTGTGTGTGTGTGTGTGTGTGAGTGTCGTGCAACGCAAGAAGACAGACGGACGAGCTTCTCGTATCGAGTCGAGGTGGCTTCTTGTGGAGTCTCTAAAGCGTACTACAATCACAGGATATAACATGTGACACAATCGAGTAGCAATAAATGGGGCAAGGAACATTATTTGGCCGAG
This sequence comes from Ceratocystiopsis brevicomis, assembly GCA_002778105.1. Taxonomy (NCBI): domain Eukaryota; kingdom Fungi; phylum Ascomycota; class Sordariomycetes; order Ophiostomatales; family Ophiostomataceae; genus Ceratocystiopsis; species Ceratocystiopsis brevicomis. Next base: position 1,973,147 of record PCDN01000002.1, read on the forward strand.
GACCGCCTGGTCTCTCGCTGGCCCACCGCTGCCCACCTTTTTTTTTCACTGTGCCCCACGCTCCAAAAAAAAAAAATAGACGTTCAGACCAATGGATAAGGCACCAGCCCAAAAAAAAGAAGAGGGCCAAAAAAAAAGTTTCTCTCCCCTCTCACTCGCTTTACCGCCCGCAAAAACCTTTCACTGCACTGGCGCCCTACTCTCTCCGCTGCTTCGGGGTTTTCTGTTGATTGACTTTTTTTTTTTTTTTTCGTGTCTTTTCTTCTTCTCGACTCTATCCCTATCCTCTCCCCAACCCCCTCCCAAACATCTTCAAAATGACTACGGAAGTGTACGACGGTGCGATCGGTATCGATCTGGGTATGTGCTCTCTCTTTGCTTTGTTTCCTTTCTCGGGCCTGTTGTTTCTTTTGTCGGCTCGCCCGCATTCCCGTCCCCGATTGCCCGCTGACAGTCAACAGGCACCACCTACTCCTGCGTGGCAACGTACGAGGGCAGCAATGTCGAGATCATTGCCAACGAGCAGGGTAGTTTCACGACGCCCTCCTTCGTCTCCTTCGCGGACGAGGAGCGGTTGATCGGCGAGGCGGCCAAGAACCAGGCTGCGATGAACCCGGTGAACACCGTCTTCGATGTCAAGTGAGTGCGCGCGCGCGAGAGAGAGACAGATACGAGATACGAGACAAAGACTGACAGCATAGGCGTCTTATTGGCCGGAGATTCGATGACCCGACCGTCAAGAAGGACATGGAGTCGTGGCCCTTCAAGGTCGTGGACGAGGGTGGCAACCCCAAGGTTCAGGTCACCTACGACGGCGAGACGCACACCTTCTCGCCGCAGGAGATCTCTGCCATGGTCCTGGTCAAGGTATGACACAGGCGTCCTAGCAAGCGAAGAAAAGAAAAGAAAGAAAAGACAAAAAAAAAAAAAAAACTAACCCCTCCCCAGATGAAGGAGATTGCCGAGGCCAAGATCGGCAAGAAGGTTGAGAAGGCCGTTATCACCGTTCCCGCCTACTTCAACGACAACCAGCGCCAAGCCACCAAGGACGCCGGTGCCATTGCGGGCCTGAACGTGCTGCGCATCATCAACGAGCCGACCGCGGCCGCCATTGCCTACGGTCTGGGCTCGGGCAAGTCCGCCAAGGAGCGGAATGTCCTGATCTACGATCTGGGTGGTGGTACCTTTGATGTGTCGCTGCTGAACATCCAGGGCGGTGTGTTCACCGTCAAGGCCACGGCTGGCGACACCCATCTGGGTGGCCAGGACTTCGACACCAACCTGCTGGACTTCTGCAAGAAGGACTTCCAGAAGAAGACCAAGAAGGACCTGTCGGGCGATGCGCGCGCCCTGCGGCGTCTGCGGACGGCTTGCGAGCGCGCCAAGCGCACGCTCTCGAGCGGCACGCAGGCGACGATCGAGATCGACTCGCTCTTCGACGGCGAGGACTTCAGCATGCAGATCACGCGGGCCCGTTTCGAGGACCTGAACAGCGTCGCCTTCAAGGGCACCCTGGACCCCGTGGCCCAGGTGCTCAAGGACGCCAGCATCGAGAAGAGCGCGGTCGACGAGATCGTGCTGGTCGGTGGCTCTACGCGTATCCCGCGCATCCAGAAGCTGCTGACCGACTTCTTCAACGGCAAGAAGCTCGAGAAGAGCATCAACCCCGACGAGGCCGTCGCCTACGGCGCCGCCGTCCAGGCCGGTATCCTGTCGGGCAAGGCCACGTCGGCCGACACGGCCGACCTGCTGCTGCTCGACGTCGTCCCGCTGTCGCTGGGTGTCGCCATGGAGGGCAACATCTTTGCGCCCGTCGTGCCGCGTGGCCAGACGGTGCCGACGGTGAAGAAGCGGACATTCACCACCGTCGCCGACAACCAGCAGACGGTGCAGTTCCCCGTCTTCCAGGGCGAGCGCGTCAACTGCGAGGACAACACGTCGCTGGGCGAGTTCACGCTGGCGCCGATCCCGCCGATGCGCGCGGGCGAGCCCGTGCTCGAGGTCGTCTTCGAGGTCGACGTCAACGGCATCCTCAAGGTCACCGCCACCGAGAAGGCGTCGGGCCGCAGCGCCAACATCACCATCAGCAACTCCGTCGGCAAGCTGTCGAGCACCGAGATTGAGAAGATGATTGGCGGTAGGTTCTCTCCTGTTTTCGATTGGTTTTTTTTTTTTTTGCTTTGCAAGTCTAACATTCCAGATGCCGAGGAGTTCAAGTCCAAGGACGAGGCTTTTAGCAAGCGCTTTGAGGCCAAGCAGCAGCTCGAGTCGTACATCTCGCGCGTCGAGGACATCATCTCCGACCCGACCCTGTCGCTCAAGCTGAAGCGCGGCCAGAAGGACAAGATCGAGTCTACCCTCAGCGAGGCCATGGCCACCCTGGAGATCGATGACTCGACCGCCGAGGAGCTGAAGAAGAAGGAGCTGCTGCTCAAGCGCCTCGTCACCAAGGCCATGTCCCAGCGGTAAATCAGCCCCGCGCGCTGAACACTCAACCAAAAAAACGATGAACGAAAGAAAGAAAAAAAAGAGAACCGAACCGAAAAGCAGAAAATAGGAGAGGGGGCTTAAGAGGGCGGGGGGNCGGCGGGGTTCGTGGCTTTGAGGACGGTCGGGAGGGTCTGGTATAACGGCGGCAGCGGCATGGATTTGCATTTTCCCACAACCCTTTCCTGTTGTCCCCTTCCCTCCCCCCCTCCTTCTCTCGTCTTTGTCCCCTTTCCGGGAAGAGGGGACCAGGCTTGCTTTTTTTTTATGTGTTTATTTTTTCCATTTTTTTTCCGGATTTGTTTGTTAGTAGAGAGAGAGAGAGAGATGAAATGGAACCTGGAATTGTTTGTTTTGTCTTATTGTCGTTGCTGGTCTGCGGAGTTGCGGGTCAAGATGCCGTGGTGCCATGACAGCTTTGTAGTCGGCTTTTCCTGCCTCTACTCTATCTTGCCATCTTTTTCATTCGCGTCACAATTCGACTCTGCACGATAGAGCGTCAGGTCGCAGTTGAATGTTTATTTACTATGATACAAAAATATGAGGACTAGGTCGAAAAAAGCGAAATGCAACGCCCGCCAACCCTCTACTATTTCTTTTTTTTCTTTTTCTTTTCGGCCTTTTGAGTTGGGCCTGCTTGTCCCTTTTTTACCATCCGCGCTCTCCTCCCTAGTCGTCGTCCGTGTACCGCGGGCCGCTCGCCGCCGGCGTCTCTGCTGCACCGCCGTACGCTGCCGGCGTTGGGGCGCTGTAGTACCCTCCGCCTGTCGCCCCTGGCGTCGGTGCTCCTGCCATGGGTGTCGGCGCAGAGTCGGCTCCCCAACCGCCCTGCCAGGCCGCACCCGGCGTTGGCGCGCTGAGGCCGCCCAGGCCGGCACCCGGCGTCGGCGCACCGTACGGCGCAGTGTAGGCGCCGGGCGTCGGCGCACTCAGTGGTGCCGGTGTCGGCGCACCCAGGCCCGGCACTCCCGGCGTTGGTGCGTCGTACGGGTGGTGCGAAGACCCGCTGGGGTCAGCCGTGTAGCCCCAGCTATCGCTTCCACTGGCCCCGGGCGTCGGCGCCGACACGCCGTACCCCGGCGTCTTGGACCCCCATGCATCGCCGCCGCCGCCGCCGCCGCCGCCGCCGCCCCATGCCGGCGTCTTGGATCCATGCCCAAAGCCGTCGTACGCCGGCGTCTTCGACCCCGAATTCCAGGCCGGCGTGCGCGAACCAGAACCATATGCCGTTCGCGAGCCGTCTGCGGTCCAGGCCGGCGTGCGTGCACCCGCCCCATCTCGGTTCCAGGCAGGCGTATGTGCGGTATCTGGAATGTCAGCACGCATGAAAGGGACAAAAACAGTAGAGAAAAAAAAAAAAAAAAACATACTCTTTGGCAGACCCCAGGCCGGTGTCCGATCGCCACCGCCGTAGCCACTGACTTGCGGTGTGCGGCTTCCGCTTTCCCACGACGGGGCTGCGGCACCACCACCACCGAATCCGCCGCCACCGCCGCCGCCGCCACCGCGGCCGGGACCCCGGCTGTTGATGTCAATGACGCGCCCAGTGGCCTTGTCCTTGAAGATCAGGTCCGCCTTGGGAACCGTGATAATCTTGCTCTTCGTATGCAGCTCCACGCGCGCGGCCACATCCGTCGTGTCCTTGACGATGCCCAGCAGCCCCTTGTAGCCACCCCGCCGGATCGTGACCGTTTGCCCCAGTGCGCGGTCGCGGCCCAGCACGCGCTGCGGCGCCTGCATGCCGCCAGCGTCGCCGCCATTGGGGTTGCGCCGCAACGCCGGGTTCATCGTGCTCAGGTCCGGCCCGCCCACCGCCCCTGTGATCCGTCCACCCTTGGCTGCGACCGTGTTGACGTTGCTGGCGCGCGTGACGAACACACCGGCGTTCTCCGTCGTTGCGTTGCTGTGCATGAAGATGTACGAGCGGTGGATGTGGATGATCTTGCCCTGGCGCTGTTGCCCGCCGTACTCCTTCACCACATCGTCCAGTCGGATCTCGGACCCGTTGCGGTCCGTGGCCACCGCCGTCTTGTTCTTGGGCAGTCGGTTGCTGATCTGCGAAGGCATAATCTGGCGCAGGTCGCCATTCTGGTCCAGCACCACAAGCACCTCCCGGTCCATCTTCACAATGCAGCCGACCGTGGCGACGTCGAGCTGCACCAGGTCAAGAAGCGAGTACTGGCCCAGCGTGCCCTGCCCGCCCGAGTCGCTAGCTTTGCGGAGGTCTTTGCTGAAGACCGTGATTTCCGTGTTGCTCTGGTCCGTCACCAGCGTCACGCGGTCCTGATCGATCTTGACCACCATGCCCACATCATCCCGGAAGCGACCACCAATGACCTTGACGTGGTCACCGATCCGAAACTGCTTCCGCAAGCCCTTGGTCGGCGTCTCAATCGTTTGCCCCTTCAGGGGGCCATCCGCCACAAGGATCGAGACAATGTCGCCCACGATGCTGATTGCCTTGCCCACCACGCCCTTCTGCTCGCCCTCGTACACCTCCACCACATCGCCGGGCACATACGTCACGTTGGCATTGCTGTCTTTGAGGCTGGCGGCCAGGGCCTTCAGGTCAAGATTCTCGGTGCCGTCTTCCGCGCCCAGCGCAAATTTGGTCACCTCTTCGAGCGAGGGGTTGACATCCTTGACAACCAGCTGCTGCAGCTTGATGTCCTTGATGAGGAAGCCGTTCTCAAATTCCTCGCCGTTGTACGTCCACGTGTTGGGCTGCGCATGCGCCATGATGCTCTTAGGATTGCGCTTGCGAGCCTCAACCTCACTGAACAGCCGCTGCGGCGGCCGCGGGCCGGGCACGCCTGGAGGCCGCCTGCGCTTTGTCTCGGGGCCGAGTGCGTCCTCGCGGCCCCCGTAGTCGATGCGCGGAATCATGCGTACGCGCGCCTCGAGGCCGTTCTCCGTGACGTCGAGGACCTGGGCCAGGTCGCCCGCGTACTTGAGCGGACGGCGGATGCGCACCCAGGCGCGGGGCTCGAGCGTCGGGGTCTTGGCAATGCGCAGGAGGTCGGGCATGTCCTTGATCTCGACCAGGATCTGCTTGCTGCGCGGGTAGACGTCCAGCATGCCATCCAGAGCCGTCATGATGTCCGTCTGGCGCAGCGCCTCGACAAAGATAAAGCCCTTCATGACCGACTGCGGCCCGCCACGCTCAAACGCGGCCGTGATGCCTAGCTCGTCCTTGGTGCCGAGTCGCTCCTCAATGCGCTTCATGATGGAGAAGATCACCTCGCGTTCCTTGCCTTCGCGGCAGCGCACGGACCAGATGCTCGGATCCTCCACGCTAGGAAGGAGCATGCGTCTGGGCACAACGGCCGATTCACCCAGACCCTTAGCTGGGCGGCGGTTTCCGTAGCGCTGGCGCAGGATCTCGGCCTGCTTCTCGGCATCCAGGCTCTGCTCCAGCTCGCGGCGGCGGTCGAGCTCGCGGTGCCGCCGGTCGTCGTTGAGATGGTTGCTTTCTTCAATGTCGTCGGGGTGGGCGTTGTCGATGAAGTCGCCGATCTCCTCGCCTTCCTTCTCGTCATCCTCAACCTCGTCTTCGTCGTCGACCTCGGCCTCGATATCGAAGAAGGCTGCGCGTCTGTCCCGCTTGTGCCGCTTGCGGCGGTGTTTCTACAACCCCCCGGCATTAGTTGCGCTCTTTGGAGAAAAGGAGCGAGCATCAAACGTACCGATGCGCGCACATCATCCACATCGTCTTCATCTTCCTCCTCTTCGTCTTCGTCCTCCTCATCGTCCTCATCTTCCTCATCTTCACCATCCTCGTCGTCTTCGTCTTCTTCGTCGGCCCGGCTCCGCTTGCGGTCTCGCTTGCTGCTGGCTCCTTCTGCATCCCCCCCATCCTGCGGTGGCCCATCTGCATCATCGGATCCGGCGTCGGAGCCTGCATCCGACCCGTTCCGGTCGCTCCCCTCTTCCTCGATAGCAGCCTCGCTCTTCACATCGTCGTCGTCGTTGTCGTCGTCGTCGTCGTCGTCCGCATTTTCGCTCTTGGGACTGCTGTCGTCGCGACGGCGATTGCGATGCGGCGCGACGTCACCGTCGTCGTCGTCGTCGTCGTCAGCGTCTACATCGATCTGATCGTGCGCTGAGCCATTTCTGCGTGCAGGCGGAGGGGAGCTGTCCGGCTTGGTCTCGTCGCGGCCGGAGTCCTCATCGTCAGATAAATCAGCAGGCGCTGGGTTGAAGTCGTCCTCGTCGGACTCCGGGTCATCAAAACGAGGAATCTCGCTGGCCATGGTTGCGGAAAGCGGGTTGATAGCGAGGGAGAACGAAAAGAGAAAGTGAGGTAAAGGAGAGAGAAAGAAGAGTGAAGGGAAAAACGCGGCCGGGGGTACAACAGAAGCGTAGAGGCCGAGTCGTCGGTGCAGAAAAAGAGAATGGGATGCAAGCGAAAAGAAACGGAAACCCCCCCCCCAAAAAAAACTATAAAGGCAAAGAATTGAAAGACAAATAAAGGAGGGTGGCCAGATAAAAAGAGACGAGCCCTTTCTGCTGTTGGTTGCTTCCCGTGTTTTCGCAGGAGGCTTTGCGTCGCGAAGCTCTCTCTCTCTGTCTACAGGGGCCCTAGGCACCGGCACGCATTATCATTCACCCGGGTGCGTTCAACGCCGGAACGGGCAAATTACGGGCATTAGACCAGCAACCGCCCGCTGTAATGGCCGCCCCTAGGGGGAACCTAGGGGCCACCGCAACCCGCCTAAGTCCCCCGTTGAGTGAAAGCCCTCGTCAGCGACGCTCGCCCCGCCAACTGCGAGCGAGCCGTGTCGCCGAAGTCTTTGTGCCACTCCCTGGCCAGCTCCGGAGCTTCGTTTTTGCAGCGTTGGGCGCCCGCCGCCTGTAATCGAGCTCATTTTTCTGGCGGCCGTTGAGCGACACGTGTTTCTTTCCGCTTGTCCTTTTCCTTGTCGTTTCTCTGATTTTTGCCGGTCCTCGTGTCCTTCGCCTCGACATCGCGAACGTTCAAGCACCTCCTCCGTCGTCCTCCTAACGAACCAGAGAGTCCCCGAGATCCCCTGAGACAGAGCCCTTCTTTTCCTCTCTCCGCCCCGCCTTGCTGGCGGCCCCTACATCCCGCCATGAACTCGTCCGTCCCGAACGTGCTCCGGCCCGGGGGGTCGAGAAACACACCCCTGGGCCTGGCCGACATCCGACCACGTACCGACTCCAGCCTGTCCGATAATTTCCAAGCAGGCTACGATGCGGCAAACAACCAGCCAGGTACCAGCAACTACGTCACGCCATGGGCGATGTATGCGTTTGACTGGTGCAAATGGCCCTCGAAAGGCAACGGTGCCGGCAAGCTGGCCATTGGCAGCTACCTGGAAGATGGCCACAACTTTGTAGGTCACCTGGGAGTGTTGCTGCCCTGGCTCGGGACAGCGGGCTGATCCGAGAATCGCAGATCCAAATCCTAGACACCAGCATCACCCCGACGCCCACGGACGCCTACGCGCCTGGCACCTCCAAGTACAGCCTCGGTTTCACGAAAGTCGCCGAAGCCACCCACACGTACCCCGTCACTCGCCTGCTCTGGGAGCCTCCGTCGTCGCAGAAACAATCGACCGACTTGCTCGCCACTTCGGGCGACCACCTGCGGCTATGGTCGCTGCCCGCGGACACGCCGTCGGCTGCGGCAGTAGCCAGTGCCAATGCTGGCAGCGGCAGCAGCAGCGGCGGCAGCGGCGGCGGCAGCGGCGGCGGCGGCGGCAACAGCAGCACGATTGGGCGTGGGCGCGAGCTGCCGCCAACAAAGCTGACGCCGTTGGCGCTGTTGTCCAACTCCAAGACGCCGGACCATACGGCACCGCTGACGTCGCTGGACTGGAACACGGTGCAGCCGAGCCTGATCATCACGTCGAGCATCGACACGACGTGCACGATCTGGGACATTCCGTCTCTGACGGCCAAGACGCAGCTGATTGCACACGACAAGGAGGTGTACGACGTGCGGTTCTGCGCCAACAGCAAAGACGTGTTTGTCAGTTGCGGGCAGGACGGCAGCGTGCGCATGTTCGATCTGCGCAGTCTGGAGCACAGCACCATCATCTACGAGCCTACGGGCAAGGAGGAGCGGGGTGAGTGTTCTTTCTCATTTCTTCCTTCTGTCTTCCCGCCTCCTTCCCTCTAACAACACAAAAGATGCGCAAGGCGGCCGCATCAGCCCGACCCTGGCCCAGCAGACCATGTCGCACCCGCCGCCGCTGCTGCGCCTGGCCACGTCCCCGCACGACACCCATCTGCTGGCGACCTTTGCGCAGGACTCGGACGTGGTGCGCATTCTCGACGTGCGCCAGCCCGGCCAGGCGCTGCTCGAGCTCCGCGGCCATGGCGGCGCCGTCAACTGCATCGAGTGGTCGCCGCACCGCCGCGGGACGCTGGCGTCCGGCGGCGACGACTGCCAGGTGCTCATCTGGGACCTTCTGACCAACAACAGCGCGCTCGCGGCAGGTGTCCCCTCCGCGGCCGGCACCGGCGCGCAACCAGGGGCGTCCGCCGTGGCCAACGGGAGCGTGCCGCCGGAGAACGCGCGCGCGCCTGTCGCGGCATGGCAGTGCGACTACGAGGTCGGCAACCTGGGCTGGGTCCCGCGCTTGTCGAGTAGCGACGGCGGCGACTGGCTGGGTGTCAGCGGCGGGCGGAGCATATGGGGTGTGCGAATGTGACGGGATTGGGGGGGGGAGGGCAAGGAACAAAATACAGGGACCAGAGCCGGAGAGCATTCAGGACAAGGGGCCGGCGACGCCTGTGGGCCAACTTGCATGGGACGATCACACCCTATTATTACCACGCCAGATCCTTTGTCCTTCGTTTTGCTACGTTCTTTTTTTTTTTTCTCGGTTTCCTTTTCTGAACATACAGGTAGTTTTTTATGAGCATGGCTTTACTTCCTTCTCCCCCTTTGTTGTGCTTGTAGAGTGCCATGCGACGCCCTCACAGCCTCGCCTTTTCGTCGTCGGCGTCCTCGTCGATCGTAATCACCGCCTTGCCATACACCTTCCGGGCCACGAAGTCCTTCAACGCCGCCGGCACCGATGCCAGGCCGCGGAACGCCCGTCCGTACGGCACCGGCCGGATGCGTCCGGCAGCCACGAGCGGGCCCAGCTCGCGCCAGATCTGCGCGTTCTCGGCCGGATCGCGCCGCAGGCTCTCGCCGTAGCGGTAGCCCACCACGCTGGCCTGCTTCAGCAGCACGCGGTTCATGGCCACGCGCTCCAGCGTCGCCCCGTCGCGCGCCGCGAAACCCACCACCAGCACGCGCCCGCGGTGCGCCAGGCACCGCATGCTGTCGCCGACGGCGCCCACCGGGTCAAACACCACGTCGACACCGCCGCCGTCTGTCGCGTCCAGCACCTGCTGCCACCAGGGGAGCACCTCGCCACCAGCCTTCTGCGGTCGCGGCGGCGACGCCACGATGCACACGTCCGCACCGCACTGCCGCGCCACTGTGCACTTAGCTATGCTCGACGCCACCGCGATCACGCGCCCATGCGCGCCGACGGCCGCCCTGGCCACCTGCACGGCCATGCAGCCGAGCCCGCCGGCTGCGCCCAGCACCAGGACGGACTCGCCGGCCTGCAGGCCGCCGCGCGTGACCAGTGCGCCGTATGCCACAGGCAGCGTAGCCGCCATGCCGGCAGCGGCTACAAAGCCGCCGTTGTCACCGCTGCCGGCCCACGCGTCCGGGATGCGGTGCAGGGCGCTGGCCGGGGCGGCAATCTGCTCGGCAAAGGCGCCGAGGGCCGAGCCGTACACCCGGTCGCCAGGCACAAACGACGACACGCCGTCTCCTACGGACACGACAACGCCAGCAAACTCGAGGCCCAGCGTAAAGGGCGGCTGCACATGCCGGCGGTTGTTTTGGTGCTGGCCGCGGGCCTAGGCCGGATAGTCAGAGCGTGCAAAGGCAAAAGAGAGAGAGGACGGTCAAAATGCCTACATAGAGCGTATCGACAAACTGGACGCCAGCAGCCTTGATCCGGACCAGCACCTCGCCGGGCTTCGCCACAGGCGGTGCAACGTCCGACACGACGAGGGCGTCAAGGTCCTGGAAAGAAGGCGTGAGCAGGGCGATCCGAGAAGGAGAGCAAGGGGGAAAAAGGTACCTCGACAAACTGCCGGATTTGCACAGCCTTCATTGCGGGTGGTCGTCCCTCGTGCGACCAGGTCCGTTCATGCACCAATGCCGGGGCCGGCGAGAGCATATACTGGAAAAAACCCCCCGGCTAGCCCTCTTCCCCGCAAACAACAGCGAGTGCCGCGGCCTACGGATAAAATGCCGAAAGCGCATAGCCTACGGCGTCACCATCTTTAAACACCTCTATTTCCTATACTCTTTTCTAAAACAGCGAGCTTCCCGACAGAAGGGACGTCACAATATACCCATGTATGGAAAAAGGATCGATGCAAGACTCAGAAAGGAATGCTGTTAGAAGTGAGGTCCCCCTCTGGAGCCGCTGTTGGGGCTGATTGGGGCTGTGTCTTCGCCCCGGCTCTCCCATGCATGCTCGACGAGAGACGCGTCCCGAGAGAGCGCGGCGCGGCGCGGCATGCTTCCTTGGCCTCTGGTATCCCTTACTTGCCAATGCCCAGGTGCTCAACGTTTGCCTCGACAATGCGCAGCGTGTTGGTGTTGCCCGCACCGCCCTTCCAGCCCTGCATGACGACCACCTTGTCGCCCTTGCTCAGCACGTTCAGGCCGATGGCGTGCTGGATACCCCACTTGATGCGGCGGTCGACATCCTCCTGCCAGTTGACCTGGTCGAAGTTCGGCTTGCTCTCGGGGAACAGGAACGGATACACGCCGCGGTACAGATGGCTGTAGCGCGACGCCTCGGCCATGCGCGTCACCATGAAGATCGGGCACACGGGGCGGTACTTGGACAGCAGCCGCGCCGAGTCGCCCGACGTCGACAGCACAATGATGCCGCCGGCATTCAGGTCCAGCGATGCACGCACGGCCGCCATCGCGCACGACTCTGCGATGCTAACGGGCCGGCGTACGATGCCGCACAGCTCCTCAAAGTGGCTCACGTATGGAATCGTGTTCTCCGCCTTGAGGCAGGCCTCACTCATCTCCAGCACGGCCTCCACAGGGTAGCTGCCCTTGGCCGTCTCGCCCGACAGCATGACGCAGTCAGCACCGTCGGTGACGGCGTTGCCCACATCGCTGATCTCGGCACGCGTGGGCCGCGGGTTCTTGATCATCGACTCCAGCATCTGCGTGGCGCAGATGACCGGCTTGCCGGCAATGTTGCACATGGCAATCAGCTTCTTCTGCGCAGCAAACACCTCGGCGGCCGGGATCTCGATGCCCAGGTCACCGCGTGCCACCATCACACCGTCGGTGGCGGCCAGGATCTCAGGGAAGTTGTTGAGGCCCTGGCGGTTCTCGATCTTGGCAATGATCTGGATGTGCTTGCCCTCCTCGCCAAGCACAGTCCGGATGTCCTCAATGTCCTGGGCGCGACGGATGAACGAGGCAAAGACCATGTCGACGTTGTTCTTAACGCCGAAACGCAGGTCGGCCTTGTCCTTCTCCGACAGGGCCGGCAGGTCGACGTCGGTGTTTGGCAGGTTGACGCCCTTCTTGGACGAGATGAAGCCGTTGTTGCGAGCGCGCACCTTGATCGTCTTGTCGTCTATGACCTCCAGCACGTCAAAGGCGAGCACACCGTCGTCGACGTAGATCTTGCGGCCAGGCTGCACGACCTTGGTGATGTTCTTGTAGTCAACATACCTGGAATTGGGGTTAGTTGATAAAATTAAAAAAAAAAAAAAAAAAAAAAAAAAAAAAAGGCGGAGAGCAGAGAAAGAAAAACGTACATGTTCTTGTCGTCGCAGGACGTGGCATACTGCTCGTCGGTGGTAAAGTTCATGATGGTGCCTGCAGCGATGGGAATGTCGGCATCGCCGTTGGTGTTGCCCGTGCGGATCTCAGGGCCCTTGGTGTCGAGGGCAATAGCAATCTGGCGGCCAGCCTGCGCCTTTTCGGCGGCGCGGGCATTGTCGATGACAGACTGGTGGTACTCGTAGCTGCCGTGGGAGAAGTTCATACGGACAACATTGAGACCGACCTTGCGCAGATTGTTGATTGCCTCCACCGAGTTTGTCTTGGGGCCGATCGTGCAGATGATCGAGGTCCGGCGAAGGTTCTTCTCCGGCTGAAAGGTGGTGTCGAGGTTGGCCAGCCAGTCGATGCGGCCGCCGAGGGAAAGGTGGTCCAGAGCGGTAGCCATGGCAAGCGGTTTCTGAACAAGGAAGAGGGTAGGTAGATTGGAAGGGAGAAAGTAGTTCTATGCTTTGGGTCGGAATTGGCTTTGTCTGGCTGTTTTCTGTTTGTTTGAGCTTTTTTTTCCCCCAACCTGATGATAACGGAGGGGTTGCCTGTGGATCCACCGGTCTTTCTTTAGGCAGGAGCTGGACGAGGGACGAAGGAACGCAAAAGAAAGAAGATACTGCTGCGAAAGACAAGGCAGAAAGGGGGGTGAAACAACGAACCTCGTATAGAATGAAGACACGGGGCACAGGAGAGGGAATAAACGATGTGGCGGTGGATTGAAGTGCCTCACTGCGGTATATGTCTCGCTCGCTCTTGCCTCGTTTTTTTTTTTTTTCTCCCTCTGCAGCCACTTAGCCCGACCACGGACTTCTTCCTTGGTGCAACCAACGCACGTCGGTGTAATGTCCAGCGCCGCTAAAGCACCGCGCCGGACCAATCGCTGGAACTGGAACTGTCCATAGCGCTTCGCTGGATATCGCAGCGACAAAAATAACCCCTCAGCCTGTTCCTGCCCGAAAATGGTAAAGCGACGGCGGAGTGGGTCCCATCAGATAACGCAGATAAGAAGATTTTCCGACAGAGACGGAGCGGGTGAAACGGAGGAAGAAAAACGGAAAACGCAAAACGGAAAATGCAAAACGGAGAGCGAACAAACGGTGGTCCAGCAGACTCCTGCTGGTGGGTCACCCGTCTTGCCGCCCCCAGCCACTTGCGCTGTGCCGATAAGTTCTTCCCTTCCCTCACACCGTCCGCTTCCGTATCTTACCTGACCGACAAATAGCACACAGAAAGCCAGACAGTCAACCCGAAGCACCACCGCGCGCATCTCTGAACGACTTGGCTGGCCAAAAAGACCCCTGGATCGAATCAAAGGCACTCGCGTTCCGCTTGGAAAACGACCCCCCCTCCTTGCAACCAAGATGGTGAGTGTACTGCCTCTCGTGCGAAGGAGAGCAGAAACGAAAGAGATGGGATAGGGGAAAGGGAATGGTCTGCTGCTTCGCTTGATGCATGCTGGATTCTAAACACTCGTCTCCTCCTCCTCGCCTGCCGCCCAGCTCCTCGACTTACTGACGTTCGGTCTGTGGTCCAAGTTTGGACGCCTCACCCACTACGCCTTTGATGCGGTGCTCAGTATGTCTTCCTCTCTTTTTGATAACTGAGAAAATGCACTCGACTCACATTGTGTCTTTTCAGTCTCTGCCTTTCTGGCTGGCATGAAGCGCTCGACCGGCTTAACGTAAGCCCTGCCACATGGTGCCTCGTGCTGCACATCTGGTTCTCTCGATTGCTAACGCATGCCCCCTCCTTCTTTCTGGGGACGCTATCAGGCCCAGCATCAAGACAGACAAGGTTGCCGGTGACAGCCAGGACATGAACAAGTGGATCAGCAAGTATCTGGGTGTGGGCGAATGGGTTATGGACCAGTCCGTGGCCCTGGCCGGCTCCAGCAGCTGGTTTGAGCGGACACGGTGAGAGGGGCTGAAGGGAAAGGGGGTGATATGAGAAGCCCCTTGGGGGAGGGTGGTGGCCGGCCCACGATGCCTGGATTGGGGGTTTTTTTTTTTGACGATGGAATGCTTGCAACGTCTTCCTTTTCTGTTTATCACTGTGTCTTTTGGTTTTTTGGCTCTACGTACCTTTGCTCGGCTCTCGTTGCCTTGTTCCAGACGGACCATGTTCCTTGGCTCGGCGTTGTCTCGAAGGGGTTCTGGTTTCGGTCTTACGGCACGACGTCCTCGTTTCAGAATATAGTCTCATGTTTTGTAAGAAAAGTGACGGCGGGTGACGCAGAGCAGGCCGGCTGCTCTGAGTGACTGGGCTCAGGATGAATCGTGCTACTCGTACTTCATACTCTTCTCCAATTTTTTCTCTCCCCTCCTTTCTTCGTTTTTTCTCGGGAACACGGACGTGGAGCCTCTGGACACCGTCGAGAAGATAAGCCGGGCGGTTTTACCGAGCAGCAGCCGGGGCCGTTTTTTAGCCTTCACGTGCAGGAGTCGCAGCCGGGGCGGAAACGAGACGAATCTGACGTCCGACGTTCGTCGTTGCATTATGAGAAAGACGCTGCTATTCCAAGTGCTACTCTATCCAACGCTGCATTGCAAATCCAAGAAACAGCCCTTGCTCCCTTACGCCTCGCTGTCGCGCTCCTGTTCGGAAAAAAAGTCGAGCGGCACCTCGTTTTCGCTGCCGGCGTCGTCTTGGCCGCGGCCCGGGCCTCGGCCCGGGCCTCGACCCATCTCCTCGTCCTCGTTGTGCTGCGCCCTCACTGCCGCATCGCGAGCGACCAAAAGGTCTGGTGGCACGTCGTCGTCCTCGTGTGCAACCAGCAGCTCTGGCGGCACGTCGTTGTTGTCGTCACTATCCGAATGCGTCCCGCGGTCCTCGTCGCGGCTGGCGTCATCTGCTGACATCGTGGACGCCGCGGTGCGGAAAGAGGTCAATGCATCGCTTGTCGACTGGGCCAGCCGGGGTGTGGCCGCCGCTGAAGCACCGTTGGCATCGTTGTCGTCGTCATGGGCGCTGTCAACGAGTCTTGTAGCGCTGCTCACGTCCTTGTCGTCCCCTCCTTGTGTCTGGCGTAGCGCTTGCTGGAGCATGCTTCGTGCCTCCTGAAACGCCTCCAGCTCAGCGCCGATGGCGCACAAAAGCAGATTCCAGCCCCGGTCCTCGGCCGTCCGCAGATGGCCACCAAGACCCGCGATGACATCCGCCATCTTGGCCAGCTGTCTGCGCATCTTTTCCTCCGGCGTCATCACGGCACCGCTGTCGCTCCCTTCCTCGTCCTCAGTCATCTCCTGTCGGAGGCCGGTCTCAAATCCAGAGACCAGTCGGACTGCCGCCTGCCACACGGCGCCGCCCTCATCCAGAGCGTCCCGCTCCCGCTCGACCGTTTTCAGGCGCCGCTCCAAGATCTGCGCCTCTGTCTCCCACCAGAACTGGGCCATGTCGACCGTGCGCCGCTCCGGCCGCATGCGCAGGAATTCGGCGCCGGCTGCGCTGCCGTATCTGTCGGTGTCGTCAGCACCGCTTCCCTCAGTGCTGTTGCTGTCGTCCCCTTCGAGAACAACGGTCTCGCCGAGAGGCTGCAGCGGGGGTCGCCGGAGCACGGCTGCCAGCTGCGCGTCCACGTCTTTCAATGCACCACGGTATCCGCTCAGCCCAGCCTCGCGCCGGCTTTGGGCGTCGCCAATGCGCGCCTCAAGGGCGCCCCGACGTTCGCGCAGCATGGCCAGCTGGCCCTCGAGTTTCCCGATTTGCTGGACCGTACCCGCGTGCGCCCGCTGGAGCGTCGCGAGCTCGCGCACGAGCGGATCCTTACCCGCGCTGGCCGCCTTGCCATTAGTCCCCGTGGTAGTCTCTGCAGCTTCTGCGTCGGCATCAGCAGCATCCATATCCAGTGCCTGCAACTCCTCGACGAGTGCGCTGCGCCGCCCGGCCAGGGCTCCCAGATGCGTGAGCGCCTGCTGCCGCGCCGCCAGCGCCTCTGCCAGTAGCACACCCTCCTCTGCTTTCAGGTCCGTCAACAGACTGATGCTGCGGGCCAACCCCGCGCGCGCGCCGCGCAAGCCTAGTTTACGGGGACGCGGCTGGCGCACAGGGACCACGGTCCCCGCGGGTGTCGCATAGATCGACTCCGCTGCGGCAGCGGCTACCGGTCGTGTCGGTGTGCTGCTTCGGCTACTGCCATCGCTCCGGAGCGTGGACCGCGCGCCCCCCCTAGTCCTGGAGTGGGTGCCGGTGCTGGGCGATCGCTCCACGGACGAGCTGGTGCGGCCGAGGCCAGCCGCAAGCCCGGCCGACTGGATATCAAGCAACGCCTGGATCTCTCGTTGGAGTCCCCGTTCGCGTTGTTGCAGCATGGTCCAAGCGGCACTCTGCTGTCTGTCGAAAGAGCTGCTGTCTCTGCTGCTGACCATAGGCTTCTGCCGCCGGCCAAGCATTGAAAGGGATACCGAGGACGAAGCGTCGGCGTCCGCGTGGCCGCGTCCGCGATGGCCGGCCACAGCAGAGCCGCCACGGTCCTCCACGTCCCGGTACAGCAGGGTCGATGTAGCGATGGGTGGTGGTGGGCCTGCGAAAAGGACACGCTGCGGTCGCTGCCGCTCTTTGGTCTTGCTTCGAGAAGAGGAAGGCGACCTGTCGGGCCTAGAGGTTGACGCACTAGAAGCGACAAGGAGGGATGGGTCGGGGTCGGCAGAAAAGAGGAGCGAGTCTTCTGCTCGG
The DNA here is from genome assembly GCA_002778105.1 of Ceratocystiopsis brevicomis. NCBI lineage: Eukaryota > Fungi > Ascomycota > Sordariomycetes > Ophiostomatales > Ophiostomataceae > Ceratocystiopsis > Ceratocystiopsis brevicomis. Next base: position 1,990,161 of record PCDN01000002.1, read on the forward strand.
GGAGAGAGGCTGGCCAGGTCGTAGTCGTCGTATCTGCGGGTTTCCGGTGGCGGCGACCGTTGGTGACTGCCCGTATGCAGCGGGAGAACAGGCCTAGCGTCTCGGCGGAGCGAGAGCCGCGAGAAGAAGGACGAGCTAGACGAGGCCATGGTGGTTCACGGATGCGTCTCGTCGATGCTCAGGGCGCAGGGGCAGCGAGCGCTGCGGCGTGCCGAGACCGGTGGTAAAATGGCAGTATAAGAAATGCCTTTGCGTGAAAAAAATAAAATCATGGGGAGGAGAAAAGAATAGAACGTCGTATAGAATGAGGCGGTCGCTGCCTGGGCGACGGACCATGTGGTTGAGCTCACATGGCTGAAGTCGGCGCAGCTGCCTGATTGGCTGAAGAATGCGCTATCTCCAACTACGGGGTTCAGATTAATGAGCATATATTCACGTGACCGTTAAACGCGAAGAAACGCGCGTTGTCGAGAGCGCGTCGCGGCCCCTGCCTTTGCCCCAGCTTTTTATCGAGCTCCATGTCCGGCTCGCATCTCCCTCGATGTAGTTTTGGTTTGCCTTTTCCAATGCATTGCTTTTCTTACGAGAACGCAGTCGTTGCTGTCCAGTAGCATCTAGCGTTTCTTCCTGACGTTTCGTTTTGTATTTTCCAGATCTCTTTCATTCTTTCGTTTTCTTCTCTCTTCTTTTGATCTCTTTCGCTCTCTTTTTTACACCCTCACTTTCTATCCCTTTCGACCCTTCCCGGTCTCGCCATGGCCGACATTCATACGCCGGCCAAGCCGACTGTCCGCAAGACGGCATCGTCCACCGGAAAGCAGAGTAGCATTCTCGGCTTCTTCTCGAAGACCCCTCTGGCCAAGACGCCTTCGTCCTCGGGCGCACCGCAGTCCTCTCCCTGCCTGCGCGAGACCAAGGCCAATGCGCGTTCTGCCGCACCTGCCGCACAGATCACACCGGCGCCCAGCAGCGATCCGGCCGAGCCCTCTAGCTCCCAGGAGAATGCCGTGCACCACTACAGCGCTTCGATGAAGAAGGTCCTCCCGTTTCCCTCCACACCCGCGACCGCTCAGACTGAGACGCCAAAAGGCCTTGCTTCGGCGCGCCCAGTCCTGGCGAGTAGCAGTCCAGCACGACATGTATGGTCTTCTGGCGCCCATTTCCCGCTTCTGCTGTTGCTGACCTCTGCCAGGCGAGAAACTCGGTTAACTACGCCGAATCGTCAGACGATGACGACGAAGATGTCTTTGTCTCCATGAAGCGCAATCGCAACCGCAACCGGGCTCGAGCCGTGGCCGACAACGACGACGACGATTATAAGTCTGTCGGAGAAGATGTTGTCGGCGAAGATGGTGCGTCTCCAGCCGTCCCATGTTTCCTTCCTAGTCATCCTCGCCCTGCTAACACTCGCCCCTCTCTACAGAGGACATGGCTGATTTTATTGTCTCGGACGAATCGGACGCTCCGTCCAAATCCAGGAAGCGGAAGCGGCCAGCCAAGGCCCCCGTGTCTTCGCGGAAAAAGACGTCGCCGTCGTCAACGCCAGTCAAGAACGAAGGCATCAAAGACGAGGACGACGAGTTCCCATTCGACGAGTCGCTGCTGGATGAGATGCCCGCCACATCGACGGCACAGAAGTGGCGTTTCGACCCAGACAACGTCCAGGCCGCCGAGGCCCGACCGGTGGTAGCGCCCAAGGCGAACGCGAACCCGAAGGTGAAGGAGAAGGCGTACACTCGGGATCCAGACGAGCGCTACCCGTGGTTGGCCAACATCATGGACATCAATCGGAACAAGCCAGGCAACCCAGACTACGACAAGTCGACCGTCTACGTGCCGCCAAACGCGTGGAACAAGTTCTCCCCTTTCGAGAAACAGTACTGGGAGATCAAGCAGAAGCTGTGGGACACAGTGGTGTTTTTCAAGAAGGGCAAGTTCTACGAGCTCTACGAGAACGATGCAACGATTGGCCACCAGCTCTTTGACCTCAAGCTCACGGACCGCGTCAACATGCGCATGGTGGGTGTGCCCGAGAGCTCGCTGGACATGTGGGTCAACCAGTTCGTGGCCAAAGGCTACAAGGTGGCGCGCGTTGAGCAGATGGAGTCGGCCCTGGGCAAGGAAATGCGCGAGCGCGGCACGACGGCGGCAAAGAGCAAGCAGGACAAGATCATCCGCCGTGAGCTCGCATGCGTGCTGACGCGCGGAACGCTGGTGGACGGCAGCATGCTGCAGGACGACATGGCGACCTTCTGCGTGGCCATCAAGCAGGGCATTGTAGACGACAAGCCTGTGTTTGGTGTGGCCTTTGTGGACGCTGCCACGGGCCAATTCTTCGTGTCTGAGTTTGAAGACGACGTGGAACTCACCAAATTTGAGACCTTTGTGGCGCAGACAGCACCCCAGGAGCTCCTACTCGAGAAGGCACACCTGTCGACCAAGGCGCTCCGCATCCTCAAGAACAACACCTCGCCCATGACGATCTGGAACTACCGCAAGCCTGGCGCCGAGTTCTGGGACGCCGATACGACACGGCGCCAGCTGGACTGCGGTAACTACTTCACCGGCGAGGAAGAAAGCGGCGGCGGCGAATGGCCCAAGACGCTGCTCCAAGTGCGCGACGAGAAGCCGTTCCTGATGTCGGCCCTGGGCGCGCTGGTCAACTACCTACAGGGTCTGAAGCTGGAGCACAACCTCCTGTCGCAGGGCCACTTCGAGTGGTACAACCCGATCCACCGCAACGGTACGCTCATCCTGGACGGCCAGACGCTGATCAACCTGGAGGTCTTTGCCAACACGGCCAATGGCGGACCCGAGGGCACCCTCTTCAACCTGCTCAACCGGTGTATCACGCCGTTTGGCAAACGCTTGTTCCGCATGTGGGTGTGCCACCCGTTGTGCGACGCGCAAAAGATCAACGAGCGGCTGGACGCAGTGGACATGCTGAATGCAGACCACACGCTGCGGGACCAGTTCTCGTCCGAAATGAGCAAGATGCCGGACCTGGAGCGGCTAGGCTCGCGGATCCACGCGGGCGCGTGCCGGCCGGAGGACTTTGTGCGGGTGCTGGACGGGTATGAGCAAATCGAGTACACGATCAGCCTCCTCCGTGCAGCAGTTGGTGGTGGCGGCGGCAGCGGAAAGGGTCTCGTGGACCGGCTCCTGGATTCCATGCCGGACCTGCAGGGGCCGCTCGGGTACTGGAAGGCGGCCTTTGACCGGCGACGGGCCAAGGAAGAAAAGGTGCTGATCCCGGAGCGGGGGATCGACACGGACTTTGATGAGTGCGCGGACGAGATCGCGGGCATTAAAGAGGCGCTGCAGTCTCTGCTGGTGCAGCAGCGCACGGCGCTGGGGTGCCGGCCGCTCAAGTTCACGGACGTGGGCAAGGAGATCTACCAGCTGGAAGTGCCCAAGAGCGTCAAGGTGCCCAAGTCGTGGCGGCAGATGTCGGCGACGAACAGCGTCAAGCGGTACTACTTCCGGGATTTGGAAGAGCTGGTGCGGGCGCTGCAGGAGGCGGAGGAGACGCGGGGGCAGATGCTGCGGGAGGTGGCGCAGCGGTTCTTCCGGCGGTTCGATGCGGACGCGGCGGTGTGGCAGGCGGCAACGCGCATCGTGGCGCAGCTGGACTGCCTGATCAGCTTGGCCAAGGCATCGGCGTCGCTGGGGCAGCCGAGCTGCCGGCCGACGTTTGTGGATGACGCGCGCACGGTGGTGGAGTTTGCCGAGCTGCGGCACCCGTGCATGCAGCAGACGGTGGACGATTTCATTCCCAATGACATCCGCCTGGGCGGGTCGGAGGCCAAGATCAGCTTGCTGACGGGCGCCAACGCGGCGGGCAAGTCGACGATTCTGCGCATGTCGTGCACGGCGGTGATCATGGCGCAGATCGGCTGCTACGTGCCGGCAGTGTCTGCGCGGCTGACGCCGATCGACCGGATCATGTCGCGGCTGGGGGCCAACGACAACATCTTTGCAGCGCAGTCGACGTTCTTTGTGGAGCTGTCGGAGACCAAGAAGATCCTGGCGGAGGCGACGCCGCGGTCGCTGGTGATCCTGGACGAGCTGGGCCGCGGCACATCATCGTACGACGGCGTGGCGGTGGCCCAGGCGGTGCTGCACCACGTGGCGAGCCACATTGGGTGTGTAGGGTTCTTTGCGACGCACTACCACTCGCTGGCAACGGAGTTTGAGCAGCACCCGGAGATCCGGGCAAAACGGATGCAGATCCACGTGGACGAGACGGCACGGCGGGTGACGTTCCTGTACCGGCTGGAGGATGGGGTGGCCGAGGGGTCATTCGGCATGCACTGCGCAGCCATGTGCGGGATCCCGTCGCGGGTGATTGAGGACGCCGAGGTGGCGGCGCGGGAGTGGGAGCACACGAGCCGGCTCAAGGACAGCCTGGAACAGGCCAAGATGGGGTGCTATATCCCGCTGGGGATGCTGAGCGACGTGGCGACGCTGCTGCGGGAAGGAGACGCAGACGCAGGCGTGAAGCCGGAAGAGCCGGAGGCCGACATGGCAGCAGTGGTGGAGACGCTGGGCGAGCGCGGCGTGGAGGTGCTGCTGCGGGCAATTGAGACGCTATAATGGGGCATGCCGGGTAAATTGCTTTTGTTATATCGTTTTTTTTTTCTCTTCCCCCGTCGTCTGTACCTTTTTTCCTCTTTTCTTCTGGGTTTGCGGTCCGATCGATAGATCGTTGCATAGAATGTACACTCGGCGGTGTCGATCAGCAGTCCTTATTTTGATTTCTGGAAATCGTCCATGACGTGCTGCTGTCTCCGGGCAAGGGGTGCGACCCTCCCCCTGACCTCCCTGGCTGTCATCCCGCCAAGTGTAGAAAACATGGCGGAGAAACACGATACGCGATGGTGGCGCCCAGTGGGGTGGGTACCTTCTCATTCGAGGACGGGCGGGTTGCCCCTTCTGCGGCATACGGCCGTTGCCTGCAACACAAATTGGGTCCTTTAAAACGGCAACTCGAAACTGAACGAAAAGCGTCGTTTTTTGAACTTTTACACGCTGCGGTATCTATCTCCAACAAGGGATGCGTGCATCTTACCAGTACTTACAAACGTTCGCTACCCAACGGTCGGCTTTTCCCGAGGACCGACGCTGTCAGGTCCCATACAGTGGAAAAACATGAAAGAAAGGGGGGGGAAAGAGCGCGTCCGTGCCGAGGAGAAAAGCGCCCCAGAAGGCAAAAAGAATCGCTAGTGGGCAGAGAGCAGAGATACGGAGTAAAGCTCTCTCGGTCAGGCCGTCGTCGATCACAAGCTGTGATTAAGACGGGCCCATCTACTATCGGACGGCTTCCATGAAATGTTCTAGCCTCTATTGACAAGTAAGTCTAGGGCATCTTAATGGTGCAGAGCCTTTTTGTCCCGGCGAGTGGGAAAGAAAATGCCAAGGAGCTCAGAACAATGCGGACCGTCCTCCGTCGTTACGCGAGCAGCAATTCACCGCCAGAGAGGGGAACAAAGGCCCGTTCGTCGTCCCTATCGGCTGACGGACCCCTGGTCGAGCACAGAGCAGGGGGGCCGAGGTGCTTGTACCGCTGCAGTACCAGCTAGGCACAGACCTGTGGTACGAGTACGCGCAGAGGACATGGGCGGAGTCGACCGGGATCCACGTCTCGTTGATTTTCCTCTTATACTCGTGAGCTTATGGGTTTTTCTGTTTTCCGTCTGAGTTTGTGAAATTGTCTGAAATTGACCTTTTTTTCTAGTTCCTACCTCTTACAGCGCAGCGGAGCAAATTATGCGATACGAGTAAGACACGATACTCCGTATCTTGCGCCCTCGCGTGACTCGAATGTCCGGTGTTGTCCTTGCGACGCACGTCTGACAAGGAGCATCGCTCTCCCGGACCACCCGCCCAACCGCCACGAACCCCCAGATACGGCACCCCCGTTTCAACCCAGCGACGCAGCGCGGTGCGTCGTCCTTTCCGTGAAAACACTCCGCACGACATTTCCACAAGCTCCCGCCCCTCGTGGCCCAGACTGGCGGGCTAGCCAACGGAGCCACCGCAGGGCACGCCAGGGCCCCCTGGCTAGACAACTCGCTTGTCTCTGCCCCCTTCAGCAAAGCTTCGCAAGCGTCCGCCTTGGCCGGTGTTGTCGACCGCACCCCCCCTCCGTCCCTCGTCTTCCTCACCCCACACACACTTCTTTTTCCTCTTAGAGACAACCCCCACCCTTGAAGCCAGGTCCTTGCAATCTTTCGCTTCAAAGGACCACGCATCCTGGTGTATGGGGTACCAGTTCATATACATATACCACACGGGAGCGCACGCACATCGTGTTGCCGTGCTCTAGTGTCTCTCTTCTGCCGTTTGGAAAAGGCAACCAGTCAACCATCGAATAAGCACAGTCCTTTTCGTTGTTGCCTCTCAGCTCGCCCTCGAACACGCATGCGTGCGCCAATCATGGCCCGCTGCCATCCCGCATGAAGACCCTCTCTTCCATTGATTGCTGACCGTCAGACTGTCTGAGCGAGCGGTGCGACTGTGAACGAGACCGCATCGGTTCTTATTGTTCTCATTTTGTCTTCTCGCTCCGCTTGCTTTTTTTTTTTTTTTTGTTTTGCCCTCTTTTCCCATTTTTCTTCTTGCCATCTACTCTGCGTCTTGGTACACCTCTTCGCCCACCATGTCTGGCCGCAGCGCATATGTGCGCAAAAAAATCACCCAGACCAAAGCCGCCGAGCGTGCTGCCGGTGGCAGCGGCAGTAGTGGCGGCGGCAACAGCAGCCGGGCCCGGTCGACCACAAGCTCGGACGATACGGGCACAATCAACAGCGACTATGCGCAACCGATCCGTCAGGACACGGGCATCGGCACGACCAACGCGCGGCTGCTGAAGTTCTCGGAGCCTATCCGCGAGAACGAACCGCTGCAGCTGCAACTACACGGACTAGGTCCGCACGGTGTCCTGGGCGGCGTTGCCGGCGGTAGCCAGAGCGGCGGCAGCGGCAGTTTCGATGGCCGGCGCGACCTGGGCGGCGGTGTCACACCGCTGCCGATGCAGCGGCCGCTAGACGATTTTGCATACGCGCGAGCGCGGCGGCCCAATATCCGCACAGAGGACGTGTCGGGGATAGAAAAGTCCGGGCTACGGTTGGCTGTAGACCGAAAGAGCGAGGGCGTACGGCGCGGGCTGGCCAAGGCCTTTGCCTTTGGCAAGAAGAACAAGAACGACGACAAAGAACAACAGCAGCAGCAGCCGCAGCCGTATGCCCGACCGCAGTCTTCGGCGACGCTACGGCCCCCGGCACTGGCGGGCGACGGCAGCAATGACATGGACGCATCGGCAATGGACGCATACGAGCTGGCCGAGGCCCAGCACTACATGCAGCGGCAGCAGCTTATACTGCAACAGCAGCAGCAGCAGCATCAGCTCGCGGCGGCAGCGGCGGCCGACGGCGGCAGTGATTGGGACATTACGGGTGGTAGCCTCCTTACGCCACCGCCGTCGAGCAAGCTGCCACCGTTGCCGCTGGTGACGGCCAATATGCCGCCGATCAAGCGGTGGATCGGTGCAGGACGGCCGGTGCAGCGGTGGAACAAGCTGCGCAAGGACCCGGAGCTGTGGGACCCCAACGGCGATGTGCTTGTTTTCTTCGGCCACAAGGGCCAGCAGCCACGGCCCAACCCGTCGTTCCGGCTGTCTTCGCACATCATCGAGGCGACCGAGTCGCGCTACCTGATCACGCTGCTGCGCGAGGGCTCGACCGAGGACGACATGATGCAAATGCAGCTACCGCCGTCGCCCGCGGGCGGTGTCCCGTACGCGCGGCCGCACCACCATCTCCACCAACAGAACCACCACCTCCGTCCGCAGCAGCAACGGCATGGCCGCACACCCGGCGGCGCTGGCGGAATTGCCCAGATGACACCGCCCGTGTCGGAGGATGCCAGTCTAGTGGAGGCAGACGGGCAGATCAGCTACGAGATGCACTTTCCGACGCCGTCCAACATGAGCAAGCTGGATCAGCTGCGACACCACATCACGACACGCAACATCTTTGCGCTGTTGTACCACGCGTCGCTGGTCGGGCTCTCGCTCTTCCAGGCGCTAGCCGATCTGCACGAGCGGCTGGAGACGTACATGCCGCCGGATTCGGACAACGTCGGCACAATCATCAACTACCTGGGCGCGCGCGGCATCGACGACATCCGCAACGACCCGGAGGATGCAGTGGCGCTGCTGGCCTGGTCCGAAGGCCCGGCCGTGCGCTGGGAGGAGGGTTGGCGCGAGAGCTTCCTGCACTGCGCCGGCATGTACGGCAGCCTCGAGTCGACGGCCGACTTCAAGCACGTCACGCCGATCACGCGCGCGTTGCTGGAACGCGCCTGCCTTGAGACCCAGCTGCGCGTCCAGGCAGCCGAGGAGCGTCTAGCTGATTTCCACTACCCGGACCTGTGGCCGCCAGCCGTCGCAGTGACAGCGCCGGCTAGTGGGCCGGTGGTGTCGAGCCCGGCCAAGGCGGCCGCCGACCGGCTGCAGGCATTCTTGTTGGCACACTACGCGCGCGTGTACGGCCGCTGGCCGCCGAGCAGTGCCGCCGGGAACGGTGACCCGGACGACGACATGTGGCTGACGCGCACGGTAGCACAGGATCTGCAGCGCGACTTTGCTGCGCTGTACGACTACCTGGTGGATCGCGACATTGTGTGGGACGGGTCGGAGGCGCGGGCCGGCCGCAAGTGGATGTTGGTGTCGGTCAGCGGCAACCATGGCTTTGAAGCCGACACGCAGGCCCTGCCCATGACCGATATGCTGGTCGAGTTCGACAACAAACAGCGCTTCCCGCACATCCCGCACCCGTACCCACTGGTGCCCGAGTCTATAGCACCACCAGTTGGTGACGCGGCGACCGAAGCGTTGGGCAGCAACCGTGCTGGTGCCGTCGAGCGCCGCGTGCAGCTCGCGTACACGGTGGCGACCAACATGCTGATCCTGGGCTCGGAGTTCCACCAGTCAGACCTGATCGACGCCTTCTCGCGCTTCGAGAAGACGGACCGTGTCGGCGACATTGACCCGGCCACTGCGCGCCGCGGCCGCTGGATTCTGCTTTACGGCATCTTGCAGACGCTGGCATCCGTCTCGGTCGACGCTCCCAATATGCGCTACCGCGACAGCGTCGCCTACCACCTGTCACCACGCCTCAAGGGCGCCAGAATGCCACCGTGGCGCAGCATGGGCGGCGGGCTCGACGACTGTGATGAAGCCGCCCACGAGCTGTCGCACTGCTGGCTCGTCCCACGCACGTGGCACGCGGCCAACATGCAGGATCACGGCAGCAGCGGCAGCGGCAGCGGCCACTACCGTTATCACGGCACCAGCTCGTACGGTGGCAACGACAGCTCAACCGAGTCTGGCAGCATAAGCCCCATCCAGCAGGGCAGCAGCAGCATCATGACGGGCAGCAGCTTCACGGACCGGAGCAGTGGCCCCAGCAGTGGCCCCGGCAGCTACAACTTCCCCCGCCCCCCTACCAACGACGGCCACACCGTCCGCAGCACCTCCACCGGGGGGTACTACACCCCGCAGGGCGCGCGCTCCGTGCGGTCCAGCGTGTCCATGGGCGGGCCGCCCGGTGACCCGCCGCAGTACCCGCTGCCCCCGTCCGGCGCGTCGTACGGGCTTTCCCATCGCGGCGGCGGCGCGCCGAGCGTTGTTTCGAATGGCAGCGCCATGTCGGAGACCTCAGGCAGGTTGCACGGATCAGCGTCGGTGCGCAAGACGGCACGGTCAAAGGCAGGAGGCGGTGGTGGCGGTGAAGGACGTATGCGCTCCGGCGCTGCCGCTCCCGGAAGCACCATGGCCAACACGGCGAGCAGCGCTGGTTACAATACCATTGCCCCTGTCGACGAGGAGGCCGACTGGCCGGTGCGCAGTGCGAGGCGTGCAGGTGCGGCCGCGCAGCAGACGCAGCAGGCAGTGACACCGCCCGATGCAGGGCCTTTGCTGTTGTCCGCGTCCTCGTCATCGGGCGATTTCTTCGAGATGGTGGAAAACAGTGGGGGCCGCGGCGGCAGCGGTGGGGGGGATGACAGCCACAGAAACTGCATGACCGAGGGCAGCGAGAGCGAAAAGCGGCAGCAGCAGCGGCGGCGGACCAAGCGGACGGGTGGTGGCGGCGGCGGACACCGCAGCAGAGGCGACCGGCCGCCACTTCTGAGCGCGGGCGACGACGAGATGGGCAGTGTGGCGCCGATGATCCGGGATTTTGATGCGCTGGACATGATGGACGACCACGATCCGTGATGCCGGGCAGAACGCGGGTTTGGGTTTTTCGGGATTTTTCTGGATTTTGGTTTGATTTTTGGGTTTTTGGGGGTTATTTGGGGGGTTTTCTATTTCCCTTTTCCCTTCCCCCTTGTCTTCCTTCCATTTTGCGCATTTCCCAGACCACGGCCTTTCGAGCGAAACGAATGTACTGTATTTTAACGTCGATTTCCTTGTTCTCCGTGATGGTCTTCCATGATGTTCTTCGCCGTGTTCTTATCTAATCGACCACCCCGCAGCGCTTGTCTTGCGACTTTGCTTCAAAACTACCCGTCACCACCATGGCTGACCAACAGCCGATTTCCGTTCTCTTCTGCTGCATGGGCAACATCTGCCGGTCCACCATGGCCGAGGGTGTCTTTCAGGCCATGGCCAAGCAGCCGCCGTACCGTGGCCACATAGCACACATCGACTCGTGCGGTACAAGTGCGTTGCCTCTTCTCTCCATTTCTTCTTTTCGGGCACCTGCTGACGCGGCTACTAGTTGGCTACCATGCGGGCGACGAGCCTGACGACCGCACCATGGCCACCCTGGCGTCCCACGGCATCACCGACTACCACCACCGAGCGCGAAAGGTGGGAGATATCGACGATGAGAGCGAAGGTTAAGAGAAAACAAAACGTTAACGGTCTAGGTCGCCCTCGCCGACTTTGACCGCTTTGACTACATCTTCGCCATGGACCGCCAGAACCTCAACGACCTCGAGCAGCTGCAGCGCAAGAAGCCCGGCAGCCACGCCCGTGTCATGCTCTTCGGCACGTACGCCCAGGCGCAGCCGCAGACGGCAACCCCCGAAATTGTCCAGGACCCCTACTACGGCGGCCGCGAAGGCTTTGCCAAGGCCTACGAGCAGACGACGCGTTTCAGCCGCAACTTCCTGCAGAGCCTCTTTGGTTCGGCAGAACAGGGCGGCGGCGACAGTGGGAGCAGTTAGACGGTTGGGCTTTTATTTTATTTTATTTGGAAATGCATCCCAATGCATCTGCTCGCAAGAGTGCCATGTTGTTTCTCTGTGTCCCTCGTGCCTCTGCTTGGTTGTCCAGCGCCGTCGCCTTATCGACGTTCTCACCACGCCCCCGACTTTCGTTTGGCAATCAATCCTGCATTCTGTATTACGTCGCTGTAGAGCATACCGGAACCGCGTGGTCACTGTCCTGTCCTTTTATATAAGGGTATTCTACAAAACAACACCAAAAAAAGCTCTGCTTCACCGGTCGCGACCCGGCAGTGGACATGGGTCGCAGAGTCGGTCGCGCGCGGCTACAGAGCACCCAGGGGCATCGAGGGCCCGTCGGGTGCGCTAGCAGGGCGTGGAGCACATAGGGCGACCAAACACGTCGTCCGGCCCTGGAGCTCCCTTGCTGTGGCGGGGTTGCCCCGAGACGGAAGGAGATTAGTCGAGGGGGGAGGCTTGGCCTTTGGCGCTGAAAGAGAGTCTCACCTGTCAAGCTGCTGCGCCTTCCGGATGTGGTCGATCGTCCAAAAAAAGAGCTTACCGTCCGGTCTATCCTTTCCTAGAGCGGGTAAGGAATCAGAAGTTATTTTTGTGTGGGCAAAATGCGAAAGGTGCCAGAGCCGGAGGCGAAGTAAAAGCTTTTAAGAAGAAGGAGCGGTCACGGCTGTCGCCAACGTCAGATCCTTGGTCTGTTTTTTTGTCCCGTCTGTCTTTTGTCGCTCCTTCCTTCCGCTCGGTATCCCCCCCCCTGAACCGTTTCGGTATCTTTGCCTAGGTCGCCAATACCTTCCTTTCGTTGCTTTTCCTTGTTTTGCCAGCATCCAGTAGAGCATACGAGCATACGCCAGCCATCCACGCGTCAGTCAATACCGCTGCTGCAGCTCGGCCCCGCCTACCCC
>PCDN01000002.1:2002363-2057063 GCA_002778105.1 Ceratocystiopsis brevicomis
CCCCCCCTCGCATCAACCCCGCGCAGCCTGTTTTTATCCTTTTCCTCTCCCGCCTTCCCCGTGTCCCGCCGCTGTCGCTCCGCCCCCCCGAAACGTCGACAGCCATGGCCGATCTACAAGGACGTAAGGCCTTCAAGGTCTTTAACCAAGACTTTATCGTCGACGAGCGCTACACGGTGACCAAGGAACTTGGCCAAGGCGCATACGGCATCGTCTGGTGAGTTTCGGCCCTCGATGCCGCGGGCTGCCCCTGGCTCCAGCGCCCGCCTCAAACCATCTCTCCTAACGACCGAACTCTCCAGCGCGGCCATCAACAACCAAACAGGCGAAGGCGTTGCCATCAAAAAGGTCACCAATGTCTTCAGCAAGAAGATCCTCGCCAAGCGCGCTCTGCGCGAGATCAAGCTCCTGCACCACTTCCGTGGTCACCGCAATGTGCGCCCCTCTCCTCTCCGCTCTACCGTCTGCCTCTCCTGTGCTAATAGTTTCCGTCCCTAGATCACCTGTCTATATGACATGGACATTCCGCGCCCAAACAACTTCAACGAGACCTACATCTACGAGGGTATGACTATAATCTGTTTGCGCCTTCCCCGTCCACTCTCCCTCATTCTGACCCGTTGCTTTCGATTGCAGAACTCATGGAGTGCGATCTTGCTGCGATCATCCGCTCCGGCCAACCCCTGACCGACGCCCACTTCCAGTCATTCATCTACCAGATTCTGTGCGGCCTCAAGTACATCCACTCGGCCAACGTGCTGCACCGCGACCTAAAACCGGGAAACCTGCTTGTCAACGCCGACTGCGAGCTGAAGATTTGCGATTTCGGCCTGGCCCGTGGCTTTTCCGTTGATCCCCAGGAAAATGCTGGCTACATGACCGAGTACGTCGCCACGCGCTGGTACCGTGCACCCGAGATCATGCTGAGCTTCCAGAGCTATACCAAAGCGAGTAGGTGTCTCTTCCTTCTGCTTTTTTTTGCTGCAGCGTGTTCAATCACCACTAACAACGCCGTCCCCTCAGTCGATGTTTGGTCCGTCGGCTGCATTCTCGCCGAGTTGCTGGGCAGCCGCCCGTTTTTCAAAGGCCGGGACTACGTCGATCAACTGAACCAGATTCTGCAGATTCTCGGCACCCCCAACGAGCTGACCCTGGCGCGCATCGGCTCGTCGCGTGCCCAGGAGTACGTACGCAACCTTCCGTTCATGCCCAAGCGCCCGTTCCCCGTTCTGTTTCCCAACGCCAACCCCGACGCGCTCGACCTGCTCGACCGTATGCTCGCCTTCGACCCCAGCAGCCGCATCTCGGTCGAGGAGGCACTCGAGCACCGGTACCTTCAAATCTGGCACGACGCCAGCGACGAGCCTGACTGCCCTACCACCTTCAACTTCGACTTTGAGGTGGTCGAGGAAATCGAGGATATGCGCAAGATGATCCTGGACGAGGTGTACCGCTTCCGCCAGATGGTCCGCACCTCTCCGGACGTGGCTGCCGCCCATGCTGCTGCTGCTGCTGCTGCTCAGCAGGCGACTGGCCAAGTGCCCATGCCGACCAGTGGCAACAATCAGTGGACCGCGGAAGATCCGCGTCCGCAGGAATTTGTCACGCACCCGGCTGGCCTGGAGCAGGAGCTTGCTGGCGGTCTAGATGCTAGGCGATAAGGCTGTCTCAAGCTCAGCCAGATAACAAGTTTCCGTGGGGTTCGACACGGTCAATACTGTCCATATTGTCCATTCATTACAAACAAACGCACACATCCTGTACACGGTTACGACAACCACATTCATACCACACGATTTGGGGCTCGATTGGCAAGTGCTGGCCGTCCTCTTGATGACGAAAGAAACGAAAGAGATGAGCTATATTGTGTTGGCTGGCTGGCCGGCCAGCTGTTTGAGCTCCTGTTTTTTTCAATCTCTTTGATTCTTGTTTCTATGTATCTTAACTTTCTCCTTTGCTTTGAAAGGAATTTTTGCCGGTAATTTTTGCCGGTAATTTTTGCTATTTGTTGGATCTTTTTGTGATTTTGTGATTTTCGTCTCATCCCCCCAAAAAAACATCACTGGCAATATTGCAATTTCATTCGCCCGGCTTGGCGTTGTGGAGAATCACGTGACCTATTTTCGCCCCAATGACTCTTTCGGCGGGCGAACGGGCATGGAAATAAATGGATCGCCTCGCATTTTTAGCATTTTTCGCCGCCTTCCGTTATCACCACCGATTTTCACCGCACAACAACCGACGTACGGAACCCACAAACGCATCTTGACACCCCTTCTTTTTTATTTTTTTATCGACCACCGACGAAACACACGAAACCGCAATCATGGGCAAGGTTCACGGCTCTCTGGCGCGCGCCGGCAAGGTCAAGTCGCAGACGCCCAAGGTCGAGGCGCAGGAGAAGCCGAAGCGGGCCAAGGGCCGCGCGCACAAGCGCGAGCAGTACACGCGCCGCTTTGTCAACGTGGCCGCGGCCGGTCCGGGTGGCAAGCGCAAGGTACGATGCGGCGAGGAGGGTACGGGCGCGGCAAGACGATGGAACACGCAAGGCTAACCAGCGATCCAGATGAACGCCAACCCCACGGCGTAAGGAGGGGGGGTTAGGGGTTAGGGAGCCAACACGAGAACGGAGTGGGAGGAGAGAGAGAGAAGCAGCAGCGGGAGATGGGGCGACACGGCCTTGTGTTGACGGCGTGATGGAGATGGCGATGGTACTGGTGGATGAGCCCGGGCGGACCGACGCGGGTGGATGGATGGATGGATGGATGGATGGTAGCGCAAAAAGCGGACAGAGCGAGAGAGCAGAGAAGATGCCGATCCCGGTTACGCTCGCGGATATGGCACACAATGGAAAACGCCGATGCGGCATGCTCTGTTCGCCGCGGGGCGACCGGCGCAATCAACAACAATAACAAGCCCGCCAACGGTCTGTTTTGTCTTTTTTTTTCTTTACTCTCTCTCTCTCTCTCTCTCTCTCTCTCTGATCGCACGTGGCGTGCCGACGGGCAAGAAGGATGCGGAGGACGGGCAGGTCTTCAGAATTGCGGTGGCAGGAGGTCTGCGCTCCTTCGTTGCACCGTCTCTCTGCGCTGTTGTGGACACGGCCTTGGGAAAAGTTGGATTTGGAAACGGTGTTTGTTTCTTGTCAGCTTACTGCACACATCGGTCAGTCTGCACATAGTCGAAAACCCGTTTCAATTGACGCTCTCTCTCGTCTTTGCCTTAATCATGCGCAGTCGTCGCACCTACTCCGTAAGCTCTAACCGCCGGCGAACCTCCCGCCCCCGGTCTGGCTCATTTCGCCCGGACATCCCAGAATAGATACAGCCCCAGTGCGTGTGTAGGATGTGGTTGTCTCGATTCGCCTCGTCCTTTGTATTTTGTCTGTCCTTAAACTTATTGCATTTTTTTGTTTGCTTTTTTTGCTTTTTGGTTTTAACCCCCAAGACAGGAGAAGGATGAGATGGAAGAAACACCCCCCCCCCCCCAAAATCCATAACGATTGTAGAAGTGGAAACCTTGTAACCATATCCGTTTCCTTTCCCCGATAGCGACCATAAAGAAAGAACAAGTGTAATCCGACAGAGAGAAAAAAGAACAATGAAGAAAAAGGCGGGTATATCCAAAACGAGAGATAGAAAACGAGAGAATAAGGGATAAAAAAACGAAGGTAGAAGAGAACAACGGCCGAGACGCTGGAAAAACCGACTGCGGGCCAGTTCTTATCCGTAAAACCAGTAAAAGGCTGTGTACGGCACACTGCCGGCTTCTGCATCCATTGTACTGCACGCCTCCGACGTGCCGCCCGCCGTGAGCACCCGGTACACCAGCTGGACGCCGCGCGATAGCCCGTTGGTGGCTGCCAATTTCAACCACGGTACGGCGCCCGTTTCCAAGATGCCTGTGTCCGCGGTGGATGGAGCGGAAACGCTGCCGATCTTGCTCAGGCTGGCATACAGGCCAGAAGTAGAGGTCAGGTCAAATGTCGGGGTGCTGGATGCGTCAAAGTAGTGATGGCCGAGAAAGGCCGGACTTGTCGACAAGACTCCGGGCAGGCTGAGAACACTCGGTTCAGGGAATGGGTCCTCGACGACGGCAGCGTATGAGGACTGAGCCATTTTGGCGCTTGGGCTCGCTGCTGAAGCGTTTTGCAGATTCAGCGGGATGTCCTGATTCCACAGAACGGAATCGCCCAACGAGGCCCAGGTCTCGGCGCTGAGTCCGGTGCGTGGCGTGCCGGGGTAGAGACTGGTGATATCGTAGAGAACAGCCAGAGCACCCGTCGTAGACACCGTGGCCAGCCCATTGCTGCACGTATAGTTCTGAAGACCATGGCCAAGCCCAATCTTGAGCACACGCAGGCCTGTAGCGGGAGCTTCCAAATCGAGACCTTGGATTCCAGTAAAATTAGCCACGGAGAGACGGAGCAAAGAAGCAGAAAACGAAGCCGTGTCCTACCGGTTCCAGTCGAGGGCAGTGTGTAGACGGGTGCTTTGCATGCTGGGGCTGCTGTTGCAGTGGCCAGCAAGCCGGCAAGAAGAAGTGACTTATACGAAGCCATGATGGGTGAAATGAGTGTAGATCCGAGGGCAGATCGCAAAAGAGTATGCAGTAGGGTGCTCTCTATATAACAAAATTGACAAATAGGGCAAGGATAGTCCAACGCTCCGCAAAAGGAACGAAAAAAGAAAAGAAAAAAAGAATAGAAATAGAAATAGAAATAAAACCAACACCCGCCCTTGCGTTGGCGATGGAACGCAAAATGAGACCAATATAAAAGTTAAGCGCCGGCCGGGTTGCAGACCTTGTGTTGCGTCAGGCCCGGAAATGGGGCGGATAGAGAATAGAACAAACGCTTCCGGGGCGGTTAAAAACCCACACAGCGAGGTGAATAAATGTATACAGGCAGGCAAGCCCGCAAAATAATCAGAAACTGAAGTATTTTTGGAAGAAGAGGACAAATAAATGCGGCTGTTGGGTCTGACCAGAGGCCGGAAGTAGACGGCAACACAGGAAGGCAGTGCTGCTTTATACGGAGAAGAGAGAAGGTGAAGGAAAAGGAAAACGCAGGCGACCGGGGCGACGCCCTCTAGTTGAAGCGTCCAGCCGGGGCAAGCAGATTTACTTTTCCTTTTCGACTGTTTTCTTTTCTTTTCTTTCGCAGGATCAAGTGGAGCTGCGCCTTAGACCTGACGTCCAAGCGCGGCGAGCACAACTCCGGCTGGTCGTGAGATACCGTCGTTTCACTTGTTGACCTTTTTTTGTTTTTCTCTCGTTGCATTGCTTCTTTCTTCGAATAGCACGGCCATCTCGAGTTGATGCTGGGCCTGTTCGTGTCAACCAATCACGCACTATGAAATCGGCCAATGGCTCTCCGGAGTGTCTGTCTGTCTATGCTTGCCCAGCAAAATGCCCCGGCGCACAGGCCGTTTGCTGGCCGTGGGATGGACCACAGCACAGGTGATTGACTGCCGCAAGGGCTTGTCGATGACATTTCCAGGCCTCTCCTCGGTCAGGATACGAGAGGCGGGCGGGCTTTTTTACCCGTTTAACAGACCAAGCGGGAGAAAAAAATGCTGGAAACAGCTCCGAATGGACAGGGGTCAGCCAGCTGTTGGCTGCCTGATGTTTCTTTGGTGTAATGCTCCGCCGCCAAAACGCCACCAACACAGGCTCCGTCGAGATGGCGACGTCGCTCGGGCAAACACTCCGTTCGAAATGCAACGATTCTCGGCCCCCAGATGCCCAAAGCCGGGCGAACAAGCGCGCCTGGCCGCTTTCAGGGCTTTCGCTGCGCCTGCATGCTCGCATGCGGAGAGCCACGCCGCACCGCATTCGTGGCCGATGAAAAGACGCAGACATTGTTGGCCACACGCGGCCGATCGGCTGCTTGTGCAGCCTCTCTCTCGTGTGGGATTGGTGCCACAGGCGCCTAAGTTGGGGTAGATGCTCGCGGTGAGTCGGATACACCGTCCGTACTGGTGCTCTGTAAGATACGAGGACTCGTAGCACGTTGCACGTCGTAGCATACGGTCCGACCAACCGGCCAACAAACAGACAAGCTTTTCAAGACCGGGGACAAGCGACGGAGATGCAGCGGCTGGCGGGTTTGTTTTTGGTCTCGTTGTTGTTAGAGGTCCGGTGGGAGTTCTGTGGGGCAGTGCAGTAGATACTCCGTAAGATACTTCGTAGAGGAGGGGGGGAGTGACGCGGGAGATATTCAGCCCCCTTGCTTTGTAGTATTGCCCCGTATGATCTTTCCTTCCCTCGTCGTTCTTGCCGTGCGGACAATACCAATGCGACAGCGGCATGTGCAAATTACGCAATCTCCCCATGCACCTTCCCGCAGCTGTCTTCTTGCAGCCTCAGCGAGAAATCTTACGCAATGAACAAAAGCGGAAGGTGCAGATAGACTCTGTTCAAAGAGTTGTTGGCTAAGAACCTGCGTAAGATACTTGTGAGATACCTCGCTCACCCCTGGTAAATCCCTCCCCCACTCAGAAAAAAAACATTGTTTCAAAGCCATGCACGGACAACAATTCCCCCACGGGAGGAGACAAACATCGCGCCGAGCAGTGTTCGGACCACCAGCGATCAGTATCTTACATCCGGGTCCTTCCCGTCGCTAGGACTGACAGGCGACGGGCACCGTCGTCGTTTGACGATGCGTACGTGAAACACTTTCTTTTCAGATTAGAGCATTTTTGCAATGTTCTCTCCGTCGTCATCCTGACTCCCTACCCTTGCATTGACAAGGGCCCGGGACACGGGATGGACGCGATCCAACGCGAAGAAAACATCCAAGGGCTCCTGGCAATTTGACGCTGTTTTCAGGGGCCTGTTCTCGCCCGTTTAAGCTTCGGTGGCGACACGATGTCGAACAGCTTGGTCACGGCTGGTGCCCATTGGTCCCAGGTAGCCATCCGCTTCTGCCCAGTCATCGGCTTTTCGGAGTTGTAGGGCTCCATGCTGGGGCTGCTGCTGGCTCCCGGCTGCGAGGACGGAATGGTGAGCTGCGTGGACAGGCTTGACATCGGCTCAATGGGCGATGACGACCGTAGACCTGCACAAGGACTTGACGCGAAAACGGTTGACGGCGAGAACGGTGTCGGTGTCCGTGCCTGGGCTATTCGTGCTGCCCGCCCGGCTGGTGTTGCTAGTTTCGTCGGCGACAAACGATCCACCAGCGGCGGCATAGGCGGCAGTTCAAGATCCGGCGTCTGGGCACGCGGTGTCGCTGGTTGGACATCCTCGCCATCGTCGCTCGTCAGGTCAATAACGAAGACATTGTCCGGTGGTCCCACATTCCGCAATGCCGCCTCAGACGCCCTGTTGCCCGGCCCTTTGTCCTCCTCTTTGGATGGTATCGTCGGCAGACAGGACATCGTCATCATATCGCCTGTTTTTGCAGTGGACGATGAGAATGACACATTCGCCGAGGACTCGCTCGTCTCGGCGTCGACGGCAATGCCCCCGGGATCAGTGCGCTTGAGCTCCTCGACCCAGTGCTGCTCGTCTTCGTTGAAGTCCACATCGTCATCGTCGGCGCCGTCCCATGCGCCAAGCTTATCCTCCCCAGCGTCGGCCCCCAAATCGTTATCCAAGTCATTCCCAGGTTCTTCCGCTGCCCTCCGGGCCGCGTCCATCTCGGCCATGGTTTGCAGCCCCGTGAACGAGACAGCATCGGCGTAAGTGCGATCAAAATGAACCTTGGTGGCAACTGGAAACCGTGGGCTCCAGAACCGCCCGTGTCCCGGTCTGTGGAACGCAAAGCAGCGGATGTCCACAACGGGCGGATCGGCAAACCATTCGCTGGGACCGTCTTGGCGGCAGCTATCCAAGGCCGGCTCAATTGGAGCCAGGTCATAAGGCAGCCCCGGCGGCGTTTTTGTGGAAATGCGATCATCGTCATCCATGCCATCAGCATTACCGAAGTCGTCACCGCCATCTGCAGCCGACTCGAAACTGGCCTGTTGCAGCTCTTTCGTCTTTCGTCTCCTGTCCACCCGCGTGATAGCTGGCACTACTCGTGGCCGGCAATACCGCAGGAACGTGCCCATTAGTGGTGGGCTCAGCGTCACAACGTTTGTAATAACAAAACGCCGCCGCCTCGCCGAGGAGGGTCGGCCGCTGCTGCTGCTGCGTGACGGACGGCCTTGGTTACTGTGTCCGTACCTGTCGTCGAGGCAGCCGAGATAAAAATGCGTCCAGCGAAGTCCCAGCATATCGGACGGATACTTTTTTGCGGTGACGGCATCGTAGTGTGCGCCGACGATGGCAAAGTCGCCTACCTCGCCAAAGCCACCAATATACTGCTTCTTGAGCTTGATGGCGTAGCTTTTGAGGTGCGACGGGTGAGCGGGCTCCGCAGCCAAAGAGCCGGGCGGCGAGAAATCAAAATAAGGGTCGTCGTCTGGCTTGAGAACGAGGCCCTCCCGACGTGCTGCAATACACTGTGCAAAAGCGCTCCGCAGCTGCGGTACAGCTGTATGTGGTTTCCGGAAATCCAAAACCTCACGAGAGACCAGCTCGGCGTGGCCGGTCCGGCATTCCACCAGGTCCTGGAGCCGGCGAAAGCGCTCGGCGTGGGGGATGGGCAGCATCGAGTCGTCGTCAATAAGAAGGGCGTCGTAGTAAACAATCATTAGATGCTCGTGTTGCATTCTGCGTGAGAGTGATGTTAGGCTGTGCCGGAAAAAGGCCGTTCATCCTACTTACTCCCCAGGCATGGTGAAGATTCTTGATCCGCTGCGGGTGACGTGTTTGCGGATGGCATCATAGTCCAAGATCTTGCCTTCCTAGATAACAGTTAGGGCGAAAAAGGCAACAGCATAGCCATCGGCATGTCTCACCCTTTCGTCAAAGGCAAGCATCTCTCCTTCGAGTATGCACCCTTTCTTCAGAGGACAATCGGGTTTGCCAATTCGCAACGACTCTCGAATGGCACTGGAGCGCCGTTAGTCGGACGTGTGGAGAGACATATTTTTTTTTCAAGAACCGGCATACCCGTGCAGACCTTGTCGGTCTCTTGTGCTGTCCTTGCCACTCTTGGAGAAGAGCTGAATGCAGGCATCGGGCCCGTGAGCCAGGTCCACGTGCACCTGCACGTACTCCCCGTCAAACTTACGCTCGCAGCTCATCCGCTGCAGACCCGCCATGGTCACGCAGTGCTGGATGCTGCGTGCCTTAGCCCACATCTGGCGACAGACCTTGATTCCGAGGCGCGGGGCGGGATGCATGGGCTTGGTAGTGGGCGGTACGTTGGCCTCCGTCGGCGCTGTATTTGCCAAGGTCGAGGACAGCGACCGGAGCGCGGTGTCCACGTCGCTGTGCACGCAAAGTGCCAGGGGCAGCGCCGGGTGCATGGCACGGACAGTCGTAACCACGTCCAACTCCACCGGGCGGTAGTCTTTGAGCACAAGGCGCGTGAACCATTTGGCGCCGCGGGCGTCGAGGCGGCGATAGAGCGGAGCCAGCAGGGTATCGCGGACCCGTTGAGGCTGGGCGGCGTTGCCACCAGGTCGACTTGTTGCTTCTGTTGCTGTTCCACCTGCCTTCGCCGCCCGTATGGCAGGCGAGCTGAAGCGGCAGAGTCCGGCGACAGCGTGCAGTGCAACATCAATCTCTTCTACGGTCACAACCGACGGCGGGTTTGGCTGCGTGGTGTCAGTAACCATAGAAAAACCCCGGAA
Source organism: Ceratocystiopsis brevicomis (assembly GCA_002778105.1). Taxonomy (NCBI): domain Eukaryota; kingdom Fungi; phylum Ascomycota; class Sordariomycetes; order Ophiostomatales; family Ophiostomataceae; genus Ceratocystiopsis; species Ceratocystiopsis brevicomis. The sequence goes on from PCDN01000002.1 coordinate 2,012,056, forward strand.
TAAAGGATTCCAACATACTGTTCGCTGCAAAATACTCTCGACACAGTCGGCCAGATCGACAGCCACACCGTTATCCGACGGGCGCGACCAGCGGGCGAGCTCGTCCAGGCGAGACTGCCCGAGACCGAGGGAGCGCGCAATGATCCGCTGTAGAGCCTGGTTCTGTACGCCGTAGACGCGGTCTGGTCGGAGCTCCGGAAGAATCGTGGAAAGAAGAGCGGCAGCCGAGGTAGAGCAAGCGGCCTTGGCATCGTCCTGTAGCAGCAGTTGCTGCAACATCGCATCGACCGATTCGCGGTGCTGCAGAAACCAAGCTCGCACCACGTCGCTGACTTCCGACTTCTGCGCACGGCAGCGCGGCGGCAGGTCAGCCACCTGCTGCAGAAGATCACAGACATGCGAGAACGGGAAAGGCATCATGGGTGAGTGTAGGGGTGCCGGTCGGAAGAACAAAGACAAGAGAAGAGGAGAGAAGCCCTCTCCATACGGGCATCCAACAAGATCTAGATGCAGAAGATACGCTGCAGTAGGAGGTTCCAAAGAAAAAAAGGCAAAAAGGCAAAAAGGCAAAAAAAGATGGAAAACTAAGGTGGAATATATAAAGACGAGCCAAAAACAAACTGGCAGACGGTCGCTAAAGTGAGGGGTGGCAGCGCGTTGTGAGACGAGACCACTTGCGCGCTGCAAAGGGCATAGTCGTATTTTACGCGATGCCGCAGACGCACACGTGTGCACGTGATTATGAGTCCTACCTAAATAGGCTGTCCCCACGTGTCCCCACGCAACTACGCATACAGAATTCGAAAGAGCAAAAGGGAGAAAAATCCGCACACAACTCCACCAAATACGATGCTCAAAAGGTGGGAAAAAAATTCAGACGCAAACTTCAAAAAGATAAGTTTTTGGACAAGCAGGGAATTGAACCCTGGACCTCTCCCATGCTAAGGGAATGTCATACCCCTAGACCACATGCCCTTTCATTGTTGTAAACTTTCTACTAAACAACATACTTACGAGTAGTTCAACTCCCAGTTAGAATACTCGGCAACACCAGCACTGGTCCAGTTACCGTGGCCATCATTTGTAGAAACCGGGTTGAGTTTGAAAAACAAAACCATTCCGCTACACTATGGTATATCGTAAAAGATGAAGGACATTGCAAAACTGGAAAGAAAAACGGTCTAATAACACGAAGAATATCCACCATTGAATTATCAAACTCAAAAAGCCCGTTGCCATACCACTCTTTCCCGCTCGGCTTACGAGAAATCAACGACTGCCCAGTCATCACTTGAATAGTTGGCTGTTGCAGTCCAGCCACCCCCAGTGTCCGTACTAATTATCTCCGTCTGGTTGACCTCAAAGACATTGTTGTTGCTAACAAAGTCAACCAGTGTGTTGTTCACCACCTCAAACGAGGGTGTTGGCACGAGCAGCACGTCTCCTGGAGATGGATCCGGGCCAAAGGCATTATTGAAGGAGAACAGCTCCTGCTGCTGACCCTGGTTGCCTTGGCTCAGATATTGGTTGGCATCAGTACCGCTGCTCTGCTGCTTGTTGTAGTGCTGCAGCAACGCATGTGTGGCAGAATTGATTGCCGAATTGGTGGCACTTGCGTTGTTCGGTGCCGTATGGCTGGTGTTTGGTACCGTGGGGTTGATGGCTGCTGCCATAGACGCCACCGCATCTGGAAACAAAGAAGGCTCTTGTCCGGTATTCCATTGGCCAGCACCAAAGGCAGGAGGCACTTGACCGGGAGGACGCTGGCTGGTAATACTCGGTCCAGGATGAATCTGAGGCTGCTGTTGAGGCTGTGCAGTTTGTCCGCCTGGCTGGGGAAATTGTCCGGTTAGCTGCACAGCCAGTTGTGGTTGGTACAGTTGGCCTGGTGGAGCAGATGAGCTCGTGGAGATCGGGGGGCACCCCTGCTGCACTCCTGGAGACGGCTTAGGGCTAGGGATCTGTTGCTGTTGGGGCAAAAGTCCTTGTGCTGTCGGCCGATTAGGTGCTACTGTTTGTGGAGTGCCATGTTGCATTTGCTCAGGTGCAGTATGCATTATTGAAGGTGGAGGTCTTTGTTGTTGTTGCAAACCCAGACTTGCTTGTTGCTGTGCCTGTTGCAGTGCCTGTTGCTGAACCTGTTGCAGTGCCTGATTCTGAGCCTGGTATTGGACCTGTTGCTGTGCTTGCTGTTGTAGTTGCTGTGCTAGGTGCTGTGCTTGCTGTTGCGTCTGCTGCTGGGCTTGCTGTTGCGCTTGTTGTAGTGCCTGATGTTGTGCCTGCTGCTGCTGTTCCTGCATTTTGCTTGCCTGGTGTGCAGAGTACAAGCTGGTTCCGAAGCTAGCACCAGCCGCGCTAGACAATCCGAGGGCCTGGCCAACAGCAGCACCCGCCATTGAAGAAGCTGCCTTCTTTACCGCCGTGTTATTCATGATTTTAGAAAAGAGCCGACTGCCGCTGCCACTAGAATAGGGCGGAGGGCCAACCACTTGTCCGATTTGTGCCGAAAATTGCTGAGCCGGCTGCGGCACATACGACTGTTGCTGGGGTTGCATTTGTTGAGCGGGAAAATGTCCTTGTTCAGCCCCTGCTGTCATCTGCAGCATGGTTGGCAAAGGCATGGTATGATGCGACTGCGGGCGCGGAGCACCTGAGTTCTGGGAAATTTGCTGCAGTTGCTGCTGTTGTTGCTGTGGCTGATGCTGGCTAGCTTGACCATGCTGCGATATTCGGGTCGGCAAAGGCGGAGGCACACCGCCAAAAGCTAGAGGAGGACCAGGGAAAAACGGTTGCGTGGCGGGTATCCTGGAATGACCTGACTGGGCTGGGTGCCCTGGAATACCAGACAGTGATACGCGATGCTCTTGATTCTCATTCTGGTTTGAGCCTGGTTGCTGCAGTGGCTCTTGAAATGGCTGTCCTGTCTGGACCTGGTGTGTTGTAGCTGGTGGCGGACCTGCGGCTGATTCTGCAGCGGGTGGCGGCGTTCCGGAAAATCCATACATTGTCATTCTTTGCGGTACAGCTTGATGTGGCACAGGCGGTGACGGCACAAACTCGATCATAGAGTCCTGATGCATGGAGTTAACCGACGGAACAGGAGACTGCTGCTGCTGCTGTTGTTTCCATGGGACTTGAGCTGGGTTCGGAGGTGGTGGCGCTGCTGTTGTTTGTGGGCTTTCTTGGCCGGGGAAGCTATGCATACTGTGAATGCTCTGTGCAGGCGTTGGGACGCGCTCTGATGCAGGTGTAGTCCGGCCGGATAGGCCTTGCGGTTGACTAGATGCAGAAGATATGGACGTGCAATGAACCGCTACCAACCCAGGAGGAGGAGAAGGGGCACCAACAAGCTGCGACTGCAATATCCGAGGCGAGCCGACAGGCTTTCGCTGCAATGTTGGTTTCCCCTGAATGGCCTGTTTTTGAAACTTCTGGGGGTATTGCGGCTGCTGCTGTTGCTGTGGCCGCAGTTCGTCCACTGACATTAGACCAGAATACACTTCCGCTGTTGTGATTTTAATTTCCTGCGTCTGATCGTGGTTGGTTGGCACCGGCGAGGCGTTTTGCCTCGCTATTTGCAGCGGCGCTGGTCTTGGTGCAAAACTAGCGAAGTTGGCAGACATGGGCACCGGAGCTGTAGGATACGGGTCCTGAGTGGAAGGCACTCTGTTTTCGCTTGCTACTGGTTGTACTGGTGGCTGCGGTGGCGAAGATGCTGTCGCCGAAATAGAAGTGGCTGTTGCGGATATAAAAGCACAAGTTGGCGCCGGAACTGGGGCAGTCATCAGTTGAGATGCCGTGGTGACGGTCATGCTATTGCTGGATGGCTGAGATGAAGAAGATACAGTCCATAAAGCCGCAGGAACCAGGTCTGGTGTATCCGTCTGTGTATGAATAGGCGAGGTGACCAATGGAAACTGACCAACAACGGACACAGAGTCGAGGGGCTGTTCTGGAAGCTGCGCCGGAGTCGGTTGGCCGCTGGATGTTGGGGTTAGTTCACCTTGGCTGGCCTGGCTCTCTCGGCTACCCTGGCTGTCGTTATGTTCGATTTTCAATGGCGCAGGCATCAAGTCTGGTTGCACGATAAGAGTTTCTGTAGCCGGATCTGTAGAAGATAGAGTTGCTGATGATGGCACAAAATAAGCAGAAACAGACGCCGGGGCAGACGACAAGGGCGCTGGACTCGCACATTCAGATGTAGGTTGCTTTACAGGCAACGATTGCTGGTCGGTTTCCTTAAAATCAAGCATGGCAGTGGCGTCCAATAGTGATGTTTGACTGGGTAGCGTCGCCTGCTCTGGTACGGATTGCCGCTCCAACGGGGCGTTGGATGGCTTGAGGGCTAGAGGGACGTCTGAGAGAGTCGGAGTAGAAGCCCGAAGGGCTGCTGCAGACTGGGACCTTACTCTCCCAGAGGGAGGTTGTAAAGCGGATGGAACAAGCGGAAGACTGGTAGTGGGCAGTTGGGGCGGATGTGGTGGACTGGATGGCGAGGGAGTGGCCTCTATTCCCAGCACCGCACTGTGTCCAGGCTCTGGAATAAAGTTGGTCTCCTCCTCATTCGCAACCAGTGAAGGTGGTGACAGTTGTGACAGTGTTGATTGCGCTAGACGCGCTGGCTGGAGGGCGAGAGGAACCTGGCGAGGCTCCTTATAGGCGCTGCTGTCTTGGACAAGGCGGAGCTCACGGTCCTGCGACTCGGCCGAAGTCGGGCCGCCGTTGGAATAGAAGGACGATTGCCGCCGTGTGGCGTCAGCGGAATTTTCGGCTGAAATTCGGAACAGACGATAGTCTTCCGCAGGGCTGAGATCGGCAGGCTGCTGTTCAGCCGACTGCGCAGTTTCGAGTACTCCATCAACAGGCTGCTGAGAAACGACGGAAATGGCGGCAGGGGCCGTGTCGACGGTTGACGCCCCAGAATTAGCCTCTCTGTCGTTCGGGGCGAGGGCTGTTACGTTTCCAGGCAGCTCAGCTGGCATAGGGTTGAGATCTTCCACACTATAGACAGAATCGTCGGCCAGCTCGGAGATGTTCCCAACTGGATTGTGGCACCCGCCCAGCACATTTGCATCAGCCAGTTCGTGGATCGTAATAGTTGCATCTGTGCCAGACTCAGTCGTGGTTGCTGGGACTAGCTGACTGTTGACCAGGCTGAGAGTATTCTGTTGCGAGAAAGAAGGCGTGCTGTCCGCTTCAAATATGCCACGCGCGGTGAGATCATCTGGCACACTTTGTTGACCAAGGTCCTTGCCCAGATGTTCACTATCAACGTCGCCTGCATCGTCGGCCACGTCGTAGTACGTGTCTGGGCCCAGGAAGCCAAACATGTCGAATGATGATCCAAGAAAGTCACCACGACTGAGAGTGGCCGAGGTGGGTGTGTTGCTGCTGCTGGCAGGCGCTTTGGCCGGCAGAGTATTTGTCTTAGAGGGCGAGTTCTTAGCCAAGCCAGCCTTGCGCCTATAGCACTCGCTCTCAAGGCGTTCCTCGGGAGTCAGTTCTGGCTCGACGGGGCCGCAGAACTCGGCGAATTCATCGCCCTCCCTTGGAAAATGGAACTGAACAGTGCCGCTGGCTTTGTAGCGGTAGAACCAGCGGGCGCCATCGTAGTCGAATTCCCAGCCCTCGGGGAGAGAGGCCATGGCAGAGAAGAGAGGTGTGCCGGCCTGGGCTCACGGCAGATTGCGTCCAGAATGAAGAAACAAGAAAGACAAGGCAGGAAAGCAGGGACTGCCTAAGGGAAATAAACAATAGAAAAGCAAAAGAGGGGGCCGCTGCAGCTGCGTATGCCTTGCCAGGCCCAAAGTGGTCCTAACTTGCGAACCGGCCTATCACTTCTAAGACATCAATCAGTGGGGGGGGGGCCCCCTCGTCTCTTCGCAAGGGGCCCTTGCCCAGAGGAGCTGCGCAATAGAGTTATTCTGTCAACTGGTAGCTCGCGGTGTCTAATATTAGCTCAACGGGTAGCTCGCAATCGGTAGCTCAAGACGACGGTGGACTTTATTTCTGGTGGTCTGTATATTTCGTGCCTGCTCTTTGCAGGCAGACGACGGTTACATACCAGAGATACAACCCCCGGTACCGTTTATCCACTTCACACACGTGGCGCCTGTTTCCATTTTCGTCTTTGCGGCTGAGTCTCGCTTGCGGTCGGATTGGGATAAGTCGGCGACCTAGGCCAATTTCAATGTAACGGCGTGGCTTGGGCCAGAATGGGCCATTGTTGCCCAAACAACAGGTTCAGGTAGTTTCGTTTGATGGAGGCAGAATAGACAACAAATTGAAAAGAGAAGAAAAAGCGAAAAGAACCAGCGGTTACTTCGTTTCGAAAGAGAAGGTGCGAACAAGAAGGAGCCGGAACTTGCATTTCGCCGACATCCGAATTTGACAAAATTCCGTCGACATGCCGTGCCACCCCTTTACACAGTTACTGCCCAGTCTGTGCTGACGGGTGCGCCTACATGCCGTATAACAGCGTATGATGCCCGCCCATCCTCTGCCGGAACAACGACCAGCGGCGCCGTCCACGTCTTGCCCTCGGCCGTCACGCTGGCCTGCGTCTTGCCGGCCCACGCCTCCGGTGCACCCACCACCACAATCTTGTCGACAGAGACACCCTGCATCGCTTTCAGCCAGGAGCCCTTTTTCACCTTGGCCATTTTGCGGCCCGTGGCTTCCGTTGACGTCAATGTCGACGAGGCAACGTCGAACGAAAACAGCTGGTGGATGTATTGCCCGGACGTCGCATAATCAAAGGAGTCCCCATCGTCCACGTACAGCGAGCCCCGCGAGTCCGTTGCGCCATCCCGGGACACCGTTGTCACGAGCGTATAGTTGTCAAACCGCATCAGCGCGCTCGAGCGCCGCGGCTGGTCGCGCCGCGGGAAAATGTGCCCACCCCGCATGAGCAGCGGGATCGTGTCCAGCGGTGCCGGCAGGGTCGTGACCATCTGTGGCTTTGTTGGAATCACCGTGTAGTCAAAGTAGTCGTAGTACACCTCGTCATCAGGGATGAACATGGCGGTCCTAGTGGCACCCTCTGTCACCACCGGCTTGGCGAGCAGACCTGTGGCACCCACGAAAAACTGGCCGTCCATTGAAAAGCCATCCTCCACGTTCGGGTGCGTGTAGAACATTGGTCGCAGGATCGGTTTCCCGTCCGCGTGCGCCTGTTGGAATGCCGTATAGAACGCCGGCAACAGGGAGTAACGCAACCGCAGCGCCGCTGTGATCATTGCCCGGTACGGAGCCTCTGCCAGATACGGCTCGCGCCGCCGCGAGTCAATGTGCGCGTGTCCTCGGAAAAAGGGGTAGAAAGCGCCTGCCTGATTCCATCGCACTTGCAGCTCTATGTCGGGGTTGCCAAAAAAGCCACCGACATCCGCCCCGGAAAATGGAAACCCGGCAATGCCCTGGCCCAGAAGCATAGGAATCGAGCCTGCGAGGTGGCCCCAGTCTGCCAGGTTGTCACCGGTCCACATGGCGCCCAGCCGTTGGGAGCCAGCAAAGAATGATCGCGTCAGCACAAACGGCCGCCGTTGCTCGCCCGGCTTGCGTGATACGAGTGCCAGCGCCGTTGCGTTGTGAAAGGTCATGCCGTTGAGGTTGTGCAGATCGCGGTGTTCCCACCCACCATAGTGCAGGTTATCCTTGGGCATGGTTGTTTCTGGGCCGTTAAAAACGGACGGTTCGTTCATGTCGTTCCATATGAATGTGTTCTCAGCGGTTCCCCTGAACTTATCGTACTTGAACAGGTTCTTCCACCAGTCGATCACCTTGGGGTTAAAGGCATCAATCCAGTGAGACGAACCAGGCCAGCACCACCCGTCATACAACTTGCCGTCCTTGTTTTTGACTCCAAGGTCTTTGCTCTTGAGCTCATCGACCACTGGGTAGTTGCCCTCGTTCTTGATATGAGGGTCAATGATGGCCACTAGTTTGCGGCCATGCTCGTCCAGGTGCTTGCACATGCCGAGGGGGTCTTTGAACTTGTCGGCATCCCACGTGAAGTACTTCTTTGAGTCCGTGTACTCAATATCCAGCCAGATGACATCGTAGGGAATCCCGAACTTGTCCATCTTTCGGTCGACATCCTTGACGTCGTCGTCTGTCATGTAGTTCCAGCGGCACTGGTGGTAGCCCAGAGCCGACTCCTGCGGCATGGCCGTGGTGCCCGTCAGCTCGCTGTAACGCTTGAGCACATCCTGCGGAGATGGCCCCAAAAACACAAAAACGTCCAGCAGGCCGGCTTCGGACATCCAGTGCGTCTGGACCTTCGATGTCGACTCCGCGCCGAACGCCAACGGGTTGCTCTTGGTTTTTTGTTTGACAATGTCGATCCATGTCTCCGCTGCGTTGAGCCAGAACACGCCAACAGTCGAGCCCGCCCGGTGCGCCTGCATGAACGGAATTGCACCGTACAGCGTCATAGGGCTATCGAGAACGTACTCGAACACGTCGAGATTGTACAACCGGTAAGGCTCAGTGTAGGCACCTTCGCTGTTGCCACGTGTCTCCTTGAGAGAGAGCGGTCCCGTATGCGACGGAATGCCGAACACATGGTCGTAGCCAACGAAGGAAATGTCGAGGCCGACACTCTCGGGGCCCCGCGGCTTCGAGTCCGTGTTGCCGCCGAACGTCTCATCCCACCAAGTGCTCTCGTCCTCAGTCGTTGAGGCGTCAGCTTCGGAGCCGCCTTGCACCTGGGGCCGCCAATGCTCCATGTTCATAAATCCACGGTCGTTGAGCTTGATTTCCGTGGCGCCGTCGCGTTGGAAGTCGACAGCGAAAGGGCTGTACCGAATATGTGCTGCAAAGTTGCCCGACGGCCCATATTGTATGGTTATACCCTTCTTTGGGTCACTGGTGCTGCTCTCAACAATTTTTGCGGCATCGTCTAGATCGAGACCGCCGACAAGCACGAGATTCCCGGCCTCGTTGTAGCGCTCTTTGCGGGCAGTGCTGTCGTGTCGCAACTCGATGTCTTTCTTCTGGCGTTTCTCCTCATCCATGGTGACGCGTGCAACCCCGGCTTTTGTAAAGGATATGGTCAGCGGTAGCCGCACCGTATCGCCCTTGGTGTTGATTGTTTTGAGAATGGTTGCCTCGAACAAGCCGTCGCGAAAGGATGCCGATTCGGGAAGGACATTGTAGGGCGCCACCCAAGTGTTACCGCCGGCCACAGCAGCATCGGCCAGGGCTCTGTTCCGCTTGCAGAAGCCGGACTGATCACACTTCTTGAAGTCTGCTTCTTTTACCGCAGCTAGAGGGTGCGAGACAGGTTAGAAAGAGGGGCCGATTTGGTCGCGTTTGCGGTGTCCAGAACGTTACGCACCGACAGGCGATAGCGGCATAAGCGCCGACAGGAGACACAAGCCAGAGGCCCATGTCGAAAAGAGAGGCCACATGGCCGATGGGATATAGGGAAGAAAATGCCAAAGAGAACGGGTCGAAGGGAAAGAAGAAAGGTAGGATAGCGCGGCAGCAGGACCAGTGCCGGCCTGATCGAGACTCTGGGATAAACCAGAGGATGCAGAGAAAAAATGCCCGGCAAAATCAAGAGAATATAAAAAACCGAGGAACGTCAACTTAGACCATCGACGGTCGTTGTGACATCGATTGAGTAGTGCTTCAATGACGCCGGGAAGCTCAACCTGTCCTCCCATCACTACTCCGTAAGAGTAGAGACGCCATACCGTAACTGGAGAGTGCAGGGGAGCTCGGGCCATTATATTGCTTCAATAGATGCATTTTTGGGGGATATGCATGTATTAAGGCATGAGTAAGCCAATGTTTAGCTCGAATTTGGACGTGCCACAGCAGGACACGGACTCCTGAGTCGGCAGACTGTTTCCTCAGTAGGCCCTTGGCTGTGCTCTCTCTTTGTTGCTGTACGGGCCAATTGACTACGCAGTCGCTGCCCGCAATGGCTGGGCCGAAAGATAATACGACTAACCCCACCTCGGGCGAGCCAGCATGCTCGACACAGCGCTCGCCAGAAGAAGAAGCCGAGCAAACCGCAGTAGAGGAAAAGCCCCACCAGGGGTCACCGCAAAATTCTACCCCACTACTGGAACGCCTTCACACTTTTCTTCTGTTGGGCATTGTCTGTCTACTTTTTGCTCTCCTCTACCAACACCGTCAAGCCAGTCCTTCGTCTGTGTCTTTTCCCGCTACCAAATTTACGCCTACATATCCCATTTTGAGCTCCTCGAACCAATCCGTCAAAATGACTACCGAGCAGACGTGAGTTCTCTTAACAAGAAGAGAGCAGGAGAGCAGGAGAGGGGCACCACGAAGACGAAGACGAAAGAACACAAGAAATCGAACATTTGCTAATCGCCCTCCAGCTTCATTGCTATCAAGCCCGATGGCGTTCAGGTTCGTGTCCAAGCGTGACAGCACAGCGATACGAAGGGAAAGGCTCCCACCTCTGTGCATATTTCGGACTGACAGGAACCCTCCAGCGTGGCCTTGTTGGCCCCATCATCAGCCGCTTCGAGCAGCGCGGGTACGTTCCTTTCTGTTTTGTCTGGCACATAACAAGAGCTTCTAGGCTAACATTACATAGCTACAAGCTGGCTGCACTGAAGCTCGTTTCGCCGTCCAAGGAGCATCTCGAGGCCCACTGTGCGTCCCCGCCCCCCCCTCCCCGAAAGCAGGATACCAACCCCAACAGACGATTGTTCGCTGACACTGTTCCAGACGCCGACCTGAAGGACAAGCCCTTCTTCCCCAGCCTGATTACCTGTAAGGCCAATCTTGGTGGTGTATGAATCAGCGTTTGATTTAGCTCTAACGTTTGATAGACATGCTGTCGGGCCCCATTGTCGCCATGGTCTGGGAGGGCCTTGATGCTGTCAAGACCGGCCGTGCCCTGCTTGGCGCCACCAACCCCCTGAACTCGCAGCCCGGTACTATCCGCGGCGACTACGCCATTGCCACCGGCCGCAACGTGTGCCACGGCTCCGACAGCGTCGAGAACGCTAAGAAGGAGATTGCCCTGTGGTTCGGCGAGGGCGATGTGATCAGCTACAAGGCTGCCCAGCACGACTGGGTGTACGAGTAAACAACTCGCTCCAACGCGAGACCATGGCCACCCAAGGCCTAGCCTAGATATAGCCAATAACACAGTACCATATGCCGTGTGCGAGGCAAGGGCGTAAAGGGAAAGCATCCTTGTCGCTGATGCGTATTTGCGGGTGCACCTGATTTGTACTTTCGAGTCCTTTGATTTTTTTTCTTCGTATAAAGGTCATCTTCCTCGCCCGGCCCGGAGCCTCTGCTGCAGTCGGCTGGTCCGCCCCAGGGTACCGGCAAGCCATGGTGTTGCCCACAGGCTGACCACTACCCGCACGGGCAGCAGCGCCTTTGTAATGGCATACGCCAGTCCCACCTCTGCGACAATTTTGTACGTGCCGCTAGTCCAATTGACCGGACGCTGGTCTTGTGTACTGTCGTCTGCGCCGCCGCCGCTGTTTGTTGCTGCCATCTCCTCCTCGTCGTCCCCCAGCCATCCCTTTCGACGGAAGTATCGCTCGAATCGCCGCACCCCGTCCGTCACCTGCTCACCGTAGTGTGCCTGCATATAGTCGAGCACGGCAGGCTGCGCGCCCACGTAGTGGAACAGGCCAAACAGGCCAAACAGTGGCACCACGGCTGTGGCTTCGTGTAGCAACAAGAATGCCACCACGTGCGAGGCCGGAGCGCCCTGGAGACGGCGGGTGTACTTTTGGAGCGACGGTGGCAGATGTGCAAGGAAGCGCTGTGCGCGGGAGAGGGACGAGTTGGAGAACGACGATGGCGGTGATGCCGGTGATGACGGTGGCGAGGATGATGACGAAGGAGGTTTTGGATTGCTACTGTAGAGCCGCGGACCGGGCGCCGCGCGTGCGGAAGACCCACGAGGGGGTGCAAAGGGGAGCCTTTGAAGGCGAAGGCGTCGTGCGAATGGCATCGTTGGTCTCGGTGAGCTCGTTTTGTTTCTCGACAGCATTCGCTGGGGTAGTGCAGTCTGTAAATCCCTAAATGACCCCGAAGCAAAGTGGGGCGCTATCTCCAGCCCCTTTTACGGCTTCTATTCTCTCACCATTTCCGTACGCAGGTGAACTATTCCACCCTGCACTCCGTTTTCAAGTCACAATTCTTCAGAAATACCTTTGCATGTGTTTTCGCCATACCCCCCTTTCTTGATTATTACAGACCTTTGTTTAATATTGCAGACCCGATTTCTAGCCGCCAAAGCGTCGGCGATGTCAGACTGTACGTATATATGTGTAGCAGTAGGGTACTCTTACATGAGATACTGACTTTGCAGTACCTGTCTCTGTCACCGCCGCCGCTGAGAAGAAGCTTTGCTCGCGATGCGCAACCTATCACCCGCTCGAGAGCTTCCACCTGAAGCGCAATGGAACTCGTGGAAAGACCTGTCTCAAGTACGCGAGGAAGCGCGACTCGGCCTCTATCTCGAAAGACGAGCCCCAAGTTGAGCCTGAGATAAAAGCAGAGGCGTCTGAACCAAGCCTGCAGAATGATGAAGAGGAGAGTGTGGCTGCTGCAAGCTGCGTCGATGCCGCTAGCGCTGGGGATCGGTTAAGAAGACTGGCTCTCAGACTGGACGACCAGGAAGCGATAGGCAACGCACAATTTGTAGAAGCGGTTCACCAGCAACTCGAGCCTGTCTACCGCCTGCTTGGGGATATTGAGCTGGTGGAGCGTGAACGGAAAACGGGCACAACACCAAAGGACAAACTGCACCGCTTGGTAGAGCGTTACCGCATACCACGCTAGTCGTTTGTTTACATTCATATGCAACCCCTTTTTGTCGTCGATGCGTGCACTTCCGTGGCAACTCTGAATGTCGACAGCTCACTCGCTACGTCTGTAACGCTCAATGTCCAATACTTCAGTGAAACAAGAAAAACATCTCATCTTTTTTTTATTGGGACCTCCAAAAAAATGACATCAAGAGGTAAGAAACGAACAGAGAGAGTCCATGACAAAGAAAAAGAAAAAAAAATAAAACCTGGAAAAGAGATGAAGGCAAAAAGAATCGTAAATTGGAACCACGATAAAGATAGGGCGCTCTTTGAAGCATCATATACTGCCATGATCGGCCCATCCCGTGGAAGGAGCATGTCTGCCCGCGCATGCCATATCGGGAAATGGCTTCCCAATAAGGAAGGAGCCAGTGTGAACAATTGCTTCACATCGGTTAGATCGGGAAATAGCTGCTCGGTAAGCGAACGCTTAATCACTTAGCAGAGGGCACCTAACAATTCCCTTCCCCCCCTCACCGGCGATTTTCCGTTCTCTCTCCCCCCTTCATTGCTTTCGCGCAAAACCTCGCCGACAACGCTACGGCTGGCATATCGAATACCGGAGAAAATTGCGTTTTCTCTGAACAGGACTTTCTTTTTCTTTTTTTCCTTTTCTTTTTGTCGTCTTGTTGGGTGCGGGTTTGAACATATCGGGATTTTTTTTCCTTTCGACTCTCGCATTAACCCCCACCCCCCCGCCCCCCTTTCTGTTCTTTTCTGTCTTTTTCGTTTCTGGATTCAAACACTTCCTGCACCTGGTGTCTGCCTCTGTGGCCTGTTTTTCGGTGTTGCACCTGTTTCATTTTTTTTCGGGTGGTCTTCTTTGTTTTGTCTCTCTTTCCAACAACGTCTATCTGCTTTTTATGCTGCCTACGGTCTGCTGCTGATATTTGACTCGATATCGTGAAAATCTGTTTCTGTCGTGGCTTTTCGTTGCCCCCCCCCGTTTTTCTTGTCGTTTGTTCTCGGGTTCTGGTTTGCTTTCCCTTTCTTGCTCTTTTTCGGTTCCGTTTGTGTTTTTGCATTTCTGTACGTGGCGTTCTCCATCGGGTCTCTAGACATTTACGTTGTCTTCTTTTCATTTTGAACTGTTGAACACCAGAAACATCACACGAGCCATTAGCTTTCACTTTCACAGCCAACGGTCTGCGCTACAACCAAGTCGTCTGCTCTACCAGCGCCAACCGACTATTATTCTCTCGGTCACAAAATGTTATCAGCCGACGGTGCCAATCGCACCCCCAGCCCCGTCATGGATGTGGCTTGTCTTGACAACGAGCCACTAGGCGCTTACTGTCGAAGCAGAGGTACATTAGAAATCTATACGAAGATATCTGTTCTCTGGCTCGTGCAGTTGATTAATTAACGGAGAAACAGCGCTCGCAGGTTGCCGCACGCCGGGACGTCAAATTTCACAGATATCAATTGGGCATACTGACATACCGCCTGCGCCCCGAAAACCCCCCTTAGCTCAGTGGAATAGAAACACTCCCATGCGGCCTTTTATGAGCATCGCTGGTGATCCAAGTATGATGTCCACTAAGAAATGGCCGATTGAAATGCGCCTAGATGGTGAGCTGCTAGTTTACTTTCGGCTTCTTCAATCACAGAGAGCATTGGACTGACAGCTTCAAGATCTTATGCACAATTCCACAAGTGAACATCCGCCAATGGCCGGTTTTCTATCTTTCCCAGACAACTCTGCCGTTAATTTCTATGACGAATCGGTGTCAGATCAAGAGGGTGGCCTTGAATTGCTTTCCAAGGATGGTTCTATTGATGGAAGTCACATCTTTCAGAATAAAAACAACATCGCGTTATTTGATGGGAGCGACAGCGATGATGAGGATGCTTTCTGGCTTGGTGGAAATGCTCAGTCGGGTCTACCTTCAGACCTGAAACGCTCAATTTGCACGGGAAATGCCAATTGCACTCACTCTGTGGATCAGTGCCATCTCAACGCAACCGAAAACATGGGCCAGGAAGGTAAGAACAAAGACCTTTGATTCAGCGCCAGATATATTGCTGACAAGCGACCTGATATTAGAGCGCGAGTCCATGGGGGGTCAAGAGTGTGCTCTTGGCGAAGGGCACAAGGTAGCCACGACGTGGTGTTCGCTTTCAACGAGAACACTGGGATGTGGAACAACCTTTATTCATTTCTTGTGCAAGGCTTCTCCGACAGCCCGCCTATCTAAAATAGGCTTTTCGGTCTGCGACAAGCTTATGGAGCACACATTCAATCATTGGGCACTCTTCAAGCATCAGCAGCGGTATACACCCAGCGCACCGGTGACAATTCGGATCGCTGCGGAGCCTCTCGAGGTACAGACTGCCGCATATAGTCTGTTGAAAGAGCTTCATAGTGGGAATCTGTTCCACAACAACAGCCATGGGCTATTTCTGGAGACCCTTGCTTGCGCTGTTGAGATATGCAAACAGTTGGATGACAACAAGCATACTGGTCGGCGCAGTGTTGTGTGGGATTTTCTCACCAGCAAATTCGAAAACAGGCCATTAACGTGTCGCAACGGGCAGAACACCAATAGCGTTCACGCAATCTACCTCAAGCTGTACATTGCAAAGCAACTTGGACTTGATGGCCTTTCTCGGGAACTCTCGCACACGCTGGTCACGGAGTTTTCATTGAATGATACGAGTTGTCTTTTCCTGTCGGTCTTTGAGGGTTCTCCCTTTATTCAGGACGCTCTTGCGCCATCACTTTGTGCGTCCTATTCGCAGCGGTTTTTTTCTTTTCTTCTTACTTTTCTATTGCTAACAAATATGTCTTCTGACAGATACCATCAACAAGGCTCGAGAGAGAGCAGTTGACAAAGTTCGCCATCTGCTCATCTCAGGACTGTTGGGCAAGCAAACTGTATGGTCATCCGCTGCGTTCTGTTGCTCCGTGTGCGCTCTCAGAGCCACGATTGGCCTTTCAAAGGATGTGCTGCATGTTCTGAATTTGATTGGACTCTGGCCACTGCTGGAGCCAGAAGCTTTCAAACTGGGCACTGTTTATGAAAGTTTTTTGGCGGTGTGGCATCGCGGAAATGATGCCTCTGACGGGGTGGGCACTGATGATCATGGACCTCTGCATGACGACTTTATGAAGATGATGAGAAGCAGTATTTATGACACGGATTATGAGGAAGTTTGAAATGTGGGGTTTCATTTTCTGGGTGGGAGCTTTACTTGTTTTTATTTTCTTTCGTTTGTTTGTTTTCCGTTTACATGTTGACTGTCTGGGGTTTTCTTTGTTTTCCATGCTGGTTTCCATTACGGTTTCTTTCTTCTTTGCCCCTTTTTGCGGGAATTCATGACCGGGTTCATTTATGTTGCTTTCCATTTTCCCGGCTTCTTTCTTTCCATTTGTTTTATCTCTTTATTTCCATTTCGAACATCTCGGGGTGTACTTTTGTCAGCTGGTAACAACGCTTTGATTCTTTGTTACGCTGCAGAGATATACATGCACACGCACACACTCGTGCTGTCATGGAACAATAAAATGTGTAAAAATCTTGTATTAGGGAAACAAGAGGCTGGCATCTGTCTATAAATGTCCAGAGTCGTAAAGTTTGCCTGGGGCCATCATCTGAACACTGTTTGCTGAATTTTCCTCGCCTTGTTTCATCCGTTTTGCTCTTTTTTTCCTCCTACAAAATTTTTGTCTGCACCTCCCATCCTCCCTGTGTCGGGTTTCTCGCCACAGCTGCCCTTTACACAAGAGCCTTCGCCTCACTAGAGGTTGCAAGCTGGTATGTGCTTCGACGTGGCATTTCATTTCAACACACTGACAGGCCTCTGCACAGATGGCCTATCCACAGCCGCTCTCGTTCTCGGTGGCAACGCCGTCTCAGGAACAGCCACCGCAGCAGACTAAGCAGCAACAGTTAGCATCGGCAGCACCGGTCGGAGGACTGTTTCCGATGTCTTACGCGAACGGATACAACGCCAACGGTTATGCGAACGTGAATCGACACGGGCCTCTGGCAGCGGCGCGTCCAGGCTTCTTCCCGGGCGCGGGTGGTGGCGGCGGAGCCATGTACGGTGCGCCTTCGTATGCCGGTAGTGCGCCTGGTGGTCCCTTCTTCACTACGCAGCAGGTGAGCGGCGTCTACAACCCGTATGCTGGGCATTGGCAACAGCCCCAGATGGTTCAGCAGCAGACGCAGGTCAACGGCCGACTATACAATGGCTGGGTGGGCATAGATGATGAGAGCAACGAGGACAAGGACGAAGACGACAAGGAGAAGAACACGAAGAACAAGTCGCAGGCCACGACCACCGCAACCAACGGCAAGAAGAAAAAGAAGCATAAACGGAGCGCAAAAAAGGACACTTTCGCGAAGAAGGCACCGCCCGGGGCATTTTCCGACCTTGATCCGATGGAGCCTGTTGTGCACCGTGCGAAAAAGGGCAAGAAGCAGCGTCAGTGCCGGAACAAGGACGACTCGGGCACTTCCGCGAGTTCGTGCAGCAGCGAAAGCGACAGCGACAGCGACAGCACCCGGGCCGGCAGCCACTGGTCCAAGGCCCGCCATACGCGGCCCGTACCCTCCCCTGTGCCCGTCTGCGACGTGCCTCTTCACCACGGCGGCTCCGGCCGCATTGTCGTGCACTGCGCGAGCGGCACACAGCCCATGGCAGACGACCACCCCGGCCGCCGCTCGCAGCAGTGTCGGCATTGTCACGGTCACCGGCACCGCCGCCAGGGCGACGGGCACGAGTCGGAGTCGGACACGGACACGGACACGGACACAGACACGGCCGTGTCATCGTTTCCCTTGCTCTCCCCAAAGCCCCCGCCGCCCGCCACGCACACCGCGGCAGCAGACGATGCAGTGGCGGTGCCCCCTGTCACGGCCTTTGCCGTGTCGGCCCGCCGCATGCGGCAGACGGCCAAGAACTGGGCCCGGCTCTGCCGCCCCGGAACCGACACCTGCGACACGACCGTGCACGACCCCGCCGCGGTGCTGGGCCTGTGCCGCATGCTGGAGGTGCTGCACACGGGCGTGCCGGTGACCCGGGCGGCAGCGGAACGGCTTGCGAGAGAGCACCCGGTCTCGTTGTCTTCGTCTGCTTCGTCCTCTTTCCCTTCTTCCAACGCCCACGGCACCTTGTCGGCGTCCCCACCGTCGCCCCTCCCCCGGGTCTCTTTTCCGCTTCTGTCGCCGGCGCCTGTGATCCTGCCGCCGCGCGTGCTGGCCTATGTCGTTTTGTTTGGCCTTGAGTTCGGCGCACTGGAGACGGACGCTGGGACGGAAAGCATGTCCGGTGATCCAAAGAAGCAGCAGCAGCAGCAGCCCCATGCGGCGCCTCCTCTCCTGTTGCCACACGCACCCACATCCATGCAGCACCAGCCCCCGCCGCTGCCCAACCTGCTGCGTGCTCGCATCGCCGCCTGGCTCGACGCCTTTGCCTACAGCGTGGGCAGCAGCAGCAGCAGCAGCAGCAGCAGCCATGCCCACGCCCATGCCTCCGCGGCAGACAACACCGCCCCCCTCGCCCGCGACTGGCCCTACGTGCTGTACACGGCCCGCGTGCTCGGACACCGGGCCCTGTTTGGCGCGTGCGTGCGGCTGCTGCTCGAGCACTGGGGTCCGCTCGTCGAGGCCGCCGACGCCGCCGCGCTGCTGGCCGGGCTGCCGCCGGCCATGCAGGCCACCGTGGACCGAGACATGGGTGCGTTGTGTCTTTTGCCTTCCTCGTCTCGCAACGATGCGCATTCTCTCGCTAACCTGGGCCGCCGGTCCCAAACAGGCTGTCTCCGTGCCGCGCGAATGCGGTCAGTGGAATCCATTGTCAATGCGGCCATGCATACGTTTCCGCCGCCGCCGCTGTGAGAGATGGGAACTAGCCCTGTTTTTTCGCCGTTTTGGTTTCTTGTACCTTTTGTCGTTTCTATTTGATTTGGTGGTTACCTGCCCCCCGCGGCCATATGCCGCATAGCAGTCGTTGCACGTTCTGAAGGATCTCTGACTTCATTCGTTTCATTCATCATCATATAGTATAGGTGTGCATGAAAACAATCGCTCGTCAAAACATCGCTGATCAGAACATCGCTAGCAAAAGTTGTCGCTGTGCTACTCTTCGTCCAGAAACGTGTAAGGAGGACACGGCGGAGGACATGGCGGGCTTGGCGAAAATGGTGGAGGCGATGGCGATCTCAGGTACGGCGGAGGGCCTTCCTTCGCTGCATCCGCCACGCCGTCACCACCCCCCGGCAACTCCCCGTCCACCGGCAGCACGTCTTCTTCCGTCAGAGGACGCGAGGTGCGCTCTAATCTCTCCCAGTTATGTCTATTCCGAAAAGCCTCCATAACCTCCACATAGCGTTCTGGAATCAGGTTTGGCTGGTCCGCATCTGTTTCAGGGTCTGGCAGCTCAAGCTCTTGCCGGAGGGAGGGGAGCCACTCGGCATTGATATGCAGGCCCATCACGTCCCTGAGATGCAAAATATGAAAAAACTGTCCCCACGAGGAGCGCTGGTACCTGTAACAATGCGGCATGCCTTCGATTGTCTGGTGTACCAATTCTTTGCAAGTCCGCAGGATAAACAAAAGCCCAAGCTGCCCGCGGCGGGATACGGCGACAAGGTTCTCCACGACTGCCCGGAGGTGCTGGTTATTCCTGAGCTTCCCGCTACGCTCCTCTGGTGCGTCGAGCAAGCGTTGGAGAAGGACAGTCGTGCACCGTTCAAAGTGGAGGAGTTTGACAGGTCGAATACGAATCCAGCTCATCGACTCTCTGCACAGGACATCCATGACAGCTTCCGCCTTCATAATGTCCGACCTCCAATCGCCGGGATGCTCATATGAGCTGTCAAGCCAGTCAGGAGTCTGGTGGATGGTGATCACGTTGACGGCCTGGTCCATGTCATAGTCCCAATGAAACGTGCACACGTCAGCCGTATACCGTGCCTGGGATAGACTGGAGAATGCCGTTCCTTTCCATTCGCTCTCGGAAGGCTTGGGCGGTGTTGGGTACATCAATCGTATCCTTCTTAGCCAGGGAGGCGGCAAGCCTGCGTCCTTGCCCAGCCAGAACAAGGCGTTGAAGTAGTCGTAGGACAGAAAGCACTTCCGCTTGCCGCCCACCGGGGCTTCGAAAAAAGCGAAGGGCCTCCAATCCTTGGGAAACGCATTGCAGTTCAACATGGCCTTGAGCACGGTGGATCTGCTGAATTCCAGCTTCTCTGCGTCGCTTCGGTCGAGTGGCTGAACAAAACCACTGATCCTCTCGGCCAACGCCATCAAATGGCTCCATTTTTTGTTGTACAGATCCTGCTCAGGCTGCACATCTTTTTGCTGCTGACTGCTCTGTTTCGATTCATTCTTGCTCGAGGTCAATTCTGACGGTTCGCCTCTCTTTTTCTTGGGCGTCTGCTTTTTGCGACTGGTCTTGGGCCCGTGAGCCTCGTCTTCTTCGTCGTTCTTTTTGTTCTCCACACGCTCGTTTTGACCAGAAAACACCTCGGGCGTAGCAAGCGCATCAGGTGCAACAATCTCCCCAGCAAGCCTTTCTGGCTTGGTATTCTTCGTGCTGGCAGGGCCAGCAGACTTGATTGGCTCGGCCGGCTTTTCAGAGGACCTGTGTGACCTCGCAGGCACGGTAAGCTTGCCTTTGCTAGAGGGCTTGTCTACCGGCTCGTCAAGCTTTGGCTGGCTTGGGTCATCAGGCTTTTGGTCCACTGGCCGATCCAGATTTGATTCTGCTGGAGAAGATACCGTTGTCCTTGGAGTGGGCTCCAACGTTGCTGGATCGGACTCCAGCTTTGTTTTTGAAGGCCCAGGCTTGGCTGGTCCGGCAGCCTCAGTAGAAGAGGTTGGCTTGACGAGGATGACTCGTTTACCTTGACTGTCCTGCTCAACAGGCTTGTTAGGTTCATTGAGCAAGTTAAACCTGAACTTGCTGAGCTGTTCTGTTTCCGAGCCCTTGCTGTTGACAGCGGGGCTTTGGGAAGTTTTGTTTTGTCTCAGCTTCCTCGTAAACGTTTGCCATCCGGAGTCATCCGTTGTGGAAACATATGGATTGGTTTTCGTTCGCCATCCAGAATCATCAACTTTTTCACCCGGTGGCTTTGACTTTGTTTGCCGCCAAGAAAAGGCGCGTTGGTCCCCCTGTGGTTTGGCTTTCGTTGCCCATCCCCGATCATCAGTTTGACCAGTCCTAGACTTGACATTCTGCCCTTCTGGCCCTAGGCGGTGCGTGTCGCGACGATCTGCCGCTTTCTTGAGAGAGCCACTGCATCCCGGCATGGCCTCGCTTTTCTCGCCATCCAATTCATCATCCACCTGGTCGGCCCACGATGAGTAATTTTTGTCATCAAACTTGGGAAGAGCCGCCCATACTGGCCGTGTAAGCTCTGGTTTCGTGTTTGAATCACTGGCTGTGTCGTGAAGAGACGGCTCATGCTTGTGGCGGCTTTTCGTTTCAGACACTGTAAGTTCTTCAGGGGGAACAGGGGCAGCTGGTATTGGGCTTTGTTTCTCTGGCTTTTGCAATTGCGTTCGTCTGCCGCCTGGTGAATCGTTATGTGAGTTTTGTGGCATTGATGTGACTCCCGCTGGCCCGTCCCGTTGAGTCGGTGTAGTATTTTCTGTCGCCCGAACCACAGAAGCATAGGTTGGCTGCTTCGGTTTTTCTGTATATTTGTGCTCCGAAGATGTTTTCAACTGAGGAGCTTGCTTGGGTATCTTCTGGATAGACTGCAGCAATTCGGCTATAGAGTCGGCAGTCGACGTACTAGGAGATTGCTTCATTTCTTGTCGGTTGGCGGTCCGCTGGGAGGGAAATTTATCCAGAGATCTTGCTACCCGAGCCCCAGGGATTTGAATCCCGCTTTCTATCCTATCACCAGGGACCATTTGAGGGGATTTTCTCACATCTTGCTGCTTGACGTCCTTCTGTGGCAGGGTGTCCTCCTTTTCACCGATCGTTTTTGGTTGCTTTGGCTCTTGCTCGAGTTCACGCGGCATGGGGGTTTTGGAAAACAGACTTTGCTGGCTCTCACGACCACACGCGTTCCTGGCGGGTGATTTCCCTTTTGGTGAGATAGGCGTGGAGATCGCAACATTCGGGCTGACGACTTCTTGGGGTCTTGTATGGCCTTTTGAATCATCGTTATTGTCATCTGATGCCTGCTGCTGGGATCTTTCGTCTTTGTCGTGAGCATTGGCGGCTAAACCAGGAGACGCTGCACCGGATGGTTGCAAGTCAACGGGCTCCTCGCCAGTTGGCAAGGAAGCGGGCATCCATGTGCATTGGAGCATCAGGCCTGGCGTGCTAAGAGCTGCCAGATGTAGCCGGGCAAAGTAGCAGGCTGATCTATACGTATCGGCCGTGCTGCCTATGGGACACTAGACAAGGACAGAGACATGGCGCAGATCTTCAAAACCGGCCAACAAGTTGGCAAGTTCCTGCAATGCAAAAATATTGAGGGAAGGGAAGGATGCCGTAGAGTAGTCTGCACTGCTTCCGCTTTTAGGTCCGTCGGATCCCCAGAGTTCTGGGAAATGTATATTGACCACGGCGAAGACGGTGTTGCGTCGAATGATCGGACCGGACCGGAGTTCGTGGTGGATGGCCATCCAATCCCGGGGCGGTGTGCAGTCTTCCTAGGGCCACAAATGCAGATCGATTTGAAGATGTCTGACGATGAAGTAAAACTTCTTGATCACTTTAGTGAAGTTCCAATGTTCGTCGTCAGGGAGTTCTTCGAGGCCGTCAAGATCAGGACATAGCAAGCCACGGTACGGCTGGTCACAACTGCACCGCTCGCCGGCGAGTTTATCAGCGAGCGCATCATTCGGGCGACGGTTGTCTGCGCCATCCCCAGTTTTCTGCTTCCACCAGCAGCGAGAATATGGCTTCTGGTTCTCCAGCACCACTGAGGTGGCAGCGTTGTGAAGGATGTCTTTGTACAAACGGATGCGTAAGTTGTTGGTTTTCCAGACTTCCGGTAACGGGCTGTCCGAGGCGAAGGCCAAAGCGCTAGGGGCATAGGGATCAGGGCTGGGCTGGTTAGAGCAAAGGAAGCCATGCAAACAGAACGTGGGCAACTGTAAGATACCTGAAGGCTGCTTTGGCAGTTCCAGCCCAGAGGCCGATTTGCTGCGTTTACGCATAATGCCGAAAAATGAACGCAGAATTGTATTTGCTTGTCTCTTTTTTTCCCTCTTTTTTTTTGCTCTTTTTCTTTTCTTTTGGTGATATACGATCTGCGACTGGTCCTTTTAACAATAGGGATGCTCTAATTATAAGATGAAGAGATAGACGGAAGTAAGGATAATGGAACTGGTCGGTAGGGGCGAAGTGGTCGGAATAGATGCGGTACAGCAGCAATGCTGTCGACGCGGTCTGCCAGAAAAGCAAGCTCTCGGAAGATGTTGCATGACCTTGTCTTTCGTTTCGGAAGGAGAGAAGGACAGACACACAAAAAGTGCCTTCCTCGCATGACAGGAGGGGTGCAGGGACGGACATTGCCGGTACAAAACAACTACGTTGCAGACACAAGATACAGACGCGCGCGCAAATGGACGCAAATCACGGCAAATGAGCCTGATCTGATGAGGCTTAGAATGTAGATCTCAGAAATGAAACGGCCACCAGATGGAACAAAAAACCGGTGACGGTGATTAACGAAGGATCCCTTCCCAAAAGTAGTTTTTCTTCGAGCACCCCGCCAGAGACAGGCGGCTCCAGAATGAAGCCACCGGCTCCTGGCCTCCGAGTGGCAACGGTCGCAGCGGAACCAGCTTGCCGTGGAGGCAGAGCGCTCGTTTCTATCTGAGGAGAAAAGAAAGAAGAAGAGAAGATGCAAAGGAGCAACACTTTTAAGCTAAAAAAATCCAGCCAGTGCCCCATAAATACACGTGACGCGGAATCGCAAAAACTGACCGGAAGCCTTGCAGCCGATGACCGAACGAGGTCCAATTGACAGAGCGCTGATTGGCTCCCCCATCCCGACAGGGCCCCGCCCCCAGCGTTGCTTGTGACAGCCGAGGACGCCCGGAAAGATCCATTCTCGCCCGGGACCATCTAAACGACTTCACGACAGCAAGCAGACGAGCGACACGCGACCGATTGACGACGAGCAGCACAATCGCCCTCACCTGAGCAGCTTTTAGTTCCTATCTTCACAATGAACGCCCAACGAGTTGGCCTGAGAGCGCTCCGGCGAGGTGCGTTATACGAACCCCCCCCAGTCTTGTTCTATTCTTCATTGTGGTTCCTGTCTTCTTGTTTGCTTGCCTGTTCTTCTCTGCGTACTGACTTTCCTAGCTGCCTTTGCGCCCGCCTCTGTCTCACCTATGGCTGCCCGCGCCCTCGTCCTCCGGCCTGCGATGGCCGTCCAGTCCAGGTAAGCTGCGCCATACATAGTCTCGCCCACCGCGTGTCCTGTGCGGTCTCGCTCACTGTCCCGCCTTTTAGACCCTTCTCGACGGAGAAGCTGTCCAGCGAGCAGGCAGATGCGGTGCTTGCCAAGCAGCGCCTCAGCCGGCCCGTGTCTCCCCACCTGACCATCTACGACCCGGCCCAGACCTGGTACGGCGCCTCGATTATGCAGCGCTTCACCGGCATGGCGGGCTCGGGCATGTTGTATGCTGGTGCGTTGGCCTACCTGGCGGCGCCGGTGGTGGGCTGGCACCTGGAGTCAGCCAGCCTGGTGGCGTTTGCGGCGGGCCTGCCGGTGGCGGTGAAGAGCGCGGCCAAGATCGGCCTGGCCTTCCCGCTGGTGTTCCACAGCATCAACGGCGTGCGGCACTTGTTCTGGGATACGACGGCGAAGATGTTCTCGAAGCCGGAGATTGCCAAGACCACCAACATTATCTGGGCCGCGAGCCTAGTGTCGACCGTGGCGATTTTTCTGGTGCTGTGAGGCGGCGCGACGTGAGCATGTGCGATTATGAGAGGGGCCAACAAATGTGTGTGTGCCTGGCTTCGCGTTCAATTTATTTTTTTTGGCTCCTCGTGGGTTTGTGCGTCCCAAGCATGTTAGACGGCATGTTGGAAGGATTGCTTAGGTGACCTACTGCTTTGGAGGCCTCTCTGCTACGGTTCGCTACGGACGCGCCATTTATTGGCTGAATCCTATTTTTTAGTATGCCCCCTCGTTCAGCTCTGTCGTGCATATGCGCTTCTCGTTCAGCTCTGTCGTGCATATGCGCTTGTTGAGATGCCGAATGGCCCACGGCGATGGAACGAATACGCGCTGAGGGGAAGGCATCACATGCTTTGAAGGGCTGTTAAATACTCAGGCCGTCTTCTCTTTTGTCGTCCGTGTTGTGCCTCTACCGCTACCTTGTGTTCATTTCATCGACTCTGTTCTTCTCCTATCTTTCCCTATGGACGTCTGCGTGAATGCCACCTCTCCTCTGTCGGTTGCGCCCGAGTGGTGGGCCACCGGACAGGCGCTGCCGTCCTCTGGCCTGGCCTGCGTATCCATTGCGACCAGTCTCATGGCCGTTTTCGCCGTCGTGCAGCATAAACTCCGTTATGCCCACGTGAAAAGCCTTCCGCGGACGTACGGGTTCACGGACCGGGCGTCGCTGGCCAGCATGACACACGCCCAGGCACAGCAGATCGTGGCATCCATTACCCAGCAGGAGTTTACTTTTATGTACAAGATGTCGCTGCAGTTTGGCATCTTCAAGACGTACGGCATTGCCAGCGTGTCGCGGCTGCTGCTGGCGACTAAGGCGCTGGTTGAACCGCTGAACGCGGCCAAGAGGTATGTATGGTGCCCGGGAAACAGTATGGGCGTCCCCAATTTCGGCTCTAGCTGACCGTACCAGATTCGAGGACACTGTGGTTATTTTTTCCGAGTAAGGTCTCCCTAGACGGGCCGTAGACAGGCTCCGTTCTCTGCCTGGCCAACTTCTCACCATTTCACCTCACTCATCGCATTCATCTGACCGTTTCAGGTTCACCAACAACCCGCCCACCTCTGACCGCTGCCTGCGCGCCATTGCCCGCATGAACTACCTGCACAGCCGTCACCGCGCCAGCGGCCAGATCTCCAACGAGGACATGCTCTTCACCCTGGCCCTTTGCATGATGAATCCCATCCGATTCATCGGCCTCTACGAGTGGCGCCCTCTCAGCGACATTGAGGTTTGCGCCATCGGCGTCTTCTGGAAGTCCCTCGGCGATGCTATGGGCATCGACTACGGCTGTCTCGCCAACGCTCCCGGCTACACGCCCCCTGCCCGCAAGGACGGTGCCGGCAAAGACCCTTGGGTGGACGGCATCGAGTTCGTCGAGAACACCTCTGCCTGGGCCCTCCAGTACGAGCGCGACTTCATGCGTCCAGCTCCCCAAAACGTCAAGACGTCGCGCCGGCTCACAGCGATGATGCTGCATCACGTGCCGAGCGCCATGCGTCCGTTTGCCGTCCAGGCCGTGACCATGTTTATGAGCGAGCGCATGCAGGATGCGTTTAGCTACCCCGAGCCGGGCTTAACGGCCCAGGTCGTGGTCTACACCATCCTGTTTGTGCGCCGCCTGTACCTCAAGTACCTGGCCCTGCCGCGCTTCCGCCGCTTCCGGCCGACCGCGGATGAGGCCGACCCCGTCACCGGCCGCATCCACTTTCACGAGTACCTGGTCCAGCCCTGGTACAATAAGCCGACCTGGTGGGCCCGCTGGGGCCCGGTCGCGTTGTTGACACGGCTCCTCGGCGGAACGGTGCCGGGTCAGCAGATGACGCCGCCAGTGGCCGAAGGCAACATGAAGGCCTCGTCGTTGCCCGCCGGTTGCGAGCGTTTCCTCTCCGAGGGGTTTCTTGTGCACGAGCTCGGGCCGATGCGGCTGATGGGCGTCGGTGTGGCCGAAACGGCGGCCGAAGCAGAGCGGCTGCGTTCTGTGCGCACAACGGGATGCCCGTTCGCGTAGGACGCGTCAAGGGTGTCCCGATTTATGGCGGCCTATGTTTTAAGGGAAGACACAAATGCAAGATATGAAGCACAGTGTCCCAAGTCTCATAAGCGGGGCTGACATGAACAAAAACGCCGCACTCTTTTTCAAATGGTACGATACAACAACATAGCTAACAATGAACGCAACACACAAGCACGGCAGCTCTCTCAAACCAATCCCTGCTTTTTCAAGTCGTAGTACACCTTCTCGGGCATGACGTGGCCCTCGGCATCCTCCATCTGCACAATGGAGCCCTCGTCCACCTGGGCTTTCTTGCGCTCCTTCTGGATCTTGTCCCACAGCCGCAGGGCCTCCTCGATGCTGGTGATGTCCCGGAACAGCGCCGGATTGTTAATCCCCAGACACCGCAGCCCGTGCACGTGCCGGCTCTCGTTGAAGTGCTTCTCAAACGCCCGCCGGCCCATGTATGTGTACTGCCCGCAGATCTCGCAGTGGTGCTCCACGCCCAGCCCGTGCAGCCGGTACAGCCAGAACGGGATCGGCTTGCCGTCCCACGACAGCGGCAGCTTCAGCGGGTTGTCAATCTTGGCCGCGTCGTCGTCGTCGTCGTCGTCGCCGTCGCCGTCGCCGTCACCGCCGCCATCGCCGTTGGCACCGCCCTTGCCACTTGCCTTCCGCGCCGCCTCCCGCAGTTGCGCTACCACTGAAGACTGCAGCGTCATGTTGTACAGGTTCTCCAGCTCCTGCTGTCGCTCCCGCTCCGTCATGCCCTGCCGCCGCTCCACGTTGACCCGCGTGTCCTCCTTCTCCGTGCTCATTGCCGCCACCAGCCGCTGCACCCGGTACTCGCGCGTCGCCACCGCGCGCTCCCGGAGCCGTACTGCTGCCGCCGCCGACGTGGGTGGCTGCGGCCCTGTCGTACCGTTTGTCGTGCCGTTGGCCGCCGCCAGAGCCTCGGCTGTTGCAATCGCCGCTGCTCGCTGCTCCGCTGCCCGCACGTGCTTCCGCCCGGTCAAATGGGCCTTGTACACGTTCTGGTTCTTGAACTCCTTTTCGCAGTCTGCACACCACACGGCGTCTGATGTGCTGAGTTGTGGGCCGCTGTTGCCGTTTTCTCCCTGCCCCTCGCCGCCCGTGGTGTGTGCCTCCAGCTTCCAGTTGGGCAGCTCATCCTTCTCCCAGAGGGCGTCGAAGTCGTTGTCAAAGCCTGCAAACACCTTGTCGAGGTTCTCCAGTGGACGCGTCTTCCGCATAAAGGACTCCAAGTACGCGGCCAGATCGCCAACGTACTGAAAGTATGCCTCGGTCAGCTTGTCGCTCCGCCGGGGGCCGCTGCCGCCGGAGGGAGCGGCGGACAACGAACCGGTTGTAGCGGCCGCGGCTGGGGAAAAGTTGTCAAACACATCAAGGTACTGCAGGTAGGATATGCGCTTGACGTTGGGCAGGTTGACGTAGGCCTCGTAGCTGGCGTTCAGGTCGAAATAGCGGCCGAAGCCTTCTTCGCCCGAGAACATAGTGTCCACTGGCGTCGGCTGCTGCAGCAGTGCCTGCTCAGCCTCCTCCAGAAAGTTGTTGCCAAAGACGCCCTCGCCAGCGGCTGCCGCCGCGTATTGCTGCTGCTGCTGCTGCTGCAATTTTGCCAATAGCTTCTGCTGGTTGGAGCGGTACCGCAATTCTGGCTGGTCAATTGGCTCGTTTGGGTATCGCGCGTGGTGCGCGAGGGTCGTGTCGCAGCGCCGGTAAAAAAAGGCGAGCGGGTCGGCCGCATCGGCCGCGTCGGCCGCGTCGCCTGCCTCGTCGCTACTGCCGCCGCCCACAAGCCGCACCTCATCTGCCCGCGGTCCTTGTGCGGCTTCGTACAGTTTCAGGGCCTCGGACGACTGCGACTGCATGTGCTCGAGCAGCTGGGCGATCTCATGCTGGCAGTTGAGACGGTCGCGTATCTGGACCAGCTTGGGCTCCTCGACGAGACGGTCGACGACTGCCTGCTCGAGGCGCTCAATGTCCTCGAGCACGTATCGGATCTCTTCGAGTATCATTGCAAACGGTCGGGCATCGAGCAGCCGGTATTTTGAAGGGAGGGGACGGATGTCGTGGGATTCGGAGCGCAAGAGAAGGGAGAAGCTGAGTGAAGCTTTCGCCAGGTCGGTGGCGTCGGGGTTACAATTTTCCGGCGCAAGGCTTTAGCGTGTGCTCCACTAAAAACTTGCTAGCGCATGTAGAATCCTGGGACTTGCTCCAACCCACCGCATCGACGTCGACGTCTGGCACACACGAGCACATACATACACGGCCACACAACAGACACACGCATTCAAACAAACACGGAAGCAGACACTATGGCAGAAAAGGGCAAGCTCGACGACCGAGTGGAGCTGACCACGTCGGCTGAGATCAAGGTCTTCCCAACCTTCGAGTCGATGGCGCTGAAGGAAAACTTGCTGCGCGGCATCTACGCGTACGGTTACGAGACACCATCGGCAGTGCAGTCGCGGGCGATTGTGCAGATCTGCAAGGGCCGCGACACGATCGCACAGGCACAGTCGGGCACAGGCAAGACAGCGACGTTCTCCATCAGCATGCTGCAGGTTATCAACACGGCGTCACGCGAGACACAGGCGCTGGTGCTGTCACCGACGCGCGAGCTGGCCACGCAGATCCAGAGCGTTGTCAAGGCGCTGGGCGACTACATGAACGTGCAGTGCCATGCGTGCATCGGTGGGACCAACGTGGGCGAGGACATCCGCAAGCTCGACCACGGGCAGCACATCGTGTCGGGAACGCCCGGGCGCGTGGCCGATATGATCCGGCGTCGGAACCTGCGCACGCGGCACATTAAGATGCTAGTGCTGGACGAGGCAGACGAGCTGCTGAACCAGGGCTTCCGCGAGCAGATCTACGAAGTGTACCGGTACTTACCGCCGGCCACACAGGTGGTGGTGGTGTCAGCGACGCTGCCGCAGGACGTGCTGGAGATGACCTATAAATTTATGACGGACCCGGTGCGGATCCTGGTCAAGCGTGACGAGCTGACGCTCGAAGGCCTGAAGCAGTACTTCATCGCAGTCGAGAAGGAGGAGTGGAAGTTCGACACGCTGTGCGACCTCTACGACACGCTCACCATCACGCAGGCCGTCATTTTCTGCAATACGCGGCGCAAGGTTGACTGGCTGACCGACAAGATGCGCGAGTCTAATTTCACTGTCAGCAGCATGCACGGCGACATGCCACAGAAGGAGCGTGATAGCATTATGCAGGACTTCCGCCAGTTCAACACGCGCGTGCTCATCTCGACCGACGTGTGGGCGCGCGGTATTGACGTCCAGCAAGTCAGCCTGGTGATCAATTACGACTTACCCAGCAACCGTGAAAACTACATTCACCGCATCGGCCGGTCCGGCCGCTTTGGCCGCAAGGGCGTGGCCATCAACTTTGTGACAAACGAGGACGTGCGCATCTTGCGGGACATTGAGTGTACGTGTCTTCCAGACAATCCTTTCGACGTTATTTTTTCTGCTAACTCGCCACCCTGCCCTTCAGTGTATTACTCGACACAGATTGATGAGATGCCGATGAACGTGGCCGACATCCTGTCGTGATGAATATACAGCGGGAGATGGCAGTTACTGTTCTGTTGCATCGGTGCTCTCGTCCCGTCTCTGTTTGCTATCACTTTCTTGGGGTTTTCTCTGTATTTCAGCGGCGGGATTCGCGGCCCAGGGGCGGGCCGCAGACGACTACAAACACCGGCGTTTCGCGCGTCTCGAAAGTTCAGATTCTGGCAGCAGCTTGCGCGGTGGAGGAAAGGGGCAATCTTGTAACGGTGAGTTTCTATTTTGCAGTAGGGTGAGGGTCTGTAAGATACTCGGGGAGACCAACTGCTGACAGCACAACTCTAGATATACCGAAATGACAGATTATAAGACAAATGAATGGTCTCACACCCCAGGTTGCCAAAAAGATGGGCCCAGCACGGCGGTCCGGTATGCAGTCGGCCCGGCTGGAGGGCTCACCTTGCGTTTGTTGCCAATGTAATATGCAACGACATCCGTCTTATTATTCAGCCGGAGCGAGGAGAGGAATTCTGGAGAAAGACTGACCTTGACGTTATGCACATATTGCCTACGATAGAATGCACCTTGTGCTTTCCTGCATGGCTGGTGGCATTGGGCTCGGTTAGGCCTCATGACCGCATATCTTTTGCCTTGGCTGCGGGACACACGAAACCAGATTTTGCTTTTTTTTCTCTCTCTCTTTTTCTCCCTCTCCTTTCCGAGACACCCCTTGTCTGCATTGTACCTTGATGCAATATGGTGGCAGCGTTGCGGCCGGCCTTTTTTCTTTGAAGGCAAGACGGATGCTACCCCCTGTCCGACAGGTGGAAGAACCCCATTCCGGCAGCCCTGTCTCTCTGAAACGTGACGCACCCGCACCCGCCATCCTAGCAGCAACTCACCCGTGTGCCTGTGCATCATCCCGATATCTCCTTGACGTTTCCGAATGGAGCCCAGGGAGGTAAGCCAGTATCTTATTTTTTTTTTTTGCTCCTCCGGGCCAGCTCCTCCTCCCTTGCCTTCAGGGGCCGGCCTTGCGCTATTGCTTCCCAGTCCGGCAAGGTCCTCCGGCAGCCAACCCACCCCCCAGATTCTCGGTATACGGAGTAATCACTCTTCTTCGTTCCTGCGTTGGGTTTCATCGGATCAGGCCTCCCGCTGGCCGCTACCTGCGACAAACGGGTCCAACAGCGGACCACGGGGCCTGCCACAACCCTGGCAGGGGAGACGGTCGGCTACTCGCGTGCGTGCTTACCGTCCGAGTTGTCACCTTGATTGGGCTGGCCGTGCCGGCTGCCCCGGCCGGCTCGCAGAACGCTCTGGACCTAGCCTGTCTGCGGGCCGTCTCCCTCGTTCTTCGTGACGTTCGTTGTAACACGGTACGAGTACGGCATTGGCTCGCCTGTCCACACCGCGTCCTTTTTCCACCGCCCAGCTTCTCAGCCTTGACCCATCAGCTTCTCGTTTCTTCCGCATCCCGGACCGCCAACAGAAATCCCTGTCCTAGCTGCATGTTGGTTTCTGCACCTGCTTGGTCTGTGGTTCTCTTTTTCCGGGATCGAGCGAGTGTTCGCCCATCCGACACGTAAGTAAGATACTCCGTATATGCTGTAATCGACTCGTTTCTTCTGTCTCTTCTCTCAGAAATGGGCCGGCCTCGTCCCTTTCCTCTCTTGAACACATTCCTCGGCCTACCCGCTTATTTTGACACCACACTGCATATCGTTGCCCGCTCTATCCCTCTTTGACCACGGTCATTTTCCAGACACAGTAGTCGCTCCTTCCATTTTGCATCGTCCCTCTTTTAGGGGATTTTTCCTGTGCCATGCTTCCGAGGCCGTCACATCGCACCTTCTATTTCTGACGGCGACGGCAACCTGTTCTTTTTTATATTCTTAGGCTGTCTTGTCTGTCACATCGCCAATTTTCATCGACGGCTTCCTAGACACCATCCGGTTTTCTTTTCCGTTTCTTATTTGTTTTCCTTCCATCTCACTCACATCCTCTCTTGTATGCATACCTTGGCGCACCGACCCACCTGCGCCTTCATCCCTCTTTCTCTTCCCCTGAATTAGGCGCTCGGCCTGTTACGGCCGGCCTCAAGATTTTTTCTTCTTCTCTGCGGTCCTTTCCTGGTGTCCTTTCCACTTCGCGTGTCGATTTGCACACGCTCTCGTCTACACGTCTCTCCGTCTGCTGTGTTTTGCCAATAGCACTCTCCACCCAGTCGCCCCTCTACGACAGCATCGTTCGATTCACGACCTGCATATCGTCTGTCTGTGGCGTGGCCTGTATTCCCTGCTGCCTTTTTTATCTTTTTTATCTTCCTTTTTTTATGTTTTCCTTTCATCAGTCTTTTGGTCTTCTATTCTTCTCTTCCCATTCTCGCGTGTCTCAGTTGTCGTCATTCGCATTGGTCACACTTTGTTGGTGCTGGGCCGACTGCTGCCAATCAAAAGAAACGATCCTCTGAAAAGTGTTATCAGAAGCGCAATTACGTCTTAGGAACCGTCAGAAATCGTCAGAAACCGCCAGGAACGGCGAGAAGGATCTTGCTCCTTTAAATAACAACGACCTGGCCCGCCACGGCGACCTCCGCCAGCGCCGATCGGAGGTTGCAAAGCTACCTACCCACCACTGCTATCGCCGCATATCGGGCATCTTCCCCGCTCCCCCCCCCCCTTCGTCCTATCTGTCTGGCCCTGAACCTGAGGGAGAAATGGGCTTCTTCTCGCGGAAAGACAAGGATAAGAAGCCAAAGGCGTCCGACTCATCCCCAACCTCATCAGAGCACTCTAATCCTTCTTTCTATTCAACCCCGCACTCCTCCTTCAACAATCCTCTGTCGCCATCCAGTCCCTTCCACCATCAACATCAATACTACAATTACTCTTCCCGTACAATGAACCGTTCCTCGGCCAGCACCAGCGGTACTGCCGCAACCACTGCTTCTATGGCCAGCACCACCTCGTCAGCACCCTTCTCTTCCGCGCATCTGCCTAAAATCGAGATCCCCCCTCCCGCCGATCCCGCCTTGGATCCGGCCGGTTACCTTCGCAGCTTGCCAGCCGTGCGCGAGCGCTGCCGTATCGTTAGCGACAAGGCACTTCGCAACGACCTGACCCACTTCAATGTCGACATGAGCAAGTTCGCCAATGTCGTCACCTTCGTCTCGCGAGTTATCAAGCGTGACTATGATGCGCCCTATGCACCATCCATTCCGCCGCATGGCCGCTACCAGCATTTCGCTGTCGGTGGTCGCGACAGGGTTGCCCTCCTTCTTACTGCCTTCCCGCAGGACGTGGACAGCACCGAGCGTTGCCGCCGCCTTATTGACCTTTTTCTCGTCAGCGTTTTACTTGACGCCGGTGCGGGAACAGAGTGGCAGTATAAGAGCACTGAAAATGGCAAGCTCTACAACCGGTCCGAGGGCCTGGCTGTCGCTAGCCTGGAAATGTTCAAGGCTGGCTTGTTTTCTAGCCAACCACACAACAAAACCCAGGTCGACAAGGACGGCTTGCAAGCGCTAACCGTCGACGCGTTGGCCAAGGGGCTGCAGTCGCATTCTGGAAACACTGTGGCAGGGCTCGAGGGCCGAGCAAATATGCTAATCCGCCTCAGCGGTGCCTTGGCCGCAAAGCCCGAAATCTTTGGGCATGACGGCCGCCCCGGCAACATGGTCGACTATCTTCTGGCACACCCGACAACGCAAGCGGCATCCATGCCCATTGTGCTTCTACCGGTTCTGTGGGAGCTCCTGATGGATGGTTTGGCCCCAATTTGGCCAGATGCTCGGACAGCGATCAACGGCGTATCTCTTGGTGACGCCTGGCCATGCAGCGATATGCCGCAGCCGTCGTCGTCCGGAGATGCCGTTCAGCCTTGGGAGTCGATTGTACCTTTCCACAAGCTGACACAGTGGCTTACCTACTCACTCATGCAACCAATGCAGTCCTTGCTCAGCATTCACTTTGCGGGCGCCGAGTTGCTGACGGGCCTCCCTGAGTACCGCAATGGCGGTTTGTTTGTTGACCTGGGTGTTTTGACGCTGAAGCCGGCCGATGCAGACCGCGGTCTGGAGCACTTCAAGACCTACTGCGAACGCACCGGCACCAGTGGAGTGGAGGTGGCGCCCATGTTTGAACCGAGTGATGATGTGATCGTTGAGTGGCGGGCTGTGACTGTTGGATTCTTAGACAAGCTGGCCGTGGAGGTCAACGAGGCTTTGCGGGCCGATCTGCAGGGCCTTGAACTCAATCTGCCTCAGATCCTGGAGGCAGGAAGCTGGAAGGTGAGTTCAGGATAAGACGGCGGGATTCACGATTCAAGACATAAGAGAAGCTAACATCGAACAGGGTGGTCGGGAAATTGCTGAAATGTCGCGTCCGAACACCAAAGGACCACCGATTCTTATTGATTCGGACGGCACTGTATTTTAGGCAGAAAGACGTATTACAACCACGGGGCTCAGTTCTTTCATGAAGATCCCCCTTGTTGTGGGATGTGTTTCAGGTGTCCAAGTGAAGGTTCACGGCAAGTTGGCATTGCAGGAGTTATATGTCGTTGAATATTCAAAGAAACAGCGATATTTACTTGTTTGCGCAACCTGTTTTGTATGCAGCGTCATCTCTGCGCCATATGTGTCATTTTTTCTGTCTTGCATCCCATACACAATCAGTGGTAGTGTTACAAAGAAAAGAAGATTTTAGATCTTTTTGGTGCTCTTCACAAATCGTGCCCGGGCGGTGCTTTACCGCGTAGTTTTTGGGGCAGGCTTCTTGCTCGATGTTGCGGCCAGCGTCTTTCCGCTTGCCGCGGACGCGGCGGCCGTTGCCTCGGCCTTTGCCAACGTCTTCTTCATGGCACGGTACTGGCGCTCGGCCTCGCGACGCTGGATGAGCGCCTCGTCGTCCTCTGCAGCACGGCGACGGTCGTAGTCGTACGCCTTCTGCAGGGTGGCCTTGTCGGCCGAGGCGCCCTGCTTCTCCTTGGCGTTGCCAAGCATCTTGTCCCAACCTTCCTTGACGAGATCGACGGTGGACGGCGGGGCAGGCGGCTGGCCCGGGGCGGGCGTGATCGTCTTGGCAGTGGTTGTGATGGTGCGTGGTGCCTGCCAGGACGAGCTCGGGTCCAGGCGGAAGACGGGCGGGGTGGCAGCTCCGTTCAGGCCGCCCGGACCTTGGCCACCATTAAGCAGGGTGTGCGTGGGCGGCAGGCCCTTCCAGCGGCGCAGCCAGGGCTGGTGCCAGAGGTAGGTCTGGACGAGCTGAGTGAGGGAGGTGATGAAAAAAAGGAAGGTGACGCCGGCAGACATCTTGGCGGTCAGGAAGATGCTCAAGGGGGTGATGACCATCTGGACGACCTTCATAAGCTTTGCCTGCTCAGGGGCCATGTACTTAATGTTGTTCTGGGGTTGTCAGTGTTGGTTTCCAAAGAAGAAGAGAGGAGGGGAGAAGAAGAGAAGAAGAAGGGAAAAAAAAAAAAAATCCTACCCGGAAGATGGCATACATGATGCCGGCCGAGGCGATGGGCAGCGCAAAGTACGGGTCGGGAACGGACAGGTCGGTGAACCACAGCAGGCCGGCGTTCTCCCAGCCGGGCACGGGCAGAGCGGCCATGGAGCGCAGCAGGCGGAACATGCCGTAGGCAAAGGGGATGTTAATCATGGGAATGAGCATCTTCCAGGTGGCGACGCCAGCCTGCTGCTGCATGCGGCGTGTCTTCATGCGCATCTCCAGCACGCGCTGCTGGCTGCCGGGGCCGCCCCGGCCGGCGGCGGCGCGCTGCATCTCGGCCAGCGCTTCCGAGAACTCGGGGTTCTGGCGCAGCTTCTGCATCTTGGCGCTCTGCTCCTGCGCGGTCAGCGACGGGAAGAAGATGGCCGCGCGGAACAGCACCGCCGCGACCACAACCGACCCCCACCACGGAAGGCCGGTGTAGATGTGGATGTGCTCTAGGGCCCACTGGCACACGCTGGACGGGCCCCAGCCAAAGTCGAGGCCCAGCGCCTTCAAGTAGCCGATCTGCTCGGGCAGATCCAGCAGGGCGCCGCCGTCGAGCAGGTCCGCAACAGCCGCAGCCGGGTCAGCCGGGTCGGAAACGGTGGTCGAGTAGAGATTGGCGTCGCCTGTGGGAGAAGACGGAGAGGAGGAGGGGGAGGAGAAGGAGGAGGGGGGCGTGGTGGTGGCGGCGGAAGAGACGTCGGAGGGAGAAGAGGAGGGGGTGCTGGCGGCAGCGTCGAACTTGGAGCTTTCCGGCTGGTCGGCAAGGTCTGGTTTCTTTGACCGCCAGGGGAACAGCGAAAACGCAGCAACCGAGCCGACCGGGGAGCGGCCGCAACCCTGGCCCACGACGCCGGTCATGGCCCGCGGACCCCTGCTCGGCAGCAGCAAGGCGGAGGAGGTCGCCGACGGGCTGCTCTTGCTGCGCAGAAGAATGGCGGCAGCGGCTGCCCTGCTCCCAAAGGCCCGTGCGCGTCCGGCCTGGCCTGCATCTCCGCCGCCGAAAGCCGTCGTCAGCCGGGGTTCGGCCCCGCGCGGCAGCCGTAGGGCCCGGCCCGGCCGGAGCAGGACACCTCTGCTGGGCAGCATATTCCTTGCGCGTCTCGGTCCGGAAAAGGGGGTGTGGGAGAGAGAGAGAGCAGCGGGGGGGGGGGGGGGGGGGGGGGGGGTGTTGCCTTCACTGTTCCCTCACGTGGTCCTTCACGCAAGAGGCAGAGAGCGTTTGCTACGCTTTGCGTNAGGGCCCGGCCCGGCCGGAGCAGGACACCTCTGCTGGGCAGCATATTCCTTGCGCGTCTCGGTCCGGAAAAGGGGGTGTGGGAGAGAGAGAGAGCGGTGGAGGAGACGTTGGGCGAATCGAGGGCGCAAAGCGGAAGCGAAAAAATACGACTTTGTTCGTTTGTTTCTCGAATTTTTTAATGGGCCACTGGATTGGCCGGTTTGCGGCCGTTGTGGGACTGGCAGCTGGCGCCGGGCCGGCAGACACCTTCCTTCTATCTATTCTTCTAGATGTTCTGCGCAGCATATGTACAGAAGACGGTTGTCGTGTGTCTCTTTGGTTACTTCTTTTTTCTCTTGTCCTTTGTTTGGTTTCTCTCCAAAAGGCCTCGATCTGGCCTTTTCTGCCATTTGAGGAAAAGGGCGGACACGGCGCCTCGCCTGTAAATCCCCTTCTCGTCCCGCCGTTGGCCCATGCAAAACCTTGTGTTCATGCTAATCAATGTGTCTATTTTAACCCCCGTTCTGTGTTTTCGTTGTCGTTTGTGCCCGTGACTGCCGTACGATCATGACCGGCCGCGCATTTCAATGCCGGCGCCGACCGGGCGTGCATTTCTCCGCGACACGGGGAGAACCTGAGCCGTTAGCCTGTGTCATGACAACGGCCCCTTTCCAGCCTCCATCAGACTCACCCTTGTCCCGCCCCAGCCCAGGCGGAAGGCAAACTCGTGGGCGAACAGCTCGCCAAAGCCCAGCATCATGCCGTTGACAAACGGCAGCAGCAGGTTGATCATGGCGCCACGGAACAACGACCACAGCGTCGGCGGCCGGTACAGGATGAGCGGACTGTCGTGCGACGACACGTCCGACACGGGGTCGTCGTCCGACGGCAGGTCCTCGGCACCCGAGTAGAGCTCGCTGTCCGAGTGCATGGTCACGCCGGACTCGGCCATGGGGTTTGGCAGTTCGTCGGCCATGGCGTGCGTATGTCGGTCAAAGGGAGCGCTCACCGAGCGTTTGTTTTGCTTGAGCACGCGTCGACGCGTCGTCGCCGTCGTCCTGTTGCTCTGGACGCCGCCAGCCGCGCAACAGAGGCTCCCGATGTCGACTCCGCACCGGCAAAAAAAACAAAAAAAAAACAAAGACAGCCGCCGCAGTCACCGCCTGAGACAGACCAATTGCCTGGTCTTGGTCGTCTTTGTCTTCTTCGTCTGCGTTGTTGCCGTTGTCTTCGTCGTCGTCGTCGCCACCGTGGTGAATGTGCTGTTGATCGTCCAAACAGCCTTCCCAATATTGCAATTCCCAAGACAAGCTTCCCCTCCTCCACCGGCTAGGGCGTCGTTCTCACGAGCCGGCTCGGTTACAGTGGGTGGTATACGCTGCCACACCCGCTGCTCCCGCTATTCCCTAGCGCTTCAGCTGGCCCCTCCAAGTCGACCGGAGCCCGGCGGATGTTTTGGCCGTTACAGCCCCTCGGGAAGCGGGGCGCAGCTCTAGCTTGACGTAGCAGAGCTGCCTAGCGTTCGGAAGCCTACAAACAACAGCAAAACGACGACACCTGCTTCTCGACCGCTCTGTTGCTTCTTCTCCTCTCGA
The DNA here is from genome assembly GCA_002778105.1 of Ceratocystiopsis brevicomis. Lineage (NCBI taxonomy): Eukaryota > Fungi > Ascomycota > Sordariomycetes > Ophiostomatales > Ophiostomataceae > Ceratocystiopsis > Ceratocystiopsis brevicomis. The sequence goes on from PCDN01000002.1 coordinate 2,050,630, forward strand.
CCTCCCCCCACACCGTCTCTTATTTCAATACACTTTCGCTCCACTGATGGCGCAAGCCCAAGACGAGGTTCTCTCGGCCTTCTGCGCCCTCACAGGCTGCCCACCGGAAGATGTGAGTGTGCGCGAGGATCTTGTCACGGCCACGCACGCCTGCAGGTGACTGACGCGCTTTGCTTTAGGCCCAGAAGTATTTGAATGAAGCCGACTGGGACCTCAGCACGGCCACAGCTGAGTACTACCAGGAAGCCGAAGAAAATGCTTCAGCAAATGCCGCCACCGCCACCAGCGAGGAGGACACCGGCGCAGCCACAGCCAGCGACAACTACACGGGGCCGCGCACGCTGGATGGCCGTCCTGCGCCTCGATCTCAGCTCTCATCCGCGGCGGCTTCTCGGTCACAAAAGCAGCCACAAAAGCAGAAGGGCCTCATGACGCTAAATTCCCTCCGTGGCAGCAGCGGCGGTGGCCACGGCCACGACCACGATGATGACGACGACGAAGACGACGACGACGACGACGACGAACGCGGTCCTCGCGATCTTTTTGCCGGTGGTGAGAAGTCGGGCCTGGCCGTGCAGGATCCCAAGATGATAGCAGCCGCAAACGCGAAGAAAGTCATCCGGGACATTTTGTCCAAGAAAGGGTGAGTCCCGGAGATCAAGCGAGGGGGAAAAGAAAAAAAGAAAGAAAAAACCTGACAACATAGACGAGAGCGAGAGGAGGACGAGGCAGGCCCATCTGAGCCAGCGACATCACGCTTCCGCGGTACCGGCATGACACTCGGGGGTGAGGGTGTGCCCTCGCGGGTCATCCCCGGGGCCGGCGTTCCCTTGTCGTCGGCGGCCGGTGGCGGCGCAGCGGCAGGCCAGGTGCCGCAGGACCGCGCCCTGCACATCTGGCAGGATGGCTTCAGCATTGACGAAGGGCCGCTCCGCCGCTTCGACGACCCCAACAACGCGGCCGACCTGCAGATGATCCGCAACGGTCGGGCGCCGCTGCACCTTTTGAACGTCCAGTTCGGCCAGCCTGTTGACGTGAAGCTGCACCAACACAACGAGAACTGGCGCCAGTTGCCGCGCGTCTACCGCCCCTTTGCCGGGACCGGCCACCGCCTGGGAAGCCCAGTGACGGGCGCATCTGCCGCAGCAGCAGCAGAGCCGACAGCACCGGCTGCGGCAGCAGCGGCTGCGGAAACTCCCGCCGCGCCCACGCCGACTATTGATGAGTCGCAGCCGACGGTCAATATCCGTGTGCAGCTGCCTGACGGAACGCGGCTGCCGGCGCGCTTCAACACGACACAGACCATTGGCGACGTGTATGCGTTTGCAGAGCGCGCGATGCCGCCGACGACGCGTTCGTGGGTGCTGGCAACCACATTCCCCAATAAGGAGCACGCAGACAAGAGTCTGGTGCTGGGCGAGACACCCGAGTTCCGGCGGGGCGGTGCAGCTGTGGTCAAGTGGACGTGAGGAAGAAGGCCAGGAAGACTGCTGGATAGAGGAAGACGGGAAGCGACCATGAGGGCGTTATGCTCTTGTTTCCTCGCATTTTCATTGTCCATCATCTCAGTTGTTAACCGGCAGCACCAAAACAAGACAGCATGTTTCCCTCCTTGCGGTGATTGAAATTGATTTCATATTGAACACTGTACCATGGAAAAGAGATACCGACTCCCATAATTGGAACCTTAAACGCCATATGTCTGCATGCTTCATGGACCGACTACCCGTACCCATAGTACTGTTGCTGTTGTTGCTGTTGTTGCTGTTGTTGATGCATTTGTTGTTCCTGCAGCTGTTGCTGTTGCTGCTGTAGTTGTTGTTCTTGTTGCTGCTGCTGCTGCTGCGACTGCTGCGACTGCTGCGGTTGGTCTTTTGGTTGCAGCACGGGCACATCAAGGTACTCGAATTGCTTAGCCGCAATTTGGGTGTTGAGCAGGGCTGCGTTGAAGCGCGCCTCGCCCGGCGGCAGCACAACAAGCAGATACGTGTTGGTCGTGAACTTGCCGATAAAGAGGTTGAAGCGCAGGCCGAAGCGCAGCTCGAAGAGCTTGAACTGCTCGGCGTTGCGCGGCGTGCCTGTGTAGCGCGCCAGCGAGCTCTTGAAGCTCTTGAGGATGTTGCTCATCCGCTCGAAGCGGTCCTCGCACGGGTTGGCCTCACCCTCGGGCGACGTCCAGTGCGACACCACCAGAAAGGACGTGCGCTCAAACAGCAGCATCTCCTCGGCCTCGACGAGCGTGCCCAGGTGGCCCAGGTTCGTCTCGATCAGCGCCAGGTTCGGCACCAGGTCGTGGATGATGCTCGCCCACGCCTTGTACAGCGACTGATCCCAGATGCTGGTGGCAAACGGCGTCAGCTCCAGGTCGACAGTCGCCAGCTTTTCGTCTTTTCCGTTCTTTGCGTTTTTGCCGTCGTCGTCCTCTGCGCCGCTGCCGCTGCTGTCTTTCTCCTCGCCTCCGCCGCTGCCGCCCTGAGCCGCAGCCAGCCCCTCGCGCATGCTTCGCAGGTAATCGTTGGTCTTTTGCCGCACGAGCCGCACACGGTCCTCAAAGACGGCCTCGCGCGACGCCGCCAACACCAGGTCCATTTTGTGGATCAGCACAAACACTTTGGCGCCGGGCGAGTACTGTGTCAACGCCGCAATCACGGAGATGTACGTGGTCAGGTCGCGATCAACGTCGCGCGACTCAATGTCGAAGACGTAGATGAGCACGCCGACGTTGCTGAACACGTGTTGGCGCTGCTGCGACAAGTAGCTGTCCGTGAACACCACATGGCCACCGCAGTCCCACAGGTTCAGCGTAAGATTCCCGAGAAACTTGACGTGCGAGAGATCAATATCGATGGTGGCGCCTCTAGAAGTAGCAAGCGGTCAGTACGACAGGCAGGCAGACAGAAAAAAGAAGTCGAGGCCCCCGGGAGACGCACAGTCGGCGGGTGTCCCGCGCGAGATAGCTGCTGAAGATGATCGAGCGCATGCTAGACTTTCCCGAGCCGCTCTTTCCCATCAAAAGCACCTTGCGCTTCTTCGGCCTCTTGACCTCGCTACGGCCATCCGTCCCGAAAAAGGACGGCATGGGGCTGGCCATGGCGGGCAGATGGAGCGAGCGGGGTATGCGGTGGCAGCAATGAACACAAGCTCATGAAGGAGAAGGGGGGGCAGTCTCTTCGATGTCGATGTTTGACGAGCCCTTTCTCTAGCTTTTCTTTTATTTTATTTTTTGCCGCTCGGTCAAGCGTCGTGTTCTTCGTCTCGTGTGTTGGCGGAGAGCATGCGGGAAAGAGGCTCGCTCGTCCGAAGCTCGAGCTCCAGATAAACGACCCTGGTCATGGCCCGTGCATTACGCCAACGTAAGCAGGATCCACTCATGTAAACACCGCCCCGCGTGCAAGTAGAGTAAGGTATTAAAGAAGGATCGTCGTTTTCGGCGCCTGTTCCTCTGCTCCTTGCGGTACGCGTGTTGGGCTCTTCTTCGTTCCTATCCCATTCCTTGCGACAGCACCGAGCCCGCCAATGGATAGGACCTCAGACCGTTCACATAGCCGACAAATGACGAAGCCGACGCCGTCGAGCAGACGGTGACAACAACGACGACGACAACCTCCCTTCCCCTCGCCGCCATGTCCGTCTCTACTTCCGTCCAGTCTGTCGCGTCGCGCCCCATCCCCGCGCTGTACACCGTTTACGTCTTGCGCTCGACCATGCGCCATGCTTCGGTGTACATCGGCTCGACCACCGATCCGCCGCGTCGCCTCAAGCAGCACAACGGCGCTATCCGCGGCGGTGCTGCCCGCACGGCGCGTGTCAGTCTGCGGCCATGGGAGATGGTGGCGCTGGTATCGGGCTTCCCCGGCTCTGTTGCGGCGCTTCAGTTCGAGTGCGTAGAGAAAATTGCACCCCTTCCTTGTCTTCCTTTGTCGTCTTGTGTTTTCGCTCACAACATCCCAGATGGGCCTTGACCAACCCGCACCTCTCGCTGCACATCCCCTCGGGTTCCCGGCTTACCGTGGCGCGCCTAAAAAAGAAGAACGGGCGCCCGCGTCGTCCGCCTGCCGGCCTTCAGTCCATTGTAGCGAATCTGCATCTCCTTCTGCGCGTGCCCAGCTTTGCGCGCTGGCCGCTGCGCCTGCACATGTTCTCGCCAGACGTGCAGAAGGTGTGGGAAGCATGGTGTGCAGCGGGTGGCGCCGCAGGGGCGGGTGCGACACCGCCACCGATTGTTCATAACCAGCCAATCGACGTGGTGACCGATTTCGGACCAGCGGCCGCGCCTGCTGCAGCGAGTGAGCCACAAGACTCCTCTGGTGTGCGTCCTTGGGGCATCCACGCCCTCCCCCTCGACTACACGCCGCTGCGCAACTATGTCGACAAGGCACGGGATATTTTCGCCTTTGAGCGGGCAGACGACTGTGTGCTTTGTCGGGAGCACTTGCCGCAGGACGGGGGCTTATATGCAGTGTGTCCAAACGATGCGTGCGAGGCCACCGGCCACCTACGATGTTGGAGCGAGCACCTGTTGTCTACAGAGGCAGCTGATACCACAGGAGCGGCAGCGGTGACGACATCCGACTCGGGAGCAGCAACTACAGACGATAACGCCGTCATCATGCCCCTGAAAGGTCACTGTCCACAGTGTCACGAACCGGTCCGCTGGGTGGACATGATGAAGGAGTTGACACTGCGGCTGAGAGCCCCAAAGGAGGTTGCGAGGCTAATAAAAGCCAAACGGCGAGAGGAAAAAGCAGCTCTAGCGGCTGAGAAGAGGACGATGGCGCGGAAGACTGCCAAGAAAGCAGGCGTGGTCCTGGACAGTGAGGACGAAGACTTCCTGGACGACGCAGATGACCTGGGCGAAACCACAGACGGTACAGACGACGCAGACGACGCAGACGACGCAGACAGCATAGGCGCTTTGAGCGATGCGACGGAGCGGGTCGTCACAACCAGAAGGGCTAAGAAAACAACAGCTGCCGGTACCAAGAAAGCACCAAAAGCAGCCGAAGCGGCTAACGTCTCGGGCGCTACACACGTGCGAAACCCCGGCAAGGCTTCGCCAGCAGCGGCCAGGGCACAGCCGAGAGCACGGTCAAGCTCGCCGGAAATTGTTGTTTTGTAATGCATTTATTTATGGGACGAAGCCGATGACGCAGGTCGTTCCTTTAGGGTAATCCAAGTTGGGACATAAATAATACAGACAGACTCGGGCTGAACACGCAAGATACGAACGAGTAAGGTTGGGAGCCGTCCAGCCGTGCGGATAAGTGGGTCTACCGATAACACGGGGGGTTCTTGGGGCTGGAGCCAAGTTCAGACCAACGACGTCGACGAGACAAAAAACCAGCACGGATCTCTACGCAGGCAGAACACCTCCTATCCAAGACCGTAAGATACAGGAGGCAGGTTTGCATAGCGGGCCCACCGCGTGCGAAACGACTGCCAGCTAGTGCGGTGCCGGTGACGATTTATCGGCCCAAGTTAAGTGGTCGCATTTCGTCGCAAGTATACGCATGTGTAAGATACTTCGAAGTATCGTACTCGGGCGGAACGTCCGACCGGGCGAGCCGACATCACACGTCCCTGGCTGCTTCCTGATCAGGAGCACAGGAAAACGCATATACGAGCAAAAGCCCACATGTCTTGGGCAATGAATGATACTACGACTGACAAGGACAAGGAAGGCACGGACAACGGGGCGCGACCGAAGGACACGCGGAACGAGAAAAAAAGAAAAAACGAGACGGCCGCCCCACAAGCGCAATACGCCGGCTTCTTACAGCACACGACTCTGCAATGCTCGTACTTCGTATCATTGCTGCCATCTCACAGGACGCTGAGATACGTACTCGTACACACTACGGCGTAATAGTACAGTCGTGTTTCGTCGTAAGACGCCTCTCACCTTTTTCTCCGATCACTACTCGCATCTTCCCGAGTCGTCCCCAATACTACTGTAGGCGTAAGCCGCACCTTCCCCCATTCGCAGTATACTTCCTACCACCGCCTAGTCTCGTGTGCACTTTCCCATTTTCCCTCTTGTTTCCCGCGCCGTGTCTTCCAGTCGCTGTTGATTACGGGCCCAGCGTGCTGTAGGCTTTTTTTCCCGCTGTTGTATCCTTGCTGTTCAGCCCCCGATTCTTGGTATCTTGCGGCGTTCACGTTTTTTCTCCTCCCTACCGCCACAGCGGTCCAATCAGATCGCTCCGCTCACCTCGCATAGTGCCATTTCCACGCCTCCGACCTACACGACCTCACTCGGATATTTTTCGTCTTTCTTTTTGCCCTCCGCTTCCTGTCGTCACTCTACTCTCTTTCCTCCCCTACCTACTTGCCACATCCCTTTTCCACCTCACTCGTCACGCCCGCGCGCCACAACGACGGCAATTCGCTCTTTTACGCCAACCTCTGCCAACACCTCCCCCCCCCCCCCCCCC
>PCDN01000002.1:2064410-2096556 GCA_002778105.1 Ceratocystiopsis brevicomis
GGCCGGCGGCACGGCGGGCGGCGGCGGCGACCCCAACCACCCGGTCGGCCTCAAGCCGGCGGTCAAGCACATTCTCAGCAACGAGCTGGTGCTGTACTTTGATAAGATCCAGGCAGCCGTGCTGGACGACAACCCGGACGAGGAGGTGCTGCGGCTGCGCGAGGCGGCGCTGGCGTCGGTGCGCGCCGACCCGGGCCTGCACCAGCTCGTGCCGTACTTTGTCAGCTTCATCGCCACGCAGGTCACCCACCGCCTCGACGACCTGGTTGTCCTGCGCCGCATGCTGGACCTGACCACCGCCCTGGTCGAGAACCCGCACGTGTTTCTCGACCCCTACATCACGCCGCTGTGCGCCCCCATCCTGACCTGTCTGCTCGGCCACAAGATCGGCGGCAGTGCCGGCAGTGCCGGCGACGCCGGCAGCGCCGGCGGCAGTCGCCCGTCCGACGACGACGACGACGGTCCGACCGCCGTGGCCACCACCAACAGCGCCATCGCCTCGCCGCTCTACGCGCTGCGCGAGCTGGCTGCCAGCCTGCTGGGGCTGCTGGCGCGCAAGTACGCGCGCACCAACACGCTGCTGCGGCCCAAGCTGACGCGCACCTGTCTGAAGACGCTGCTGGTGTCGGCGTCGACGGCGCCGTCGTCCACCGGCGCCGGCGCCGCGTCCTCTGCCTCTGCCACGGCGGCTTCGTCGCCGGCGAAGACCCACTACCGGCCTGCCGGCGTGCTGTTCGGTGCCGTCGCCGGGTTGTCGGCCGCCGGCGGACCCGAGGCCGTGCGCGTGCTGCTGCTGCCGAACCTCAAGACGCTCGACACGTACGTACTGCAGGGCCTGCAGGAGCGTGCCCGTGCCGCCGCCGCCGCCACCGGCACGACGGCCACGGCGGCCACCATTGACTTGGAAATGCTCGTCACGGGCGGCCTGCTCAAAGCAATCCGAACGCTGTCGCCGGCGGCCGGCGACGGCACGACGACGACGACGACGACGACGACAGTGGCCACGCCCCCGCTCGTGCTCGGTGCCAGTGAGGGGGACACAGCGGCGGCCTCGCCCGAAACAGAGACGGCCGAGCTGGTGGACTTTCTGGGGCCGATTGTGGGCAGCCGGGTGGCCGAGCTCGGGGACCGGCGACTCAATGCGGTACTCTTGGAAGCGCGGAACATTGAGTGAAACCCGGGCGGGGGGAGGGTTCCTCGCTTTTCTTCTCGTTTTGTTTACATTGTGGCTGGGCAAGAAAAGTTACAGAACAAAGGCGTTTTCTTATGGCGTACCGGATAGGACAGGCAGAGAGAGAGTGTGGAATCCCAATAGCAAACAAAAAGCAGAGACTCAAGAGACACCGAGAGTGGCCCTATTTTCTTGATCCTTTCTACCCATTGCGCCAGGAAAGGTCAAAAAAGAAAAAGAAACAGATGGAAACCCAACGAGACAAGAGGAAAAAAGACGGAGAGATTCCGCTACATCACCGTCCAACCCGGCAAGACACGCCAGGATGTGGGCTTCTAAGCGGCAACGGCAGATAAAACAAAGCTCGTAGAGCTGGCAGCAGCCGCCGCGACAGTAGCCGAGCTGGCGGAACATGGTCGAGCACATGAGAACATGAGAACATGAGTCAAGTGAAAAAAAAAAAAACAGAAAGCCATTGTTTTCTGCTGCCATCCAAGGAATGTGCAGTCTGTTCCTATTGTTTCTTCAGTGACCGCCAGCAGTGCCGTTTGTCGACCTTCCCTTGGTCGTAGCGCTGCGTCTGGGATGTGGTCCTCTCTTGTCAAGCCAAGCGCCTTTGTTTGAAACCCAATTGAAATTGCAGACCGGCCAGGAGGCTCAACGCCATAAGACAAAGAGATGGTGAGAATTATAAACAGACAATCGGCATGCACCAGCAAACAAAGAACGGAGCAAGGCATCAAGTAGGGAGAAAGGAGACATGAAACGGCGACATAAAACGAAAAGAAAAACCCCCCCCCCCAAAACATCAAAAATCAAACCCAACGCGACGAAAAGGAAAAAAAAGGAGGGAAATAGAAGCAGACCAGAGAAGGAAAGACAGAAAAAGCCTTTACTTGCAGCGTTTTTCGACAATCGCCGCGCCGTTCTCCTCGTACTCGGCCCGCGAAATCCACATCTGGTGAAAGGTGCCCAGGCTGGCCAGAATGCTGCCGCCGATCCAGGCACCAAACCGCCGCTCGCTCGTGAGCCCGGCCGCGTGGATTTTGATCTTGACGCCCGGCCAGATCGCCGTCAGCTCGTTGTTGAGCCGGTCGTTGAACCCGTTGAGCAGGCTCGTGCTGCCCGTCACCACCACGTTGCCCAGCAGCAGCGGCCGCAGGTCCACGTCCACGCTGTTGACCGCCGCCCGCACCAGCTCCGGAATGGTCTGGCTCTTGGTCAAGGGCCCGCTCGTCCCAATCAGCGACTGCACCGCCGCATCGCCGGCGCCAGACGCGTTGTCTTTGGTCAAGTACGACACCTGGTCGTCCCACAGACCCTCGGCCACGCGGAACCGCTGCTCGCGCCACATCTGGTTCGACCCGTCGGGCATCTCGAACACGCGGCCCGGCTGCGCGCGCACAAAGTCCTCCGTCCCGGGCGTTGACAGCCGTCCGGGCCCGCGCCAGACCTCAACCACCGACTCCTTGTACTCGGTGACTAGCCGCTCCTCCTCGTATGCGCGGAACGTCGATGCAATGGGGAACGGGAATGTGCGCAGGCGCGCCTGGGCCGGCGCCCCCGCGTCCACGGGCGTCTTGTTCTCGACCATGTACGTCGGCACAATCTCGGGGACGGCGCTGGCGCTGCCGCCTTCCTCAGGCTGCGCCCGCCACATGGCGCGGATCTGCCCGGACAGGTACAGACCGCCCGCCGGCGACCGCTGCACGGATCGCCGCAGCACGAGCCCGTCGTGCACCGCCGTCACGGTGGTGCCGGCGCCGCCCACGTCCACAACCAGGGCAGAGGCCTTGCCTGCCGCAAACGCGGCCAGCACGGGCGTGCGGCTCAGCCAGAACGCCGGCGTGCCCCAGCTCTCCATGGCAATCTCGATTGTGCGCTCGCGCGCCTTGGCACTGTTCCACGGCGCCTCCGTCACCAGCAGTGGGTTCTCGGCCAGTGGCTTCTCCAGGTCCTCGATGGCGGCCGCCGCCGCCGCGGCCGCCGCCTCTTTGCTCTCATCGGCCGTGTCCACATCCATCGCATCCCCCGCGCCACCGGCAGCAGCGGGCTTTGCGTCGCTGCCACTGCCGCTGCTGTCCCGCGCAGGCCGGATGGGCTGCAGACGGTCAACGAGCGCATGCTCCCACAGGGCCACGGCGGCATCCCAGTCCTCGACGACGCTCTCGCGGCTCATGTAGTTGCGGATCTCGAGCCCCTCCCGCGGGAACAGCACGTTGTCGCCAAACACGTTGCGAACCGGTTTGTTGCTACCGCTATCGGCCGGAAAGTGTGCGTAGAACGAGGGCATCACGATCTTGGGGACGTCCTCGCCGGCAAACCCGGCGCGCGTGTGGCAGTAGCCGGGGTCCAGCACCAGCGCCGAGACCTCGTCTGGGGTGGGGTGGTCAGCGCGTCTCTCCACGAACCCTCCTTGTCTCGCTCCCTTGTCTCTTCCCTGTCGCCTTACCTCCGCCGTAAACGTCCGTCGGCTGCACCGCCGACGTCAATGGTTGCTGGGCCATGCTGGTCGGCGCAAATAGACAAAAAGCGAAGGTTGCGGAAGGGGGAAAACGCGCCGCAAATGGTAGGTGCCGAGAGGCAAAATATGGTCAAAGCTGAACGAATAACTTCGCAAGATGGCAATTGCCCCTGTGACAGTTGGCGGCAGCAGATCTCTCCTTGATTTTTTTGTTGTGGGTGCAGAGTGAAGTCGTTCCGTTTCCGTCTGCTTCGATTTTCGCTTTTGCGTCGCGTCGGGAAGCCTGGCGGGGGGGGGTACCTTCTTTTTTTAGCGGCCGCGTTCCGCGCTGGCAGGGCGGGCCGGCGGATTTTCCGGGGCAGCCTCAGGCGCCAACAACGGGAGGAGCAGGCGCAGAGTTACTAGGCGGCGCGCAAAGCAAAGCAAAGGAAAGACACCTACGAGTCCATTTGGGTCAAACCTTTACAGCGGCACTTGGAAGCAAAATGTTCATGAGCTCATTCGGTGGAAGCAGCGCGGGGCTTCCTGCATCGGGCTCTGACCCCTACGCAGCTACTAATACCTAGAAGCTCTTTCCCCCCCCTCTCCACACCCTGCCTCGCTCCCTCGACCCCATTCCCTTTCCCTGCCGTACGCTGCCTTCGGTTGCGGCTTTGATCACCACTGTGGCCATCAAATGAAGGCAGCAGAGATGTATGTGCCGATCGGCACAGCCTGGAGAGAGAGCCCTCCCTCGTCTGTGTCCGGGTTCTCGGAAGACACGGCGGTTGGACGCCTTCGTGCCGGAGCGGTTCGTGACGGCAAGTCGTGCGTTGTGCTTATCCTGGTCTGCGTCCTGCGTCCCGTGTTTCACCGCAGACACAGCCCCATGGTCTTGTTTAGTTGCTGGATCGTCCGGTCGTAGTGGTCGTAAGCCGTACGGTCGATTTCGTCACTTGAGGAGCAGGGAGCGGGGGTCAGAGAGACGGAACAAACAGGCGACACTAGGGAAAAGAACAGAAGACACCTCGACAAAAAACTCACTCGGCTGATTGTCGCTTGCTCGCTATTACTGCCGTCCACGACGGCTGCCGCCTCGCGCTCCGCTGCCGTCGCCAGTAGGCCGTGCGCACCAGGTTGCGCACAATGCGGTGCTCGAGGCCGCGGTAGTTCGCCGCAGAGTTCAGAAAGTAGACTGTTCGCCGGATAGCACGCGGATCAAACGTGCGGTCGACACCCGTCTCCGGGTTGAACGCCGTCAGCGGCGAGCGCTCTGCCCGGAACGCGGCGCGCAGCTGGTCGCGCACCACATACCGCGCCGGCTTCGAGTATTGCACGGCGCGCAGGGCGCTGCGGTACAACCGGCGGTAGGCGTGGAGCAGGTCCGTGGTCGTGTAGGCGGCCGTGGTCATGAGGGCGGTGTTCAAGGCAGGGTCCCTCTGGAAAGAAGGCGACGCCGGAGAGAAGAAATTCAGGAAACGCGAAGAGGGCCCATAATAAAGTTAACAACCAATGGCAGAGCTCCGTTGAACTTCAGCAGCTACGGAGTATCTTACTTGTAAGACACTGCAAGATACACCCATAGAAAGAATCAATAGCTTCTTCGCCTACGCCGTTATGACAAGCAATTTTCAGGCCATCGCCTCCTCTGACCCTCACCAGTCAACAGAACAGATCCAAGGCCATACCAGCACCAGAAACACAGCTTGGTGCGCCAATCTATGAAGAGACAAAAGAAAAGAAAGTAGGGCAACCCAAAAGGTCACACACAGCACAAGCCAAAGACCTTTCAACGAAACGAAAGAAAAAAGAGCAAAAAATAGAAGAAAAATCCAGTGGTCGGAGTCTCTTCACCTTTTGAGTTCTGACACACACACATCACACACAATCCAGGCGTTCCGCCCAGAGAAAACATACGTCTCTTCATCTACACCGACACCGCTCAGCTGTTCTCATCTCGCTGACCGAGTGGCGCGTACTTGCCCCCGCCACCACCGTCCTCTGCGTCAGTCGCCTGTCCGCTGCGGAAAACACCCACGCGGGACAGCCAGCCCGAGACGCCTCTCCCACCGACCGCGCTGCTGCTGCCACCGGCATCGTGCGTCGTGCTGCCAGACGGCGAGCCATTGTGCACCGAGGTCGGCGGGTCGATGTTGAGTCCCGGAATCGCTCCTGACGACCCAAACACACCACGCGGCTGGCGGATATCCAAAGACGGCACCGGCGACCCAGGACGCAGCAGCGAACCCCCTTCGCCCTCGGTACCCGCGAGATATGGCGTGCCGGCCGACCGGGGCGTGCCCGCCGCCGTGCTGGCGTCGCCAAACAGCGAGTCCATGTCTTCCAGGCGCAACCCACAGGTTTCGGGGTAGAAGAGATAGACTGATGGTGTTAGCAGAGGCCGGTCGCACACAAACAGGTGACAGAGAAGACATACCAATCACAAAACTCAGCGCACAGAAAAACGCGTGAACAAGATACAGGCGCCATTTGATCCACTCCTGCAGGACGGGCGTCATCTCGCCAACCAGCCAGTTAAAGGCCCAATTTGTCGCAGTCGACAGACTGGCACCCTTGGAGCGGATGCTCAGCGGCAGGATCTCCGGGGGGTACAACCACGGGATCGGGCCCCAGGAATACCCAAAGGCGGCGTTGTACAGCATGACAAAGATGACAACAAACGTCGGCGTCGACTTGACGTCTAGAAAGATAAAGTAGGAGATGAAGGACAGCGAGACCGACATCGCCACGGCACCGGTCAGCAGAATCACACGGCGGCCCCAGCGGTCGACAATGTACCAGGGCGGGATGGTGGACAAGAAGTAGGTGATGCCGTTAATACCGGTCATCAAGATGGCCTGGTGGCCGTGCCATCCGGCCGACTCGAAGACGTATGGTGCGTAGTAGGAGATCACATTGATGCCATTCAGCTGGGCCAGGGCCTGGGCCGACATGGCGATCAGCACGCGCTTGCTGTAGCGGTTGAACATGTCGGCGTACGTGCGCTCGCCCTCCTGGCGCGTGATCAGCACGTTCATTTTGATTTCGCGGAACTCGTCGCGTGCGACCGGGTTGTGGATGTCGCCGCCACCGTACAGGTTCGCAATGACAACGATGCCCTCCTCGTCGTGGTCGTTGTCCAGAAGCCAGCGCGGCGACTCAACAATGATCAGGCTGCCAAGGAACAGGAGTGCGCCCATGATGCACTGCATCAGCAGCGGAATACGCCACGACATGTTGCTGTTGATGTAGCCGCAAAAGTAATCAACCCAGACGGAGCTGGTGTACCCAATAATGTTTCCGGAAAACTCGATACAGGCGAGCTTACCCCGGTTGTGCGGTGGTGAAATCTCCGACTGGTAAACAGGCACAATCGTCGACAGCATGCCCACGCCAAGACCGGCCACGATACGGCCAACCATCATCACACCCATGGACGTGGCAAGCGTCTGCAGAGAGCCGCCAGTGAAAAAGATGACGGAGCCGTACATAATGGTCTTCCGCCGTCCGATGATGTCGCCCACGCGGCCGACAATGAGGGACGAAATAAATGCGCCAATCTCGAGAATAGCAACCATCGTGCCCACCTGGGCGCGGGAGGGGTTGTTGAAGTAGTCTATGAAATAAGGGCCACTGGAGATAGACAGGGTCAGGGTCCAGTCCGTATTCTGGCGGGAGGCAGCAGGAACCTACGTGATAATGCCCGACATGACGCCTTGGTCATATCCAAACAAGAAGACGCCAAGCGACACGAAAATACTCGTAAAATAACTGCACGAGGTTAGGCATCTGTCGACACACGATCAAATCTCTTTTTGTTCTCACATTAGAGGCTTGCCGGTCAAGCCGTGAATGGAAGTGCCGCCCGACATGATGGTGCCTAAAATGCGTTCGGCGGCAGATGCACGCCAAACAGCAGTATCGGGAATATGGATGGCTTCTTTGTCGATGCTGCCCGAGCGGTAGCGACGGTGGAGGCCAGCTGTCTCGTCGTCGTACCTATTGTCTTCGTCTTCTTCGTCGTCGTAGCCGTCGTCGTAGTGCACGTGCTTGGACGAGCGCGGCTTTGACTGCTTTTTCAGAACGGTAGACAGGGTAGCCTGGTCAATGTTGTTGTGCAAACGGGCCTGCACAGCCGGGTGGTTGTCGCCGTCAGTAGCAAACTGCTCGGTAATGTCGGCGGTATCAAGCCAGGAGGACGAGTCGGAGCGCGAAGAGGAGGAGGACGCAGACGACGAGGTGCGGACGTGTCTGCGGGCGCGGGCGTACAAGCCACCGCCGCGGCCGTCCGGAGAACCGGAGTCCCGGTCGTGATGGCTTCTTGCGTTAGAGGACGCACCGGGTCGCGATGTCCCGGACAGGCGGTTAGCGCTGGAATGTGACGCAGACGAGCCGGAGACAGGCGAGGCCAGGGCACGGAGTGGGATGTTGGACGGAAGGCGGCCCGAGTTGGAGAAGGAAGGAATCTTGGCCGAGATGGGGGCTGTACAGCGGCAGCACCCGTCCGCGACAGCTAGAGAAAAAGGGCGGGTGGAATAGGGACAGATGGTAAATAGGATGCGAGGCGGGTGAATCAAGGCATTGGCGGGATCAACGTGCGTCTCGGCATGCGTGGCCCGATTTGGGGTCGATAATGGCCTCGAGCAGAGAGAGGTGTGGGGAAGTGAGGGAAGAGACGCAGATTGGAGGACAGAAATGAGACGGGTACGTTGGGCCGCTGCGATGCAAGGACGACGGCGAGTCGGTTTCTCGGGCAGCCAGAGTTCGGCGTCGTCTTCAATGGTCCAATAACGAAAGGGCTGCGTCGACAGGGACGAACGCGCGTCTCCCTAGAACGTCGGAAGCAAGGGAGAGAAATCGGCCAACGATGGCGGGTAGAAGAGAAAGCGAAGACAGGTGCAACGACACGAGACGAAGCATTGATGTTGTTGGCAGCAAACAAAAGGCCGGGCCGGGGAGGATGCAGAAAAGGAGGTAGCGGACTAGACGGAGCCCGCGTGCCTGCCGTGTGTGCACTGTATACAGCTGGTGACTGGATGCCGTGGCTTTTTCTAGCACCGTATGTTTTATGGTCCCCGCAATATACACACTGTGTATGGCATATTACGGAGTACGGAGTAAAGGCACCATCCTACGCGTTAGCGCTATCTGTTCTCCACGTTTTGGCTCTCTTCCTTGGAAAACCTGAATTTCAACCCGGCGCACGAGACACACTCCCGTGCCCACCCACCACCGACAATGGCAGGCCCAGGGGCTCAATACTGGCGGGAAAATGACGTAATGTTCCGGCACGTTCTCCGCGTTTCTCGTCCGTATTTTGCATCAACAACAGCCGGCCCTTACGGGACGGGACGGCAATGATCTTAAGGGGTTCGGGGATAAGATACGAGATGCTATCCGGCCAAGTTTTTATCTTTGTTCAGAGCCTGTGCAGAACGGAGGCCGCGGCTTCGCAGCACGTCATACTGGTTGTCGTTAGTTTGCCTTTTTTTCGGGTAAGTAGACTGCGATTACGGGCGTCGCAACAAAGGACGTAGACACGTCGTAATACGTCTACAAGCATAGTCATAAGGCACAGCCATAAGGAAACCCGATACGATGTTGCTGCGGCTAGCCAGCGCATACAGCCCGCGTGGATGTCCTGTCGTAGCAGGAGTAAGCCACAAGCCACATTTTATATTACTCAGCAGATCATTTGAATATCACGTGCCACTATGTAGCCATCTGTATAAAATCCTATCGGTGGAGCTCTTTCCCCCCTTCTAGCCAATGAAATTGCCTAAGTCAAGCTAACTAATCAAAAAAAAATCGTATGTAAGGAGCGAAGCGCGTTATCTCGCCGTAAAGTAAGATACTCGTTTAAGTCTAGCGGATCACCCACCGCCTGGCTTTGCCAATGCAAGCTGCTGCTACTCCGTAGCGTCCGCCATCCACTGAGAAGGATCCACTAAGCTCCAGGGGGCCGTCTCAGGTGGTCCAATCCGAGTCCAGGATACGTGTGGCACAGCAATACGGTGGGGCGTAACAAGAGCGATGGCTGGGAGTGCTTTCATTGTGAGCTTCTCTCCCATCCAGACGCTGTTGCTGAGCATGAACTCTTAAATTGGGAGGCAGGGGCCCCACTCATACGATACGAGCAAGTCTCACCTCTTTTCTTCCCGTCGTTTCGCTTCTGTTTTTTTGTCACTTTCGCATTCTGTTTCTTTTTCGGCAAGCAACAGACGACATCCGCGCGCGGAATAATACGTTCGATTGCCGACCTTCCTATCGGTTGTCATTTTCCTCGGGGTTCGACTCTCGCAATCGCTAAGCGCCCGACTCGACGCCCAACCCGACGAACCAGCCTCCATCAACAACACAAATCCGAGACGTCCTTTTCTCTTTCGTTGTTTATTCAGACTCCCGTGCCGCCCCCTCGCACGCACACCAGCGGCGCCCAGTCTTCCCCGCCTCTCGCGGCAGAGCCACGGACGGCCACCGAACGAAAGGAAGAAAGCCTCCTATTGCTGTCGCTGTCTACTTGGCCTACATTCTCCGCCGCTTACTACCTCTACCGCCCGTCGCGATGGGCTCTACACAATTCGGCAATTTCGACGTGAGTTTGGGTCGGCACGTCGCGGCGACGCAAACAAGTCGCCAGTGCTGACACCTCTGCAGAACTTCTGTCGGGATTCCACACTACCAATTTGCAATGTAAGCCCTTCTTCTCCCTTGTGCTCTCTCGCCAGACACGACGAGCGCCGACTAATGCGGACGCGCAGGTGCTCTCTCCCTTTCACAACCAAACAGGGCCGTGGGGAGGCTGCGAGTTGACCGGCATACCACTGAGCAATGGCCGGATACTAGGCAACCTCGGTAGGTGATCTCTGTTTTACCTCCTCGTGCTCATAGGACCAGGAGAAGAAAGCGGTGCTAACATTTTGCGCCAGGCTCCATACTCCTCTGCGGCTTAGGCATTTTCATCTCTGGCTTTCTGATTTTCCTGTCCGAACGGAAAAAGGCGGCAGTAGGACGAAGGTGTGTAACCACTGCCCTGTGGCAGTTGTCCTGTTCCTCCACTAACAGGCTGTGTCCTTACAGAGAAATGCAGCTGTTCCTGCTTGGCTACATCTTGATTGAGCTCTGCGAAATCTTCACCGTCGGCGAGTTTCCTTTGAGCGGGAAGGCCCGAGTGGTAAGCCGCGTTGCCATAGTCAACAGCGATTGGAATGAGGGACATGCTGACACCTTTGCACAGGCATTCACCGGCATGCATATCGGGTTCATCCTTGCGACAACATGGGTTCTCATGCTCAACGCCATTGTCGGCTACCAGATAGTTGATGACGGCACACCTCTCTCGCTGGGCCTGCTCGCCGGCTCGGCGCTGGTCCTCTTCATTGGCGCGGGCTACATCACGCTCGACACGGGCTATAGCTGGACGGGACATTTCAACACGTCCCTTGACGGCCCGCCCGGGGGGTCGAACCGCAACGTTGCGCTCTACGTGCTCTACCAACTCGCGCCCCTTGTGTTCCTCGCCGCCTACTTTGCCCTCGAAGCGTACCTCGTTTTGGGCGTGCTCGGCGAGGTGCGGCCGCTGCTGTACCTGTCGTCTGCCACGCTGCTGTTTGCCCTGGGCCAGATCTTCAACTACGTGGTTAGCCCTCACATCTGCAGCGGCACGAACGGCAAGATCGACGGTGCGCTGTTCGAGACGCTCTTCACGCTTCTCGCGGTGGTGTTCGTCTGGATCTTCTGGTCGAGCATTACCGAGGACGACTGGCCTGTGGCGCCGACATACCCTTGAGCGCAACGACAGTGCGCTGACACAACCATTTTGCTGGGATTTTCTACGGCGTTCGTTCTTTTTATTTGCTGCGATTTATTCTCAAATCTTCTTACGCTCGTTTGGTATACCCTGGAATTGTGGAAAAAGGAGGAGGAGGACGGCTGGGCGGCGCCGAAGCACCGGTATGGGCTCTGGGTAATATGTGGGCAACCAAGCCGCCGAGGTTTGCTTTTCCGCGGCCGCGGGTTGCCGATTTAATGAATTGCGCCGACAGCACCAACACGCAAAGGGGCAGTGCGCGACAGGGTGGCAGAGCTTGGGCTGGGCGGCGAGGCAGGCTGGAACGACGTACAGGTGGTCTTGGGCACCTCTGCGCCAGGTCCATGGTTTACGAGCGTTGGTCTGCTCTCCCTTTTTGCGTTTTCAGCCTGACGACAGTATGCGTTGCGACTTGTTGTGCGCGGTTCGGGATGTTTGGAAATATTTGATTTTTTTTTTTCTTTTTTCTTTTCTTGGGAGGGATCATCGGCCTCTGCGGTATTTGGAGGACACCTGTTTGTATATTCGCTATGTATTGCGCATCTTACGAGTACAGCCATTTGGAGGGCCGCAAAGGACTTGGAGCACTTCCGTCTTATAAAGACGTATTTCTCCGCTTTTTCTAAAGTGCTTGAAAATTTATGCACTACCAGCATCGTTCAACGCGCGGAAACGCAGCTGAAGCTGGACAGGGGCACCTGATTGGCCAGCACCTAAACACAAGGCTGCTATGTATGTAGCAGCTTAGGACGCGCTAAAACACAGCAGCGCTTCTGAACTGGAACGGAGCAGCCTCGCTGACGTCGACCAGCTCTGGTGATTCCGACCGGTCTGGCAAGGACGTGCCTTTTCTTGCTTCTTGCCACCATTTCTCTACGGATACGGGCACACGGGTCTCTGCCGGTCTTTTGCCACGACACCACCGTGGACGACCGCTTCCCAGACGACGAAACACCGCTTTTGACGCTTCTTGGTGACAAGCGAAACGCCATGGCGGATTCGGACGGCGAGTACGTGGACAACGCATCCGAAGACGAGTACGACGACCACCATGTGACGCACGAGCGCGGCGAGGAGCGGGGGGTGCCGGGCCCGTCGACGGGCCGGCCGCGGGCTGGCGGTGCAGGAGAGTCCGTGGCGTCTGCGGCCGGGCGGCGCGGGATGCGGCATGGCGGTGGCGGTGGTGGCGGCGGCGGACACGATGCACGGGGCCGGCGCGAACGACGCGAGCGGCGGGCGCAGCAGGCGGCGTGGGAGACGGTGAAGCGGTCGTGGGACACGGTGGGCGAGGCGGAGGACGGGCAGGTGGTCGGGGTGGAGCTGCTGGAGGCGGCAGAGAAGCGGCGGCGGGTGCTGCGGGACACGACGCCGCTGCAGCGCGGGATCATCCGGCACATGGTGCTGGTGCTGGACATGAGCGCGGCGATGGCGTCGCGCGACTACCTGCCGACGTGCCAGCGGGTGGCGCTGACGACGGCGGCGGCGTTTGTGCGGGGGTTTTTCGAGCAGAACCCCATCTCGCAGCTGGCGATCGTGGCGATGCGCGACGGGGTGGCGGCGCGCGTCAGCGACATGGGCGGCAACCCGGCCGAGCACCTGGAGCGGCTGCGGGCGTGGGACGCGGCCGAGCCGCGCGGCGCACCCAGCCTGCAGAACGCGCTGGAGATGTGCCGCGGCGCGCTCTACCACACGCCGGCGCACGGCACGCGCGAGGTGCTGGTCGTGTTCGGCGCGCTGCTGTCGTCGGACCCGGCCGACATCCACGACACGGTGGCGGCGCTGGTGGCGGACCGGATCCGCGTCTCGATTGTCGGCCTGGCCGCGCAGGTCGCCATCTGCTCCGAGATCTGCGCCCGCACCAACGGCGGCGACGACCGCGCGTACGCCGTCGCCCTGCACGACGTGCACTTCCGCGAGCTCGTCCTGGCGGCCACCACGCCGCCGGCCACGCGGCCGCCCGCGGCGACTGCGACGCCCGCCAAGGGCCTGCCAGCAACAGCAGCAGCGGCAGCGGCGGCGGCGGCGGGCTCGGCCGACCAGGCCAGCCTGCTCATGATGGGCTTTCCCAGCCGGGCGACGGCGGACGCGGCCACCACGGCCACCACGGCCACCACGGCCACCACGGCAGCAACCGCCGCAGGCCCGTATGGCGGCAGCCTCAGCCTGTGCGCGTGCCACAACCGTCCCGTGCGCGAGGGCTACACGTGCACGCGCTGCGGCACCAAGGTGTGCCGGCTGCCGGCCGAGTGCCCGGCGTGCGGGCTGACGCTGATCCTGTCGACGCACCTGGCGCGGTCGTACCACCACCTGTTCCCGCTGCGCAACTGGGTCGAGGTGTCGTGGGCGGCAGCGGCGGCGGCCGTGCGCGAGCGCGCTGCCGTGGCCTGCCACGCCTGTCTGGCGGCGTTTCCGAGCGTGCCGCGGGAGCAGGGAGCCAAGGACGCGACGACGGGCAGTGGCGCAGGTGCTGGTGCCGCCGGCACAGTGACGGCCTCGGGCGGTCCCGCCGCGACAACAGCAACAGCAGCAGCAGCAGCAGCGGCCAAGGCGCTCCGCGGCGTCAGCGAGAGCGGGCGGTACCGGTGCGCGGTGTGCGATAACCACTTCTGCATCGACTGCGACGTGTTCGCGCACGAGGTCATCCACAACTGCCCCGGGTGCCAGAGCGACATGCGGCCGGCCGAGGCGGTTGCCGAGGCGCGGGTGCGGGCGCGGGTGCGGGCACAGGCGGCGGCACAGTCTACGGACGCGACGACAACACAGCAGCAGCAGCAGCAGCAGCAGCGGCAGGGCCCATCGCCGCCATCACCTCCGGTGGCGAAGCCAAAACCCCGGATTCTATTCAAGGGAAAGACGGCCATGGCTGCCGGCGGCGGCGGCGAGAAGATGGCTCTGGACTAGACCACGCACAGCCTGTCGAAAGGACTTTGATGGATAGATACGGCAATCAATATGTTTTTTGGGGTTTTTTTTTGTTTGCTACCAAGAGCCGTGATCGTGGGAAACGGCACTCGCTCGCCCGTTGAGCGCCCAATCATCTCGTCAGATCTTTCCGTCACGCCCAGCCCACTCGCCAACCTGTCGTCGGGACCGAAGACGACGCTCTGGCCTCCTGGCCGTCATCGGACACCTGGATCCCATAGCGTGTTTTGTGGCTTCTTCTTGTGTTTCTGGTCTTCTTATCGCCGTGCTCTCGTTGGCGCAGTGACGATCATCTGTTTTGGACATGTCTTCGTTTCGCATCAGTGTGTCCCCTCCCCTCTTGCTTTTTTGGAAGGCGTTGGGCCTGGCGGATAAGCTTGGGCGGGACCGAAGGGTTTGTCAATACATGTCTTTTTCTTCTTCCTTCGCACACCATGATCGTTTCAGTGTGCCACACTTGCTACAACACACACAACGACCGGTTTTTAGAAGGGGTGTTTGTAGGCGGCTTGCCACGTCGGTGTCGGCGTTTGCTCGTCGTTTGCAATCATTGCAATCAAGAACATCTCCTTGTCCCTTTTCAGGACGGGCACGAGTCATGCAAACGAAGAGTCAAACGGCACAGCAAACGGCACAGCAAACGACAAAACAAACACACAAATCACTTGCCATGTTGCACGCGTGTGGCGTTTTTTTCTTTTTTCTTTCTTTCTTTTCGCCTGTGTTCGCGTATCTTACGATACGGAGTATTAATCTTCCTGGTAGAACCAGCCCCCCCTGGACATGCTAATCCAAGGTAGGCAGGATGCCAGGTGACAAGGATTCGGGCATTCCAGTGCAAGGGCAAGGGAGTCTCCATTCGCGCATCTTCGTGCAATTTTCCACTTACGCCGCCGTTTCGGGGCCTGTGATTTGCTGTATTGTTCCGGCCAGTTGTTTCAGCTAGGAGGCAATTCCAGCCATACAGGGAGGCTGTGGAGCTAGCCCAATGAACGAAAACCCGCGCACAAGATGAACAACGAGTGAGAAGACTTCTTTCCCCTGTAAGGGAGCGCGTAAGATACGGAGTAGTTCGTAATATTCCGTGGAAGCTGCACCCCTCTGCCACTGCAGCACTGCCTCGTGGTTTGCCCGCCGAACAACTTTGGAATGTCTGTACGTATGTGGCGACGGCGCCGTCTTTGCGTCTCTCGTTTGCCCCATCGGAGGATCCTGCAGATGCATGAACCAGGGGGTTGGGGAGCGCCCGTCAGGCCAGCCGTCGAGGAACCACAGAGCAGAAAAATCGAGATGTGCTGTCTCCCTGGCAAACCAGGCCTTGGTACTGCAGGCCCGCGCTGAAACGGATGACGAAGCCCGGCGCACGCACAGCAAACGCGCGTCGTTCGTTCTGCAAGCACCGCCGGTTGAAACGAGATGCATCTGCGATGGAAATGTGCTCGTGCATGGGCTGAGCGCCTGTGCGGTAAGAGCCGTTCTCGCCTTGCTGTCTCCGATGTGTCTGCTCCCGACCGTGCGTCCCCGCTGCGTCCGTGTTTCCTCGCCCTCGTCATTCTCGTCTGCACGGACATGCTGTACTCGTCTGGCAACGCGAGGCTGGACAACCTGCAAGCTGAGATGGTTTGCTGTGGCGTCTGCAGTATCTCTTGCCACTACCAGGGCATGATCCGAGACACGCATCTCACCAATCCATGACACACGCGGTGCAGCGTACGATGCCCCCGTATTACGCGGCGTAAAAGGAAGAAAAAAAAGCATGCAACCTGTCCTCCCTCGCCTGGGGGTGTGGCCATAGTAGCGCGCGGTGGGCCATGGGCCACTCCAGCTTGGTGCGTTATCAATAAATCGCCCCAAACAGGAAGTCGCGCATCACTGAAGCCCCCCCCCCCCCCCCGGAGCGCCCTCCTTCGTTCCTTCCTTACCGGGGTCCCGCTGGGGTATGCGTCGCAGTATCCTACCTATACATATTAAGGGTCGGTATTAGGTTTCCTTCTTGTTTGTATCTTACTTCCTTTCCCATCTGCTCCTTCTTCGTTTCTCGCTGCAGGTCCAGGAGCTCTTTCCTTTTCTTCCATTCTGTTTTCTTCCCCCCTTCACTTCTTTGCGAGGCCTCGGTTTTCGCTTGGCGCCTCTTTTCCTCATTTCTTTTCTTCTCTCAATTTGACTTTCTCGACTGTCCTTTTCTCGCCTTTTTCCGAGCACCCCTCCCTCGCGCCGTCTCCCTTCTCTGTTCGCTGGCCGACGCTGAAGAGTCCATTCTCGCTGCGAGTAGCCCAGTCCCGATCGCTGTCACTCCTTCTCGTCTCATGCAGCCCTGACGGTCTTTCTGTCCTTTTGTTCAACGCTTCGACTTCGCAGCTCCTCAGCTCCTCCGTTCTCACCACCGGCTGGTATCCGGATTCATCACCACGCGCCCATCCAGCGCCATGTCCGCCCCCAATGGCACCGCCTCTGCCGTGGCTCCCTTCGACCCGGAGCACGAAAATGACCTGCTCGGCTACTACCTGTTTGTCGTCAGCGGCTCTGTAGCCGTTGCCATGGTTCTCCAGCGCGTCGTCTACTTGCTCATGCGCTACATCCGCACGGTCACGTCGCTCCAGAACGAGACACAGCGCTACTTCGCCCGTGCCGACACCAAGCTCTCTTGGCTGAAGCGCAATGTCGTCTACGCCCCAATCTTTCGCAAGCGTCACAACCGTGAGATTCAGATGAGCTCGGCCGTCAACGTTGGCACATTGCCTGGCCGCATGCAGCTGTTCTTCCTCGTCGGCTACGTCGCTACGAACATTTCCTTTTGCGTTGTCGATATCCAGTACCACAGCAACTTCAAGACTGCTTCCCACCAGCTGCGGAACCGGAGCGGTGTCCTGGCTGTCGTCAACATGATCCCGCTGTTCATCATGGCCGGCCGGAACAACCCACTCATTACCTTGCTTGGCATGTCCTTTGACACCTTTAACTTACTGCACCGTTGGTTCGGCCGTATCGTTGTTCTCGAGTCGATTGTTCACACTCTCGCCCATCTTATCCCCGCTGCGGCTGATGCAGACTGGAGTGTTGCCTTTCAGACAGTCTTCCAGGTCCCATTCCTGCTCTATGGGTTTATTGTTCGTCTTACTTTTCCCGTTTTGTGTTCTACGCGACCCAATCTCTTTGCTAACGCTTTTTTAGACCACGATTGTCCTCGTTGCCATTTCTATCCAGGCCATGAGCCCACTTCGCCATGCCTTCTATGAGACTTTCAAGATCATCCACATCATCCTCGCCATTGTGGCCTTGGTAGGCCTCTACTACCATCTGCATCTGGGGATGCTTAAGCAGGTCGTCTACCTGTGGCCTGTTATTGCCGCCTGGGTCGCAGACCGCTCTCTCCGCTTCCTCCGCATCATGTACCACAACGTTGGCAAGGGAGGCACTAGTACCATCGTCGAGGCCCTTCCCGGCAACGCTTGTCGCGTCACCGTTACCATGGCACGGCCATGGACCTTCCAGCCGAGCCAGCATGCCTATCTGTACTTCCCCACCGTCGGCTTTCTGCAGTCGCACCCCTTCTCCGTGGCGTGGAGCGAAGAGGCGGAGGTGTTTGAGAAGGACAAGCTCGTCATGAACAACCAGGATGTCCTGGCCACCCACAAGACCAGCATGTCCTTTGTTATTCGTGGCCGCACAGGCATGACGGCCAAGCTGTACAAGAAGGCAGCAGAGAGCACAGATGGCCGGTGGCGGACGACCTGCCTCGTTGAAGGGCCCTATGGCGGATTGCAGCTGCACTCGTACGGCACCGTTATGCTCGTGGCCGGCGGTGTAGGCGTGACACAAGCGGTACCGCACGTGCGTGACCTGGTCGTCGGCTATGCTAACGGCACAGTCGCGGCTCGCAAGATCGTGCTCGTCTGGATCATCCAGAGCCCGGAGCACCTGGAATGGATCCGGCCTTGGATGACACAGATCCTTGCCCTGGACAAGCGCCGTGACGTTTTGCGTATTATGCTCTTCGTCAGCCGGCCCCGGTCCACAAAGGAAATCCACTCGCCGAGCGCCACGGTGCAGATGTTCCCTGGCCGGCCCAACATCGACACGCTGCTGGGCATTGAGATGGAGAACCAGGTCGGCACAATGGGAGTGACGGTGTGCGGCCCGGGCGCTTTGAGTGACGAGGTGCGCCGCGCCGTGCGGCAACGGCAGTACCAGGGCTCCATCGAGTTTATTGAGGAGGCGTTTTCGTGGTGATTATTCCTTCCTTTATTCTTTTTCTCCCTTGTTCTGTCGTTTCTGTTTCTTTAACGTTGCAAACCTCTTTCCGGGTCCGTACGAGCGCATACCGGGTTTTGCGTTTCTGGTGTTGTCGCGGACACATGCAGTTATGATGGCTGCGTGGCGGCGACTCTCAGGGCCGCCTCGTTCTTTTCGTCCCTCGATCTTGTTACATATATTTCATAGTTTGGCCATGCATTTCTGTCTTCTACGTCGTCGTCTTTCCTCTCTGCGCTATAAGTCGTGATCTTTTGGGTGCTGGCTCTTTGAAACGAACAGACAAATGATACTCGTAAACATCACGACTCTTGCCTAAAAATCACTGAAAGAAACAAAACATACTACTGTGAAGAACCCCCAGGTAAACAATAAAGCCGAAAGAAAACAGAAAACGCCCGCTCCCAGAATCGCCCCTATACCCACCCCACGAAACACCGTTCTATGTCAGGAGCAAACGTGGAAAAAAGCAAACTAAGCAATTACTCGCAGTCGATGCATCTCGTCGTACCCATCTCCCTTTCGCTCATGTCACTTGACAAAGCAACTCGTACTCAAGGATGAACTTGCCCTCCTTGTACTTTTCCGAAGCCTCAAACGCCTTATTGTAGCGCCAGCCGACCGTGTCGCCGCAGCCGCGGCACACAATGTCGCACACCACATGGCGGCCTGTCGTCATGGTGCGTTCGCTGGCGGGGCCGGTGTCGACGTTGACGACGGCGTCGAAAAGGTAGGCTTTGCCATGCTGACCACGGAAATTCTAAGGCAAGGGGGGCGTATCAGTAGACAGGAACGAAGGGGAGGAAGGTTGGCGAAGAAGATCAACGACACAACGTACTCTGCTGATAATGTCCTCGTGATTAGCGAGGTGTGCCTTGCACTTTTTGCAGCCGTAGATACGGCCGCTATTGAGATATGTGTTGTAAGAGAGCCCCATGGTTGTCGGAAGGCCAGAAGGGGGCGGTCTTGCTGATGGCGGCCAGGTGTTTGCCTGGAGCCGGAGAGAGGGGTTCGTGTGATCTCGGGCGTGGGCGGACCGCTGCCGTCTTGTTCGCTTTGCACGATCGGCCAGGCCGGGTCACCGTTGTGAGGACCGTGGGGTCGTTCCGTCAGTTTCCGCGATAGGGCGGTCCTATCTCGCACAAGTGGCTCGCCTCTGGTGCGGCCGATAAGGAAGGGAGGGGAGCGCAAAAGAACGCGGCGTGGAAAGGGCCAGCGAAGAGGCGGCAAGACTGGTGCAGGATGGCCGAGATGGGTGTTGGTGATCGTTCGGACGAGGCGAGAGGAGGAGACGGAAAACAAGGGAAATGCCGGGAGAGAGATGGAAGCGAGGAAGCGAGGAAGGCGCAGGCGGGGAAAGAAGTGACGCTGTTCTTGGATTAGTACGCAGTGCCAGCCACTTAAGTGTGACGTTATTGTTAGCGCTCTCCTTTCAGGGCAGCATCGCTTAGCAACGCTCCTGCCTGAGAGCGAATGTGCCTTCCTCTGGACGTCCCTTTGCTCCGGATTGGTGAAAAAAAAAGACAAAAAAGCAGGTGTTCTTTTTCTTCTTCTCGGTTCCTTTACCCCTCCATTTCTCGTCTTCCCGGTAGGCAGCCCAACCAGACTGATTAGCACATGCACCGACACGCGAATCCTCTCACCCGCCTACGGCAAACAATATATGCTCAGACGGCCGGCCGGAGAGCAATGGGACGGCGGCGCATGCGCCTCTGCTCGAAAAACCCAGATCAGCGACGATCGGTCTGATCGTCTTCATAAAAACGAAGAGGCCAATTTCGGACGTTTTGTCTCATTTGGATACAATCAGTGTCGTTCATGTGCACTGACCTGCTTATTGGAGAAGGGCAATATAAAGGAATACGACAAAAAAGGCAAAACAGAACGACTGCCAAGGCCATTGTGAAGAATACGAAGTATGAGTGAATGAAACGAAGGATATCCTCCTGAGCCAAGAGCTCGTGCGTCGGAAAAAAAACCCTCGGGTGTGCTCGGTCTCCGTTTCAGCGGCAGACGCGAGGGGGGGGGGGGGGGGGGGGGGGCAGCGTTTGAGAGGGACGGGCGAAAGACGAGAAAAAAAAAATTCGAAGATTGAACGAAGAATTGAACGAAAGAATTGGGATCGAGACAAAGAAAGGAAAAACGAGAAAATCGAGGTCCCAACGTCGACGCCAAGATCGTCGTCGCCCATGGCCAAGACCCGGGAAATGAGACCGGTGTTGGCTTGGGGAGGTCGCCGCCCAGAACGGTGCTTAGACTCTCTCTCCTCCGCTCTAGAGTTTCTGCATTCTCGGGCATTGGAGTATCGCCGCATCGTGAATACGACGCAACAGGGGGCGCGGCCCAGACCCCAAAACGGTTCTCAACGGCCACCACGGGGCTGCCGCAGACCTTAAAATAGAGTCGAAGCAGCGGAGCCTTGAAACGGACGGTGCCTTCGTCTGCCGATGATCTGCAACGACCTCTCTCGCCTGCCGCACATATAAAGATGCTGCTGCTCGCGTCCCGTCTGCCGTGTTTCCTTTGAACTGGCACAGCTCTTTACTTCATTCGTTTTTATATCCCTTTTTTTTCCTTTCCCATTCTCTTTTGTTATATTACATTCACTTCGTTCTTTGTTCTTCCATCTTCTACGCATTCATTTCTTATACACTCGCTTTCCTGCCATCCAATTGCATCACCTTGCAAGCATGCGTTTCGCCAACCCCGTCGGCTGGGTCGTCTGCGTGGCGGCCCTGTGCCATGCAAGCCCGATGTCCCCGATGTCCCCGCCGGCCCTGGCGGCTGGCCCTGGCAGTGATGTTTCCATTGGCACGCCGAGCCTGGCAAAGCGGACGTTCTCCAGCTGTGACATATCCAAGTCGTGGAAGAATGAGCTTTTGTTTCATGGGTACCTTGTCTTTCTTTCCTCATATATATATATATATATTCCCTTCCCATGCTAACACACCCACAGCTCTCACAAAAACAGTAAGGGTGAAGATTCTCCCCTCGCTATCACTTGTGCCGACTGCTACACCAAGGGATCCATCACGGCGTCGCTGAGCGGCAACGATATGGTGAACCCGAAGATGCGTCTCGACCTGTCTGCCGTCGAAGCATACGTGGACCTGGCCCTCGCTTGCAGCGACTCGTCCATGTACACGATCAACCTCTACAAGTCGAAATCGCTGAGCGTTGGCATTGAAGGGCTGTTTGAAATTGGCATTGTCGTCAACCTGGACCTCGTTTTCAGTATGTCGTCTGCGATTGAGATCTCCCACGGTGGCTTCTATCTGAAGGTCGCCGAGGGTGCTTTCCTCGAGGCCAGCCTGCTTGATGGCATTATCACCGCGAGCAACTTCAAGGGTCTCGGGGCGAAGTCCCTGCCCGTCGAGCTCATTAGCGGCGAGGCTACGTTCCAGGCCAATCTGCGCATGCGCACCGAGTGCGGCGCCGAGGGCTCTCTTGCAGGGATTGGTGCCGGCGCCGAGCTCGGCATCTACGCCAACCTGATCGAGTTCGTCTCCACGCTTGAGACCAGCTCTGCTCCCGAGTGCGGTGTTCGCGCCACCGAGTCCTGGGACGTGAACATTGGCGCTTGCGCCCATGCGGACATGCATGTGGACTACGACCACTACAGCGCCGTGCCCACCGTTTCCACGACGCTGCTGTCCGTGCCCAAGTCCACGCAATGCTGGGGGTCCAGCAGCCACAGCGGCCATGGCGGCCATAAGACAAAGACCACCTCGGTGAAGACTTCGACCAAAAACCACCACACCACGAAGTCTACCTCGGAGGCAGCCACTACCTCGTTGCTCACGAGCGTGGTCAGCACGACTGCGTTCTTGAACCAGACCAAAACCGTGACCAACACGGACACAACGACTGCCACGAGCACCGACGTGACTACTGCCACGAGCACCGACGTGACTACTGCTACGAACACGGATGTGACTACGGCTACGAGCAGCGTACTGGTCACTTCAACGGCGGTGGTGACCAGCGTGGCTGGCGAGGCGTCGACGTCGACTGTCTTCACAACCACGGTGTTCACGATCACTAGCTGCGCGGCGTCTGTCGTCAACTGCCCGGCGACGTACGCGTCGGCCATTACTGTGACGACAGCAGTGCCAATGACGCAGACAGAGACGCAGACGGAAACGCAGACGGAGACGCAGACGGCGACGCAGACGGAGACGGCGACGACGGCGGTCACGGCGACGGCCGCGGCCTCAGCTGTGCCGACTGCTGTTACGATCACGAGCATCATTGTCATGGTACCGTGCCCGACGCCGATCGTGTCGACGTTTACGCCGCCGGCCGTGACGGCCACCCTGGACAGCACTGCTGCAGCTGGCACCACGGACACTGCGGTGACGGCTGCTTCTGCCTCGTCGGCTGCCACTGCTGCCACTGCTGCCACTACGGCCACGTCTGCCACTACGGCCACGGCTGCCATCACGGCCTCTGGAAGCGCAACTTTTGTGTCTACCTTTACCCATTGGTCGAATGGGACGGCCATCACTGCGACCACAGTGGTGCCGTCGCTCGGAAAGGGTACGGCATCGGCCACGGCGCCAGGCGCGGCGGTTGTGACGGCCGGCGCGGCACCGTTCGCTGCTGGTGACCGTGTGCCGCTGCTGGTGGGTGCGCTGGTGGGCATGCTGTTGCTCTGAGGGTGTGCTGAGCAGTATTTAATCAAAAGGTTGTTGTATCGCCGTTCCTGCTTCAGCTGTCTCACTTACACGACTTACATGATGCCCCACTTTCACCCGGGCGTAGGTAAATACGGGGCACTTTGGAGAGTATGACGCAATGAAGCGTGCAACCGGAGACGTCATGGACAAACAAAGCAAACACTCGTTGGAAAGGGACAAACAGGTGCCGATAGCCGTGGGTTTGGCTATTGACGTCACGGCAGTCTTTTTGATGAGAGGTCCCCCCCTTTGTTCATGGTTTTTTGGCTTTATACAGGGTTGATGTCTCTTTTTTTGTCTTTTTTTTGTTTATACTCTATCCTTACATATCATACAATCATTGGACAGTCGTTGTTTCTTTCTTTTTTTTTTTGCAACATACATCAATGGAGACGCTCAGCAACCTCGCATCGGCGGCCACGCAGGCGGTGTGGCCGGCGGAGAACACCACGACCAAGACGGCCGACACGACGGGCCCTGATTCGCACAGTGAGCCCCTGTCGGGTGTTTCTGGCAACACGGCGCGCGGTGAGCCGTACGACGCGGGAAACGTGGAGGAGCAGGATGCTGCAAACATCCAGAAGACGCCTGGGACAGCCACGAAGGCGGGGACGCACGGGTCGTCGGAGCCGTTCAAGGGCCCGGGGCCGAAGCCGATTGACGAGGTGGCACGCGAGCATGGCGGCGACGCGGGCAAGGCGACGGAGGGCACGACGGGAGGCGATGGTGGACTGCTGGCGGTGGACGACGACGCAGTGCCGTCGGTGCCGCCGTCCGGGTCGCAGAGGTCTGCGCAGATGCCGGGACAGGGTGCGTCAGCCACGCAGGCCGTACCGGCCACGCCGGCCACACTGGCCAGGGACACGTCGACGTTATCGTCGAGCCCGGGCGACGAGGCGGGGGGGACGGTGGCGCCAGTGCCGACGCGGGTGTCGGACGAGTACGTGCAGCACAGCTCAGGGTTGCGGGCGGATGGGGGCGACTTTGACGCGGCGCGGCCGGGGGCGGGCCTAGAGGCAGATCGTACGTATTATGCCCCCCCGATCACCTTGGTTCACGCCAATGCTAATGCTAACGAACCAATCAGGCATCCTCGAGGGAAAGGGCTTGACGACAGGCAAGGGCGCCACCGGCCCGACCAAGAGCAGCAGCAGCGGCGGCAGCCTGGACAAGGAGAAGAAGAGCCTGGGCGAGAAGATCAAGGCCAAGATCCACCGGAAGGAATGAGAGTTCTTGGTTGAACAACGCATTGGGGTTGTGCATTTTTTTGGTGGCCTTTGTGCTTATGGGGCAGCGCGTGCTGTGTCTTTGTTCTGTTTCATTTTGGAATGATTTTGGAATATATCCTATGATTGATTGATTGATTGCTTTGGGCCCCCCCCCCCCCTGCCCTATTCCTTGGCCAGTCTTCCGAGCCGCGCTCGCACGTAACGATCGCCTGGACGAGGTGCTGTACGCGCACACACCGGCGTGTGCTACCCGGTGCGCGTCCTGCCCGAGATCCTGTTCCGCATTCTGGGCGAGTACCGAGCACAGGCACAGGCACAGACCCAACAGGCCCTGGACACGGCCGACACTGCCTTCCAGGGAGCGACTTCGACCCCAGGGATTTCTCCAGCCGGCCATGCTTTCGGGGCCGACACAGCAGCACCCATCGCCGTCACAACTGTCCCTGCAACCTGACTGGCCTGTCCCCTGGTTCTGCCCCGTCGTCAAGAAAAGAGCGGAGACGGACAGGGTTCGACCCCCCCGCTTTTACCGGGGTCCTTTTACCCCAATCCCCCTCACGCCAAAACGTGCCAAGGTATCTGTATCTCCCTTATCTACGAAGTATTATTGTAAAATTTTAAATGTGGATGCCTCTTTCAACCAAATCTGACCAATGAAATGATTCAAATCCAATCCAACCAATCAAAAAAATCGCATGTACTTTTGCACGAAAACTGGAGCCTTTTCAACCCATTTATACCCGCTTCTACACGTATTCACACGTGTTCATTGGATAAAAGCGTTAATTAACATTGACCCATAATTAGCTATGTACAAATGCCTTTGATTGGCTGTATGCCTTTGATCTTTTAAAGCACGTGTGTTTTACGCTGCCGAACGAAGCCTCTCAACGTGAAAGTAGGAGCGACCGCTCAGACGAAGAAGTAGGGAGCGCAGTGACCGCTCAAATGAAGCCTCTTAACGTGAGAGTAGGGAGCGAAGCGACTGCTCTTTAGGATTTATGTTTTTGTGTAATTAAGGTTCCCTGATGGTAAAGGCTCCGTCATTCTGGTCTAGGCGATTGGCCCGCTGCTGGATCCCTTCTCCAGATATCGTTTTGCAGAGGTGTAAATCAAGTCCCGGGGCGGTGGCGGCGGGGGATCTCTGGATTTGTGATCTCTGGCGATGTCTCTTGCGTGAGTGTGTTGGCACGGGTGTCTTATGGGACCTTACAGCACAATGTATGGACGTTGAGCACGATGATGAGACGGAAGACACGAGATCAAGACGTCTGCTCGCCGGCTGCCAGAACCTCGGCATCCCCATCGCCGCCATCGTGGCCACCGGCGAGACCGTCCTGTCCAAGAAGCCCGGCACCGGCAGCGAGGTCTCCGTCGGCACCCTCACCGCCTCGCTCGTCTACGAGATGCAGGGCCCCCTCTTGCCACAACTCGGACGTCACCGCCAAACCTCGAGCACATCTGCTTCACCCAGCTCGCCAAGGACCAGGTCCGCATGACCGGCATCCAGGGCCTGCCCCCGCCGCCCACCACCCACCACCAAGGTCGGCCTCACCGCCCACGGCGGCTTCCAGGCCGAGTTCCACTACCTCTTCGTCGGCCTCGACATCCAGGAAAAGGCCCAGTGGACCGAGCGCCAGTCGCCACTCCACGGGCCCCCACGACGACGAGCGGGACTGGCTGCGCTCCCTGCTCTCCACCCACATCTTTATCAAGCTGCTCGCAAAGAAGTATCTTACCTCAACCACCCCATCGACCGCTTTAAAATGCCCGACCTGCGCACCGTCCACTTCCTGCTCAAGGACCGCCTTGATCGCGGCTTCAACTCCATCTCCTCCCTCGGCGGCCTCGGCAAGAACCTCTGCGAGTTCATCCGCTGCCGCCACGTCGACATCCCGGACAAGTTCCTCGCCCGTGACAAGGTGTAGACCAAAAAAAAAAGAAAAACACCTCCCCCCGCCGGAAAAAAACACAGTTCACAGAATTCAATAAAAGCTCGTCACAACATTGTGCCGTATGTAGTTTAACAGCGTAAGACCCAAACAACTATTTTCCGAAACGCCCCGGGACAACCAAGCACAGAGATGCAAGCCACGCAAAACCCACAGAAAGAAACAAAACAAGACCCTCTCCAACCTCATCGACTGCCGTTCGTCGCTGTTGCCACAGGAAGACCATGCCGAGCAGGCGCATGATACGAACCAATGCTCTGGAAGCCTCTGCAGGACGTTAGCAAGGGCCCTAGAAAAAGAAGAGCGTAGAGAAACGTACTTGGTCAAATCAAACCCGCTGCCCTCCTCGGCCTGAGCCCGTGCAGGCAGCACTGCCGGCAGCACTTCTGTCGCCGTCGTTGCCAGCGTCCCCAACGCATCTTCCGCATTTGTTTCTTGCCGTAT
Source organism: Ceratocystiopsis brevicomis (assembly GCA_002778105.1). NCBI lineage: Eukaryota > Fungi > Ascomycota > Sordariomycetes > Ophiostomatales > Ophiostomataceae > Ceratocystiopsis > Ceratocystiopsis brevicomis. The sequence goes on from PCDN01000002.1 coordinate 2,091,312, forward strand.
CGTCGCCTTCGTCGCCACATCGCCGCACAGAGGTCGTGCCGGACTCGACTCCGCCGGCTTCACCGTCTCATCGGCCGCCGTCTCCTCTTCAGCTGCGGCTGACGCGGCTGCCGCTGCTGCCGCTGCCGCTGCTGACGGTGCTGGTGGTGGACTGCTGCTGGCCACCACCGTCTCCGGTCCACCGCCGCCACCGCCCCTCACTCCGCCTCCCCCTGCGCTTCCTAGCAGCCCCAGCACCTTGGACGGGCTCGAATCAAACGATACCGGCCGCAACGGCGTGCTCCCAATGTCCGCGTACCGCCAAAACGGCGCTGGCGAACTCGTCGGCATGTGTTGGCTGGGCCGTTGCAGCGTGCTGGGCGGGTTCAACTTAAGCTCCACTCGGTGCGGCGCCGGGGTGACGAATGAGGAGATTTGCTCGTCCTGTAAAAATGCCGATGTCAGCGTTGGCGACCGGGGTATTGATTCGGAGGCCGCACCTGTGGCATCACCCGCAGATGTCGCTGCACCCGCAGGCGTGCTGCCGGCCGCCTTGAGATCAGCACCCGCGCCAGCGCCGACAACCCTCCGGTACCGAGGCAGAGGACTTCCGTCAAACGACCCCAGTGCCTCATCCGGCAGAAGCCGCCGTGCGTGTCGGTCTGGTGTCATTTGCATATTGCGCAGCGTCGAGCGCGGCTGCGGCGAGCCCAGCGGCGAGGCAAGCCGGCGCTTCCGGCCCGATCCGATGTCCCGCGCGGCCAGGTCGCGGGGGCCTTGGTTGACGTAGTTCAGTTGGCTTGGCGACGACGGGTTGGACGAGCCTCGGTGTCCGCCCCGGCCACCACGGTAGGCCGTGCGGATCATCTCGTCCTTGTATTCCGGCAAAATGTACCACTTCATTCCCTTTCCAGGCTCTTCCGTTGATCGAGCAACCTTTTCAAACGCCTTGTTGAGCGACAAATTGTGTCTGATCGAATTCTGAAATTGGTTAGCAGACGTGCGGGTAGGGGGGGGGGGGGGGGGGAAGAAGGGGGCCCAGAAAAGAAAAGGCTTGCTTACCTGCCAGCCAGCCGCTTGTTGGTGCTTGTAGTAGGAATAGTTGTCCATGATGAAGTTGTAAATGCCGTTCAGATTCAGCTTGCCGTCTGGTGTGTTCATGATGGCCTGGGTGATCATCTGAGCGTAGCTGTACTGGGGCTTCAAGTTCTTGTTCTCATCCAGGCTCAGATCGACGTCGTTTGGGTGCACCACCATGGTCGGACTGTCGCGAAAGTGGGGAGACTTGAGGCTCGACCCCGGCACGCGGTTTCGGGAAGACGGGGGCGTGCCGGGACGCTTGTATTCGGGCGGGGCGGGCGCAATGGTTTGCGGGGCGGCGGGCTGGCCACGCGGGAGGCTGACACGCGGCGACTGGTCGCCGAGACCGCCACTGGGCGGGGTCAAGCCCATGTGCTGCGGCACACCGTCCAACCCAGCCCCGTCGAGCTCGGATGTGGGGAGGCCGGCACGCTTGAGGTAGAAGTCGTGGATGTGCAGCGGGCTGGTCTCGAGAGGAAGAACAAACATCATCTCGACGCCGCCAATCTCGAGGACGTTGCCACTGGAGAGCTCGGTGGTTTGGCCGACGCGCCAGGGCTGGTTGTTGATCTTGACGCCGTTGCGGCCCTTGACGTGGACGTACCACTTCTCGGACTTGGTGTTGAAGATAATTTGGGCGTGCTGACGCGAGACCATCTTGCTCGGGCCCAGGTCGATGTGGACGTAGTCCGGGTCAGCATTTGGGTCGACCGAGTTGTAATCGGGGAGCGGCTCGGACATGCGGCCGATCTTCACAGATAGATCCGTCACATAGAAAGTCCAATCCTGCGCGGCGATTTTCGCAAACGCCTGGACACCCTCGGTGTTTGCTTCGTGAATCGCATTCGAATGCACCTGACTGGCGCGAACGGCTTCGTTGGGGGGGGCGAGAAGGTGCTGGGTGACGCGTGCGACGAGCTGGGTGTCGTCCTTGGGGTTGATGGCGGAGTTGTCCGCCAGAAGGCTAGACGATTCTTCTTCGGGCAGATCGCTGGGAAGGTCGTGCGCCGCGTCGGTGGCCTAGGATGGGAGTGAGCAAAAGGCATTTGAAAAACAAGACAGAATGAAGGGCGACTGGAGCATAGCTTACCTGCTTTCTGCGCTTAGCAGGTCGTGGTGGTGACGAGTCGTCAGGCTGGTCGGCAACGGCATCCTTAATTTGGGAGTTGCGGCGCGGCCGCTGGGACGCTCTTCTAGGCGTAGGCGGCATGGTCGGAAAAAGACGCGATAGCGATGCGCGAGAAAGAGAGAAGAAAGAGGACGCGGGGGAAGAGAGAGGGCGAGGCCAGGAAGACACGCAGAATGGACGCGAGAGCGCAACGGGCGCGAAAAGTAAGCAAGGCCGCGGGAAAAACGGCGATGGAGCGCCAAGTCAATAGTGGCTCGATGCCAGGGAGAGGAGATTGTTGGGGAGGCCGATCGCAGGGGAGCGGAGGTTGGTCGTTTTCAGATTCTTTCCCGGGGGGCTGTTGATTGGTTTTTTTTTTTTTGGCCGTGCGCGGGTAGGAAGCAGAACGCGAGGCGGGTTTGAAAGCGACCAGGGGGGGGGCGCGGAAAAGGAAGCGAAAGGAAATAAAAGGGCAGGGAAAAACTAAAGAAGAAGAGGAGAAAAAAAAGAAAGGAAAGGGAAGGGAAGAAAAAGACGGGAAGCACAAAAGAGGCTAGACAAATCTGACTACAAGATAATTAAAATAAGATACAAAAACCCGGTGGGTAAAAGGATAAAGAGGGAGGGAACGCGAAGCGAAATCCTTGGCGATAGTTGTTGGTTGTTGACTTTGGTCGATGGGAGTAAAGACGAGGAGTGAGGTCGTTTTGGTGGGCGGGCAGACGGAGAATACCCGGAAAAAGGATGGTGAGTTCAAGATCGGGAAGGAAAGAAAAGAAAGGACAGCAAGGCACAAGACGGCTTGTTTAGTGACCTCTTAACGGGCCATGGCGAACGCACCGCGGTCGATCGCGGTTGCTTTCTTCCCAAAAAATTCAAGTCTCGTGTTTGTGTGGCACGCGTGAGCAGCCCCCCAAGGTCGCGGAATGTACAGCGCGTGCGCGGGCGTGGTGCAGAGAGACCTACAGTCTACTTTGGGTGGAGCAAATGACGAGACTGCTGGCACGTTGATTGGCCGGCGCGCTGGAGAACCCCGCAGCCAAAAAGGGATAAAAATAAATAAAGCACTATCGCCCCGTGTGTGCAGACGCTGGGCCAGGGCGTTGGTCCGGATTTGGGTCCGACAATACGTTATCGTGCGCGGATTGTTACGATTCAAAGAGGTACGCACGATCCGGCCCTCGCTTACCAACCGGGGCTGTTTGTCTGTTGTCCCGGCCGTGGGCGTCGTTGAGCGTTTCGTGATGTGCGACACGTGATTGTTTACATTTGGACGTATTCGCGCTCGTCATCGTGGGGACCAAAAAGGAAGGAGCCGATGCGGGATTTCATGGCAGATGCGACGTCAAGGAATGAAGAGTCTCAAAAGGAGATGACAGACGACACCGAGGGTGTACGGGCACGGAGAATGTTTGTGTGCATACTGAACAGCGGGCAAATGAAGCAATCTGGCACAGTTGTGCGACTTTTCACAATTGCGGGGGGGGGGGTAGATACAGAGGACAGAGGTGATACACAGGTGGCAGAGAAGAAAGCAGTATGAGGAAACAGGGAGCCAGGGAACGAGGCCAAGGAACGAGGCAGGGAATGCGCCAGGGAACAAGGACAGACAGGACACTGAAGACATTACATCATTCGAGGGCAAGACACACCGTAGGCCAAAACAAGAACGCGTAGAGCAAAGCCGAAAGCACCCAACACCCCAGCCAGAACAAACAAATAAACAAAAACAAAAAAAAGAAGGCAGGAAGAGCAGGACGAGACCATGCCACCCGCTTAGCGGAAGCCCTCGGGCACGTCGATCGGCGTCGGCAGTCCCTTGGCGCGCTTCCGCTTGATGGCGGCCGACGACGGCAGGCCGAACAGCTGCAGGACCGGCTCAAAGTCGATCAGGTCGTCGGCCGACTGGGCCACATGCACCCAGCGCACAATGCCGGCGGCGTCGACGGCAAAGGCGCCGCCCATCTGGTAGCGGTTGCCGCTGGTGGACTGGCCGGCGGCCTCCTTGGCCTTGTCCTTGTCCTTGTCCTTGTCGGCCTGGGCCTTGGTCGACCGGCTCCAGATGCCCTCGTAGCGGCCGAGGGCGTACGTGGTGTACAACGCGCGCGGATTCCACATCTGCCACGACGTGTTGAGGCCGAGCCCCCAGCGACGGAAGAGGGCGCGCTCGGCGTCGACGACGACCTCGGCGTCCCAGGCGCCGCCAATCTCGGAAATCCAGCGGTCGGTGACATCGCTGGACCCCTGGGACACGGCGATGCAGGCGAGCTGCAGCAGGCGGTCGTCGGAGAGGGCGGCGAGCGAGCGGAACGTTTTCTCGGCGACTGGCGGTGAGGGTCAGACAAGAGAACAAAAACACAAAACAAAACTACATACAGGGATCGCCACATGCGCGCAGAAACACAATCAGCGTCGGCTTGCCGCGCGGAATGCCCAGCTCGGGCGACAGCGGCGCAGCCTGGCCCACGACGGGCAGGGCCGGGGCAGCCGGGGCTTCCGGCTTCTTGGCCGACGAGGCCGGCGCGGCGGCGGCTGGTGCGGCAGCGGCCGACTGCTCCTGCTGGCTGAGCATCATGGTGGGTGGTGTGGGGAGGGCAGTTGATCGGCAGGCGTAGAGGCTGTGCCGTAGGGGCGTAGTTGTTGGGAGGAGAAGAGCAAAAAAAGAAAAGGAGGATGATCTGAGCGGCGCTATCAGCGGTGACAGGTAGCGCGGCGGCGGTCTCCAGGCGCTAGAGCCGCCGAACGGCTCCCCCACTTTAATATGTACGAAAAGCGAAAGCCAGACGACGTCTTGTTCTCTCTCTGGCAGGCCCCCCCCCCCCCCCCCCCCGAGACGAGCATGCACGAAATCCTCACGCTGCAGCTGGGCCGGCAGAGCAATTTTGTGGCCACGCACTTTTGGAATGCGCAGGTGAGTACAGGCACAGAAGGCCGGAACGACGGGCAGCATGGAACAGCTCGCTCACACCCCTCCCCCCCCCCCGGAATCCTACTTTACCTACGGCCAGGACACCCCCTCGCCCGTCGACCACGACGTCCACTGGCGCGCCGGTCTCGGCGCCGACGGAACCGAGACCT
>PCDN01000002.1:2106107-2118852 GCA_002778105.1 Ceratocystiopsis brevicomis
ACCACCACCACCACTGCCTCCACCACTGCCTCCACCACCGCCGCCGCCCCCGGACGTTCCCTCGTCAAAGTCGTCCCGTCCCCGCTTGCTCCCGGCTAGACTCGAGAAGCCGGCCCGCTTCTGCGCCTCGGCCGCCAGCCTGTCGCGCATGCTCCGCTCGCGCTCGGCTGCGTACGGATCCTTGCTGGTCGCGCCGTTGGTGCCGGCCGCGGCCGCGGCGGCCGCAGCACCTTTGATTTCAAACGACCGTCCGCCGTTGCGGTCGCGGTCGCGGTCGCGGTCCCGATCTCGTTCCCGCTCCCGGTCACGATCCCGGTAGCGTTCCCGATCACGGTCACGGTCTCGCTCCCGATCGCGGTCTCGGTCGTGGTCCCGCCGATGGTCGCGGTGGTCGCGGTCGCTGTCCCGGTGCGAGCGGCGACGGTCGTCGTCGCGGTCCCGGTCGCGGTCGAAGTCCCGGTCCCGGCCACGTTCCCGATCCCTGGCCCGGTCGCGTTCCCGGTCACGTTCCCGTTCGCGTTCGCGTTCCCGTTCCCGTTCGCGTTCCCGTTCGCGCTCACGCTCTCGCTGCCTCTCACGTTCCCGCTCGCGCTGGCTACGGTGGCCGCTGCCTGGCGGCGGCGACCGCGACCGCGATCGCGCTGCGGCAAGCCCGCGCTTCTTCCGGTGTCGCCGCCCGCCACGTGTACGCCGCCGTGGCGCCGGCGCAGCAGCAGGTCCGCCGAAAGAACCCTCCCCGGCCGCGGCAGCCGGGTTTGCTGCAACGCCATCGTCGCCCCCGCCGAGGCCATCGTCGCGGCTGTGGCTGCGGCTGCGGCTCCTAGAGCCGCGCGAGGCCGAGCGACCGCGCCGTTCATCGACCCGGTCGTAGGTGTCTCCATCTAGGTCGCCGTTGTGCTGTTCATAATCCAGGTCCACATCGACATCCTGGTCGCGGGTGGCCGTAGACGGGTCTGCAGCGTGATCGACTTCGCCATCCCGGTGGCGGCTGCGGCTGTGGCTGCGGTGCCGTCGTTCCCGGCCGCGATCGTCACCACCGTCGCGGTCTCGGCTCATCTCATCACGGCTCGGCCCATGGGACCGCTCGTGGTCGGCACGCTTGCTGCCACTTACCGAATTGCTGCGCGATTCCCCGTCTGGCCCAAAGCTTTCCCGGCGAGGCGTAGACCCGCTCGGACCAGTGGGCGGCGAAGGCGCCCCCGGATTCCGCTCGTCCGCAAGCAGTCCCCGTGCGCGCAGGTGCAAAACGCTGGTGTTGCGCAGACCTTGCCGCATGGCCTTGGGACCCAACGGCGCATTCAAAGGCACGTCTGGTGCAGCCGGTGCCGGCCCAGCCATGGGTCCAGGTCCAATAGGTCCAAACCCAGGTCCAAACCCAGACCCAGCCATGGGTCCCATAGGCCCAGCCATAGACCCAAAGCCAGGTCCAAAGCCAGGCCCAGCCATAGGCATAGGGCCACGAATGGGCATCCGCCCAGCCATGACGCCGCCGTCCGCACCCGCCACACCTTGGTCGTTGACACCAAACACGGGGATGGACAGAGGCGTTGTCGCAGGCCCTTCGCTCGTTGTGGATGTCGGTCCTCTGGCCACAGAGCCCTCTTTGCCGCCACTCTCGCTGGCGGCTCCGGTCGTCTCGTCCGGATGGGCCGATCCTGTGCCCTCCTCTGCAGCACCCGCCGCCGCACTCGCCTCCCGGCTCGTCTGCCGGTCGCGCGTGCGGCCAAATTCGTCCGTGTCGTTATCACCCTGTTCAGCCTGCCCCGGCACACCCGCCGCCTCCGGCCGTTTCTGAAAGCCGGCGTGGTTGTTTGCGTTTGGCCCGAAGCCGTTGTTGTTCGGGAAATTGTTGGGGCCGCCGTTTATGCCGTTCATGCCGTTGTTGTTGTATCCGCCACGACCATAGTCGTTGTAGAAACCGCCCCGGCCCCGACCCCGGCCTTGACCAAAACCGCGGTAATTATTGAATTGGTTCTGGTAGCCAAAGTTACCTTGTTGATTGTATCCTGCTTGGAAGCCATTCGCATTCGCATACGACCCAAAGTCACCGTTGCCCATGCCAGATGCATTTGGGTTATTGAAATTATCTTGGCCGCCATTCCAAGTTTGTGGTCCGCCGTTGCCAGCACCGACGCCGCCGCCAAACCCGCCGCCCATCATCATGTTCATGTTGTTCATACCGTTCATACCCATGCCCTGGGGTCCGAACCCGCCATTCATGAACATGCTCTGCATAGATGGGTCCATGGCCATACCGGGCATTCCTGTGGAGAACTGTTAGCACTGGCAACCAGCAGAAAGCAAGAAGAAAACCTCTTCTTGGGGAAACATACCCATCATCGGAAACCCGAAACCATTCGGCATCATGCCATTCTGCATGGCCATCAGCATCTGCATCTGCGTCATGTCCCCGCCAAAACCGTTGGCCATGTTCGGAAAGCCGCCGTTGGTTGCACCCATCGCGTTGGACATCTCGTTGCTTTCGGTGGCGTCATTTTGCACCTGAACAGCGCCGTCTTGCCCCTCGGAACCCTTGTCCTCGGTTGCATCATTGCCTGCGGCCTGCCCTTCGCCAGACTCTGCGGGTGCATCGGCGTTGGCTTCTGCCACCGTCGGGTTATCTGTTCCTGGCCCGGCAGTCGCATCGGGTTGTTCCGCTATTTCTGCGGTTGTTTCGTCGGTCATCTGTGTTGGTAGAGCAAACGTTACGCTAGGTTAGCAACAGAGCCTCTCTCATCTGTGGTATTCGCTTGTTTGGGCCTAAGAGTCCCCCCGAACACATGGACAAAGCACGCAGAAAAGAACAATTACGAACAGTATCAACTGGACCCAGATTTGAGCTGGCTCCGGTAGGGTCGTTTTTGACGGTGTTGCTCGAGTTGTCTGACGCCTGTTCTTGCTTTGAATCTGCACCGCTCCTAAGCGCGTCTTCCGACAGAGATCCAGTTCCCTGTGCTTCTCCGCCCGATACACCTCCGGCCGTCCCGCCCGCTGGCGATTGAAGCGCCGCGTTGTCGGTCGGCACATCCACTGGAGTGGCTGCAGCAGCAACCTCTGCAGGCTTCGTCGGTGGTGTGTCTTTGGCTTGCTTTGCCCGGTTCGTTTCCCGCTTCTTCAGCTCGGTCTTGATGAAGACACGGATCGTCGAGCGCATGACTTTGTTCGGTATACAATCAGCCGCCGAGAGCGGCGTGTGCTCGCAAACAGGGCATGTGGAGGGAAGTGTCGTATGGCCTATTGGTTGGTCGCGCGTTAGCGAAAGGATGCCATGCGGCGCAATTCGCCATCCCCCGACGAGGAAACATACAGTTCTCGTCAATAAGCTGTTCACAACATGGAAGCTTGAACGCATTAACAGCTAGCTTGCTGCATATTGAGCATCGGAGCTTTGTGGGGATATCGTCTTCCACCAGAGAGCTGAATGATTTGTGTTCTATCAGCAAAGGATTCGCCCACGCATGAAAGACGGCAACAGAAGAAAAAAACGTACCTGACCAGCTCAGTCTCTGCCAGCGTGAGAGCTTTGGCCGCCATCGTAAAAAGGGGAAAGAGTGAAAGCGCGATGCAAGATTGTCAAGGGGTCAATGGAGACGCCCTTCCATCTGGGTCGCAGGCACGGCACGGGATGCGAAATGCAAAAGAGTCAAGAGGAGATGCAAAGCGTGCCGTCCGTGATAAATTTCGAAGCTGACGACAGTCGACGGATGGCGATCAGTGCGGCTGTTCGCCTCGTTCACGAAATGGAACGTCCAGAATGGCGATGGAAAGTGTTGGGACGGGGCAAGGAAGGAAATTTCGAGATCCGTAGGCGTGGACCGCGTCCAGATTCTGCTACTTCGTATCTTCGTACTCGTACTAAAACAGCAATCACGTGATCGCATTTTCATGCACAATGTGCACTGGGCCTGTAATACGGCTCAGTTATACGACTGGACAGCAATAAATGATTGGAAGATACAAAAAAAAAAGATCCTAGATTCTAGATGTATCGTACAGCAAGAACTAAGGACGAAAAATAGACAAATAAAGAACAAGAACGCCATCAATGCGGTTGACCTTTTTGTTTGCCTATCTGGAGCCCGGGGTTCCACCGATCTTTGCGCTGGAGACCATGTCCAGCAGCAAGAAGACTCTTTCTATTTTGCCTGGAACCATTTGCCGTTTCTTGATTTCCCTGTAAACTCCCGCACACCCAAGTACTTCCGTCCGTCGCTTATTGCTCGGTCTGGAAGTAGTTGAGGAGGATGGAGCGCTCCTGAGACTCCTCACCCCAGTCCTTGACAACGACGCAAGAGCAGTTGACGACCTTGCGCGCGTTGCCCTCGCGGTCGAGGACGCCTGTTGACATTAGTTACTGGGTTCCAATCGTGACTGTGCATCGTCGAAAGACAAAAGAGTAAAACTTACACAGGCCAGCCCACTCGCCCAGCTGCTTGCCGTCAGGGACCTTGATCAGGGGGATCTTGTGCTCGGAGCACAGAGCAATCACAAGCTTCTTGTAGGCATCCTCCTCGCACGCCTCGTTCAGGACGCACATGTGCGCCTGGCGACGATCGAGAGCCTTCGAAGCCTCGCGGAGACCGCGGGCGAGGCCGTCGTGGATGAGGGCCAGGCGCAGAACGCCCTTCAGGGCATCCAGGACAGACATCTGACCCTTGGAGGCGGCGTCCGCAGACACCTCAACCTCCTCGGAAACCTCGGGCTGGTTATCTTCTACGTCCGACTGACGAGAGCAGAAACGTTAGCATGCTTGTTCGTTCGCATGGTTAACACCCTCCGCAAAATCGGGTTCTCGGCGATTTCTCGAATCGATCTCACGGTGCAGGGATGCGCCGCCCGCCGTCCAAGCACCTCTCTCTCCCCGTCTGCGTCAAGCAACATAAATTCCCCAGCAACTCACCATCTTTGAATTTGCTTGGGTAAAGTTGTCGGTGCGATCCTCGAAGAGTTCTATTGGGTAAAGTGGTTGAAAAAAACGGGAGAGCGTGTTGATGTTAAGGATTTTTTTTCAGACGCCTACGAAGAGACCCCCAGTTCATTTTTGCGGATGTGAAAAGATTACATAAGCAAGCCAATTCTTTCCACTCCCCCCGCCGTTTGTTAGGGCCCACACAAAAAAAATTGTGTGAGCGGACATGGTAGAATATTCTTCCGTCTCATTTCGCACCAATTGGCGTAAATTTGCAGGGCCGGTAGGAAAACGCAAAAAAAAATCTGCCGGGCCCCTTTATTTTTCGAAATCATCGCCAACTGCACCACCACCACCCTTCCGACACAACCACAACCTCTGCCCGAGCACTCATTCTTCCAGGTAGGTACTTCGAATTCCTCTACGGCACGGTCGAAGATCGACTGGGACTGGCCCGGACGCGAGAAAAGAAAAAAAAACAAGAAAAATGGCGAGGATGTCGACCGTCTCGCGCTGAAAAGCAGAGAAGGACAGACGTTCATTCGCGAAGCGGAAGCGATGCAGGCGTACGCCTGAACGTTGGCGATGCGGGAGGTTGGAGGCAGCAATCAAGGACCTGGATCATGGCCTTGACACGCTGTTCTCCCTCGGCACCGAGCAGGCAGAACCCTTCTTGAAAATACTTTCTTTTCTCGTCGAAGGGCACTCTCCAGGCTCCATGACCTCCAGGACTAACCGTATCGTTTTTCTGTAAAGCGAAGACTTTCATCCTCCCACAACCGCAACCATGGTCCGGACGTCCGTTCTGCACGATGCTCTGAAGAGCATCAACAACGCCGAGAAGGCTGGCAAGCGCCAGGTCATGATCCGCCCCAGCTCCAAGGTCATCGTCAAGTTCCTGAGCACGATGCAGAAGCACGGTACGTGTGATTTGCATTTTTATTTTATTTTATTCTGTCTCGCTGTTGTCGCAGCGCATCATGGTCTTTCCCTCCTCTCGCCTCCCCTTTCCTCCCCCCCCTTCCCCCTTCGGCATGATAACTGGACGACGGTCTCGATTGCCCTACGACACTAGTCTTTTAAGTTGCCGATAGATGATTCACTACCATGATGCGAGAGAACCTTACACGTTTCTCGGAGCCTTGCGGCAACACAAATGACGTTAGTACGTTTGATCTTTCGCAACATCAACTAATTTCCTCTATTTTTAGGCTACATTGGCGAGTTTGAGGAGGTTGATGACCACCGCTCCGGCAAGATTGTTGTCCAGCTGAACGGCCGGTATGTTTTTACTCCACCGATTCTCTCTTCGACGCGAGGAACAAACGAAAACTAACGCAGTGTCTACACAGCCTGAACAAGACCGCGGTCATCTCCCCCCGCTACAACGTGCGCCTGTCGGACCTGGAGAAGTGGGTCGTCAAGCTGCTGCCGTCGCGTCAGTTCGGCTACATTGTCCTGACCACGTCGGCGGGCATCATGGACCACGAGGAGGCGAGAAGAAAGCATGTGTCGGGCAAGATCATTGGCTTCTTCTACTAGAGATGGGGCTCGGGGCAGTCGGTTTGGTTGAAGGAAGGATATGTGATTGGAAGAGGCATTCTCGGCGTTCTCGGACTGGAAAAACAGTAACCAGGGTCTTACGAGGCCATTTGAAACCTTTTTATGATCCATGAAGAGACCGCTTGCAAGTGGGGATGGAATTCGATCCAAGAAAAAGCCAGATCGCCAGGCAAAACAAGTTGATAAAGGATCCACTGCAGTCGTACGCGGGTGGAGCATCGTCCGTGTCGTATTGCTGATCTTAGCGTGCCATTGGTTTTGGATATACTTTTCCAGCTCTGAACGTTCGCACCCCTCGACATCTTGCACTGGACAAGACAACAAGCATTTCGGCCAACGCAGCGCCGATGATGCTGCGCCGGGTTTCTTTTTGCTCTTCCGTCCTGCCTTGATTGGATCCCATGTTTGCCGTGCTCCGTCTTTGAGGCGCTTTTCTTCGCATCCTTCTTCTTCTCCCTTTCTCGCTCTCTTCGTTCTTCGACTGTTTTGTTTTTCTTTCTCCTCTTTCTCTTTCTCCTGCCTCCGTCAGCCTGACTCACCCAACCCGCCATCATGCGGTCGAGGCAGGTCTCCCTTCTCGCTGGCGTGGTGTTCATTTTCTTCTGCATCTACTCCGTGTCTCACCTCGGCTCGCCATCTTCGTCGCAACCGTTCCCGATCCCGAAGAAACATGTCGACACACACCCCGCCGCCACTGAGCCCGCCCACGTCGTGCCGGGCCATGCGTCCCCGCCGCCTGCCGATCTGCCGCCGCCGGCGAGCGAGCCGAAGCCGGCATCCCGGACGTCGCACCCCGTCTGGAACCTAATCAACGGCGCCGAGAGCGAGATGCAGCGGATGCTGGGGCGGCAGTCTAAGACGCTGGAAGCGGCGGTGGCTGAGTACCGCAAGCGGTACGGCATCGCGCCGCCACCGCACTTTGACAAGTGGTTTGCATTTGCGCAGAAGAACAATGTACAGCTGGTGGACGAGTTCGACACCATCCACGACCTGCTGGTGCCGTTCTGGGGGCTGCGTCCGATGACGATCCGGCAGCGCGCGCAGGAGGCGCTCGGGTTCGGCAACTTTCTAATCGGGGTGGCGATCCGCGACGGCAAGGTGACAAACAATGTGGGCGGTGCCGACTGGCAGCGCGAGGCGACGGTGGGCATGATGCAGCCGTTTCTGCAGTACCTGCCAGACATGGACCTGTGCTTCAACACGCACGACGAACCGCGCGTGGTGGTGCCGCACGAGGACATGGTGCGGCTGGTGGCAACGGCCAAGGAGAAGACGATGGTGGCAGCACGCGCCAATGCAGACGGCGTCAGCGCGGGTGAGGGTGCAGGTGTGGCGAAGACCAAGCCGGCGCTACTGAACGCCTTCAGCAAGCCGGTGCGCGGACTGGGCAGCGGGACGCGGTTTGACGAGGTGACGACGTCGCGGTTCAATGTGCTTGAGCACCAGCCGACGTGGACGCACTCGCGCATGTCGTGTCCGCCGGACAGCCCGGCGCGGGCGCTGGAGGAGGCCGACCAGCACGACGACGTGGCGCAGTACGGCATGGGCGAGCTGGGGTTCGTGTACAACACGACGGCGCTGTCGGACATTTGCTACACGCCGTCGCTGAGCACGACGTTTGGCTTATTTGACCGGCCGAACGCGTACAGCGTGGTGCACGATCTGTTCCCCATCTTCTCGCAGTCCAAGATATCGTCGTATGCAGACATTCTGTACCCGCCACCGTGGTACTGGTACGAGAAGGTGACATACAACGAGAAGCGTGACCGGCCGTGGGCAAGCAAGATCGACCAGCTGTACTGGCGCGGCTCGACCACGGGCGGCTTCAGCCGCGACGGCGGGTGGCGGCGGCAGCACCGGCAGCGGTTTGTGCAGAAGATCAACGCGGCAGACCAGGCCAAGGTTCTGGAGGACCGTGGCGCAGGCGGCGAGGGCGGGCCGCAGGACTGGCAGGTCAAGACGGTGCCGCGCAGCGACTACAAGGAGCTGTTCAACGTGTACTTTTCGCACGTGGGCCAGTGCGACGACGGCGACTGCGAGGCGCAGAAGCAGTTCTTCACGATCCAGGGCCACGCCGACCAGCAGGACGCGTGGCGCTACAAGTACCTGGCCGACCTGGACGGCAACGCCTTCTCGGGGCGGTTCTACGCCTTCCTCAAGAGCCACAGCCTCGTCTTCAAGCAGGCCATCTTCCGCGAGTGGCACTACGAGTGGATCAAGGCCTGGGTGCACTACATCCCGCTGAGCCTGCGCGGCGACGACTGGCTCGAGGTCGTGCGCTTCTTTGGCGACGGCGCCATTGGCAAGAACGAGGCCGAGCGCCTAGCCACGCAGAGCCGCGACTGGGCCAACAAGGCGCTGCGCAACGTCGACCTGGAGGTGTGGTTCTTCCGGCTACTGTTGGAGTAGGTGTACCTTTTCCCTTTTCCTCCCTTTCTGTTCTGATTTCCCTGCTAACAGTCCAGGTACGGCCGCGTGATCGACGACAACCGGGAGAACATTGGGTTTTCTCTGTAGCCGACGATGGGCTCTTCCTTCTTCTCTCCTTTTCTGTATGGACTATTGCCTCGCGTCGGGATGCGGGTTGGGTGGGCATGCTTTTGCGTTAGATCTGGCGTGTGGCTTTTTCTGTTTTTTTTCTGTTTTTTTCTGTTTTCCTCTCTTTTCTCCAGTGTATTAATTCGGCTTCTTGTATCGAGCAGTGCCTGTATTTTGGTCTATTTGAATTATTTTTTTCAACCAAAAATGCTCATCGTGCGAAGAAGCAAACGCCTGTTTCCATGTTCTTTTCCATGTTCTTTATCCCTCCTGCCGCATCTTTTCGTATCCCTTGCACACCGAAAATCGCTCACTGTAAAATATGAAAAGAATTAAACAAAAAAAGGCACCCTCCCGGCCTAATCGTCCTCGCCTTCGCCGTCCTCGTCCTCATCGCTGTAACGGTGGCCGTTGCCGTTGCCGTTGCCGTTTGTTCGGCTGACCGTCGTCTTGCTCTGACCGTTGACCTCGTCGTCGCTGGAATCGGCATCACGGCCCTTGCCAGCATCCCGACGGCTGTTGCTGCCCGGCGCATCCTCTTCTTCCTCGCCCTCTGCATCCATCTCGGCCTCGTCAAAGTGCAGCGGGTCTGCCCGGATGCGTTCCAGATAAGCGCGCATCTCCTCCGGCGGCTCGCGCACCGACACCTGCAGCCGGTCCACCGGCCGGTTGGCACCATCCACGCCATCCGGCCCGTCGTCCATGGCATCGCCGGCCACCTCCGCTGTCCGCGCGGCGATCTGCTTCTGCCGCTGGCTGCGCACCGTCGTGCGCTGCATGACGGGGTAGTACAGAGCGGCGCGCGGCCCGCCAGCAACGGGGCCGCCCAGACCGGGTGCAGCCGTGGCTGCGTCGTCGGCAAACGCCAGCAGAATCTCTTCGGCGTACTTGGTCGCGTGGCTGAGCTCCTTTTCGTCAACGGGCTCGTACGAGCGAATGCGCATAAAGTCAAGGGGTTCCTTCTGCTCGTCGTCCGCGGCGGAGGCGTTGTCGGCGTCGGCAAATTCGCGTCGGAACGCGTCGCCCGTATCCGCCTGCGCCGGCAGATAAAACTCGTAGCGCATGCGGTTCTGCGGGCGGCGGTGGCGGCGCGGGTCACGCTCCCACAGCTTCATGGCCGCGTCGAACGCGGCGCGCTCCTCGTCCGTTTGCTCGACGGGCCGGAAGATGCCCGACAGCAGGCGCGTGTCGTACACGCCCGCGCCCGCCGCCACCGGCGTGTGGCTGAACTTGACCGTCACGTATGCGCCCGTGTCCGGGAACGCGCCCAGGTCCGGCAGCAGCGGGTACGCCGCCGCCAGCCGCAAGTTCTTCTTTGTCGGATGACGCACGCGTGCGTAGTTGTCGCGCGCTGCCGTCTGCGCCGCCGCAAAGCTCTGCTCGATCTTGCGCTTGACGTACGCCGGCGTGCCTGCGTCCGGCTCCGGCGATGGCCGCTTCTCGGGCCGCCGCGTCGCCTTGTTCACGGCGGCTGCCGACCTCAGCGGACTCGCCACCGCTGCCGCCGCCGTGCTCCCAGCCTTGGAGGCCACCGACGAGATGTACTCGGTGCGCCGCAGGAACGACACCGACGCTTCGGATGGCCGTGGCTTGCCCAGGGACGACAGCGGCTTGAGCAGGGCGCGGTCATGGGGGTGCACCGGCGGGGGGGTTGGCAGGGCTTGAATAGCTGCGGGGTGTCAGTTCCGTCAACTGGACGCGTGGTTTCTCGTTCCCCTGTCATCCACCCATCATCCATCACCTACCACTCTCGTCCCCGTCGAAGACGCCCGGAATGCCGATCAGATCGAGCGGCATGCCCAGCTCGGCGTCCGCCTCAATGTTCAGCGGCTGGTCGCGCACCAGACGGGACGCAAACGCTGGCGTCGTGTAGTAGCCGCCGCCAGGGCCACCCAGGCCGGTGTTGGGAATCTCGAGCAGCTTCGGCGGGTTGGGTGGTGGCGGCAGCGTGTTCGAGTAGCGGACGCGCGCGATGAAATCCTGGTGCACGGTGCGCTCGACGGCGCCGCGCGACGCGGAGGACGACATGGCGGGAGGACAGGCGTTGTGTCGCTGCCGCGATGCTGTCGAGGTGTGGTCGAGAAAGGGAGACAAGGCAATGGGGGAAAATGGCTGGAAGCGAAAATGGAAAAGAGTTGTGGGCCCGTTTCAGTGGGGTGGCGACTGCAATCACGTTCTGTAATAGGCTCGCTGGGGTCACTGCTGCTCCCTAAGACCGCGATACGTAAAGGTAATGAATGATACGAGATCCCGTCGACCGCATTTTGCTTTTCACTCGATTCCGAAACAAATTTCCAGCCCTACTCATTCATCCTTGAGCCTGTTCAATTATCTGCCAAACTAAAGCCCGGTGGCTACACAGCCCGGACATCGAAACCAGCAAAAGACGTCCAAGTAAAGCCCACGAAACCCACGAAACTGACAACCCGAGACAAATTTCTCAGGCAAAAGACATGAAGGAGTAGCTCAATACCCTCCGAGTGGCCGGCCCTCCCGGCAGCCAGCAGCCAATGTCGTGTCGGCGTCCGCGTCCATGTCGTATTAGTAGGGACGCGGTGAAGATTCGGTGAGATGAGTAGAGACGGCCCGAGTCGTGTTCTGGTTGGACTCGTATATAAGCCAGGGCCGGCGGGATGCTGCGCTTAAGAGCTGGTGCGTCCGTAGCGGGCCTTGCCGAAGGAGAATGGCACGTAGCGGTACTTGATCATGTGCTGGATTTGTTTCCGCACTGGGACGTTGTCAGCGACGCGTGCATGCACGGCCAAAAAAGGAAGGGGGGTGGAACACACTCGTCAGGAAGACCAGGATCAGCCAATACATGACCAGAACCGGCCAGAACACCGGAACGTCCAGCGGGGCCAGGAAGCTGCACACCAGCGAGATGACAGTGGCGCGCGTGGCCGAGTGCCAGAACTTGAACTCGGGCAGCCGGCGGATAAAGGGGCGGAACTCGTCGTCCTGCTTCGTGGGCAGGCTGCTAGCCACGCCGTCCTCCATCTCGCTGTCGGCAACATCGCTGGACGGGTCGAATTTGGGCGTCAGGAACGCCAGGAAGAGGTTGAGGAGGTAGATCCCGAGACCATAGGCGACTGCATACATGTTAGCGATGCCGGGGTCTGCGAGCGCATGCGGCGCTTCTGGTCGCGTCGTTGCGCCGCGCCGGCGACTCACCAATGTACCAGCCGTGCGCAAGCAGGATGCGCAGGAAGAAGGCAACGATCAGGATGCCCGAGCCAATCCACCGGTAGAGAACATGGGGCGTGGACTGGTCGAGGAGGGCTTGGTATCGCTGGAGCAGAGAGGCGCATTAGCACGGAGAGTCTGGAATCGCAAGCGACACGTGTCTGCGACGAGCAGGGTGGTGATTGAGACGCACTCTTTGCAGCCGGTTGGTCTGCGCCGACATGGCTTCAAACGCCGTCTGTTCAGGCTCGACGGAATCCATCGTGTCGAGAAGAAATGCAGAAAAATCGTCGAGAGGAACTGAAAAGAGCGAAAACCGAAACCGTAGCCAAAGAAGCGAGAAGTAGGTGAAGCACGCACGAAACAAAACAAACAAACAAATAAAAACCGAGTCAGAGGCAAGGGAGCGACGAGAAGCGAAGAATCGAGATAGAACAAAATCGCGCTGGAAAGGAGCAGAAGGAGTTTCGACAAAGCGTGTTTCCTATGTAATTTAAAAATCACGTAGTTGCAGGCAGCCTATCCAGTAAGTAGCCCCCCCCCACCCCCCTC
>PCDN01000002.1:2118877-2132371 GCA_002778105.1 Ceratocystiopsis brevicomis
CCTCCCCCCCCCCGGGCGACAGAAATCTGGCCCGAAGGACTAGCGCAGCCACGAGCCCACCCAATGTGAGGAGGGCAGTGCATCAGCTCCAAAAAGAGAAAGTGTGGCGCAACCCGGTAGGTGTGGCTGTGCGCGCATGCCAGCCCCTCGGTGCAAACCCCGGTGTTGGGATCCTCGGTCCATCGGCTTCGGGCGGCTTATAGCGGGCAATAGCTGTAGAAACCCCGCTGAAGCTTCCAGCTGCGCATGTTGGCACCTGCACCTGCACCAACCATCCAAGCCCTCTTTCCGCTGTCTACGAGATTTCCGATTTCGGTCCATCTACACCGCCCGCATCCGTCCCTGCCGCCACAATGAGCGCCCTCAGACGCCTCCAGCCGCTGGCCACACAGCTCCGCGCCGCGCCGCTGCAGCGGATGGCCGCCCGCAGCTTCTCGGCGTCGGCCGTGCGGCCGTACGAATACATTGAGGTGTCGGAGCCGCGGCCGGGCGTTGGTCAAGGTGCGTTGTCCTGGTTCTGTGTTCATTTTGTTGTGCCGGCCATCCGCTGACCGCCAGTCACGCTCAACCGCCCCAAGGCGCTCAACGCGCTGTGCACGCCGCTCATCGCGGAGCTCAACGAGGCGCTGGGCAAGTTCAACGCGTCCAGCAGCGTGCGGGCCATTGTGCTTACCGGCTCGCAGCGGGCGTTTGCGGCCGGCGCCGACATCAAGGAGATGGCGTCGCTGACCTTTTCCAAGGCGTACACCGAGGCCTTTATCGAGTCGTGGTCCGACCTGGCAACGCGGGTTAAGAAGCCCATCATCGCGGCCGTCTCCGGCCACGCGCTCGGCGGTGGCTGCGAGCTGGCGCTCATGTGCGACACGCTCTACTGCACGGAGAAGGCCAACTTTGGCCAGCCCGAGATCAAGCTCGGCACCATCCCGGGCGCCGGCGGCAGCCAGCGCCTGACGCGCGCCGTCGGCAAGGCCCGCGCCATGGATCTCATCCTCACCGGCGGGTCCTTCTCGGGCAAGCAGGCCGGCGAGTGGGGGGTGGCCGCGCGCGTGTTCCCCACGTACGAGGAGCTGATGGAGGGTGCGCTGTCGACGGCCGAGACCATTGCCAGCTACTCGCTGGTCGCCATCCTGGGCTGCAAGGAGGTCGTCAACAAGAGCCAGGACCTGCCGCTGCGCGACGGCGTCGAGTACGAGCGTCGCGTGTTCCACGGGATTTTCGGCAGCAAGGACCAGACCATTGGCATGACCGCCTTTGCCGAGAAGAAGAAACCAGAGTGGACGCACGAGTAGAACTGGACGCGGAATGCAGAAAATAGAAAAAAAAAACCCCGATTTCACGAGAAACGGTCGAGACGCCAGGAGGAGGGGCCTTAGGCCGCTCGCTGTAGGCGCTACGCTACAGGGGCCGGCGCCAGGGGACGCGCTGTCTTTACCCCACGGTCATTGCCTCAGGCACGCCTGCACGACGCCATCCTGCATCGGGCTAGGAGTCGACCACGGGCGGCGGGACGAGGCCAGGCTTGGCCAACGGACACGAGACAGTTGGCGATGCTGCTGCTCGAGTCCGCGCAGAACCAACCGGGACCAAAGCAGCATGTTGAGCGAGGCGAGCACCATGCCGTCTTCCCCGTCTGGCGTTTTTGCTTCCGATCGTCTCTCGTTTCTGCCGTCAGGCTTCTCGATTTTCCTCCGACCTTTTTCTATTTGTCCTGGTTCTTGTTGATTTCTGATCTCGTGTTTTTTTTTCTTTTTTTTTTTTTGCTGTTTCTTTTTCTGATATCTGCTTACCCTGATCTGTCCTTTTCATACACCTGCCGGAACCTGTTGCCGCCATGGACCTCGAAAAAGAGCTCACCTGCTCAGTATGTCCTCGTCTCGTCTCGTCTTCTGCATCTTTGAACCCAACCTAACCTCGACCAGATCTGCACAGACCTCCTTTACCAGCCGCTCACACTCCTCGACTGCCTCCACACCTTCTGCGGTGCCTGTCTCAAAGAATGGTTCAGCTGGCAGGCTGTCGCCGCCGAGTCGCGGCATGCACCGCCGCTGCGGCCCGGTGCAGCTGTCTTCACCTGCCCGTCGTGTCGAGCTGCCGTCCGCAGCACGAAGCACAATGCTACTGTGGCCACTCTGCTCGACATGGTGCTGGCAACGAACCCGGAGAAGTGCAAGCCCGCCGACGAACAGGCCGAGATGGACGCCAAGTACCGGCCTGGCGAGGACGTGTTGCCGAAGCTGAACATCCCCGCGCGGAGCTCCGAGCAGCAGCGGCTGGACGAGGCCGAGCAACGGCTCATTGACGAGGTGCGCGAGCGCAGCCGGCAGGAGACCGTGGCCGCAGCGACAGGCGGCAGCGCGGCGGCGGCCTCATCGCACCAGTCGCGATCCCGCTCGCATGCTCGGCACCGTTCCTCCTCGCGCAGCGGGAGCGGCACGCACCACCACCACCACCACGCGTCTGCGACCCGCCAGCGGCAGCGACTGTTGACGTCAGCTGATGCCGAGGCTGCGGTGGTCGCCGCCCTCGAAGACGACGGTCGCCATGCGGGCGAGCGGCGACACCGCCGCAGCACGTCCTCGCGCCACGCTGCCGATGCACAGTCGACGGTGCCAGCGACGGCGTCGTCTGCAGGCGACTCGCCCGGCGGGCGCATTGTCGGCCACCAGTCCTCTTTGCGGCTGCTGATTAGCGGCAGCCAGCCCAACCCGGCGCCGTCGGCGTCGGCAGGCAGCAACGCAGCTGTCCTGGACATTGAGCGCGAAATCGAGGAGTTTGCCCGCCAGATCCAGGAGGAGGGCCTCCTTGACGGGCTGGATCTCGACAACATTGACCCATCAAACAACGACGAGCTTAGCCGCAAGATTGCTGAGGCGTACGACCGTCGCCAGCGCCAGCGTGAGCGTGGCCGCGCCCAGCAGCAGCAGCAGCAGCAGCAGCAGCAGCAGCAACAGCAGCAGCAGGCCGAAAGCGCCCGGCGGCACCATCGGCGCAATACCAGCGACGTGTCGCGCACATCTGCGCCCGACGCCCGCCACCACAGTGTGCCCGACCCCTCGCCGCGGTCCTCGACTCTCACCGTGCCAGCCCCTGGCGCCAGTGCTGGTGGCGCTGGTACCGGCGGGCGGCCGCCATCGGCCTCGTCGCGGACATCGAGTCGCCAGCGGTCGTACTCACAGTCCTCCCAGGAGACGCGGCCGTCCGTGCGAGCACCGACGGCGGCCCAGCCGTCCCCGTCGGGCGTAGACTTTGAGGTTGCAGAGGCAACTGCAGCAGCTGCTATAGCTGCGGCCGCAGCGGCACGCACCACCAGGCCGCCTGGCAGTGCGTCCGGGGCGTCCTCCACGCTTCTCGACGTGCAGGACACAGCCCGCCACCACCAGCGACGCCGGACAGCCAGCGAGGGGCGTGCGAGTGCGCCCACTCTGCTGCCCAAACCCGGCACCACGGCAAGTCGGTCTGGGGCCCGTTCTCAGACAGACTTGCCGCTTCGGCCGGCCGAGCTGCCGGGCGACGAATTTTCCCGGCCTGTCGATCTGCCCGGGTCGCTTGCATCGGCGGCACCTTTGCCTGCCGAACTGCCTGCGTCGGCTGGTAACAGCGGCACGGCATCCTTCCAAGAACGCGCCTGGGCCTTGGGTCTGGAGCTCCAGGGACAGCACAAGCAGCAGCAGCGGCCACCGCAGGTGGCCACGGCACAACCACCCCCGCCGTCGCTGCCACCTGTGGCCGCAGCCCCGTTCGCGCAGTCACCGCGCACGCAGCACTTTCCGCAACAGTCGCCGCACTCGCAACACCAGCACCAGCACTCCCGCCCGATGCTCTACCCGGAGCCGGACATCACCTGTGCGCGCTGCAGCCGGCGACATATCGAGTACGACGTGCACTACAACTGCGCCCTGTGCCGCGGTGGCGATTGGAACATTTGCACGCACTGCTACCGCCGAGGCCGCGGCTGCGAGCACTGGTTCGGGTTTGGCTATGCCGCCTGGCACAAGTGGGAGAGGGAGACGGCCTCGCTGGCGGCGGCGGCGGCTGCTGACGGGAAACCGCCGCCGGCGCCGCTCGCCAAGCCGCACATGCTGACGTCCAACCGCTATCTGCCGCCACCCATGGTGCCCGGCGGTGCCGAGGGTCGGCGCACGCTCACGCCGGACAACCCGGAGGAGCGGCTGCAGAGCGGGGTGTTCTGCGCCGGGTGCCAGGCCTGGGCCAACAGCTGCTACTGGCGGTGCGACGTGTGCAACCAGGGTGACTGGGGGTTCTGCAATGACTGCGTCAACCAGGGCCGCGCGTGCACGCACCCGCTGCTGCCGCTGACGCACGAGCCGGTGGCGGAGACGGCCACGGCAGCCACGGTGGCCACGACCGCGGCGGGCAAGCCGCCCCGCCCGCACTCATCCTCGATCATGGAGTTTCCGGGCGACGGCTCCTTTTCATCGGCCTCGCCGGCTGCCGCAGCGTCCAGCAACGCCTTCCGCATCGGCTCGTTCCGTGCCCTGACCTTTTTGACGACCTGCGACCACTGCCGCGCGACCATTGCGCCGGCAAGCGCCCGTTTCCACTGCTACGCGTGCACCAGCACCGTCGTGCCGGGCACCCATGCCGGCGACTACGATCTCTGCGAGAACTGCTACACGGTCGTCCTGCCCGCCAGCGGCCTGCTGGCGGACGCGAATGGCGCGGCCGGCTGGCGCCGCTGCCCCAAGGCGGGGCACCGCATGGTCGTAGTGGCCTTCCGCGAGGCGGCCACGGACAGCAGCAGCAGCAAAGTGAGCAGCCGCATGAGCCGCATCCTGCGGCGCGTGGTGCTGCAGGACCTGGTCGGCGGGTGGCGGCTCGAGGTGGAGGAGGCGACGGCAGCGGCAGCGGCCGTGGCGACAGGCCGGCCGCGCGAAGGATCCACAGCCATCGCTGCCACGGCTGCCGCCGCCACCGACGGGCCCGTCGTACAAAAGTGGTACATTTGGTTTGCCGGGAAGCGGCTGTTCGAGCAGCTTGTGTCGTGCGATGTGCAGCGAAATGCGGGGGGGTCAGAGGCCGCGAACGCACCAGCTGCTGCGCTCATCACAACATCTGCGCCCCCGCCACCAACAGCAGCGCCATTCCCCCCGTCGGGCGGCGTCGGCATGGCGGCCGTTGCCCGCTGGGCCTACTACCCCGAGGCCGGGGCGGACGACGAGCTGGCGTTTCCCAAGCACGCGGAGGTGCGCGAGATCGAGGACGTCAACGGCGAGTGGTTCCACGGGGTGTATATGGGTCGCCGGGGGTTGTTTCCAGGAAGCTTTGTGCACGTTCTTCGGAAGTGAGGCGGCTATGTTCTTGTAGACTTTTGCGCGAGCAGTCAATGCGACTTTGAAAGACAGAAACGCAAGTGGGTCGGGGGCGCTGTCGGTCCGGAGAAACTGCTTCCGACAGGGAAGGCTGTGGCCTGGCGCGGGGGCGTCGCCCGCCGATTGGGCGTTGCCCCTCACTGTAATTTTTTCTCTTACAGCGAGGCCGGACAACGTCGTCAACAGTGCTCAAACCAAGTGTGACTCAACGGTGACGATCTCCCGTGCTGCCGCGCAACAACCCCCACGGACGTCACGCCGCTCCCGCCTGTCCCGGACCGTGTTCCTGAGCCGCGAAAATGAGCATCAGCTTCCCCAAGACCGAGGAGGAGACCATCCAGTACTGGCGCGACATCGATGCGTTCCAGACGCAGGTGCGCCTGAACGAGGGCGCCGAGCCCTTTACCTTTTACGATGGGCCGCCGTTTGGTGCGTTTAGATTGGAGGCTTCCTGTGGTTTTTTTGGTTTGCGTTGTGCTAACCTTGTTGTCGCCCTGCAGCTACGGGTATGTTCACCTATCGCCGGGAAACCCGACGTGGACGCTTTCTTTTTATATCCTCTCCCCTCGCACCCTTGTCCTAACCACTGCGCCCCCCCCCCCCCCCCTCCAGGTCTCCCTCACTATGGACATCTCCTTGCATCCACTATCAAGGACATCGTCCCGCGCTACTGGGCCATGAAAGGCTACCACGTGCCGCGCCGCTTCGGCTGGGACACGCACGGCGTCCCCATCGAGTACGAGATCGACAAGAAGCACGGCATGTCTGCGCAGGACGCCGTCAAGAAGATGGGCGTGGCCCAGTACAACGCCGAGTGCCGCGCCATTGTCATGCGCTACTCGGCCGAGTGGCGCGCGACCATTGAGCGTCTCGGCCGCTGGATCGACTTTGACAACGACTACAAGACCATGGACGTCACCTTTATGGAGTCGTGCTGGTGGGTGCTGAAGGAGCTGTTCGCAAAGGGCTCCGTCTACCGCGCCTACCAGATCATGCCCTTCTCCACCGCCCTGGGCACACCGCTCAGCCACATGGAGTCCAAGCAGAACGAGAAGCTCACCCAGGACCCGGCCATTGTCGTTGCCTTCCCCGTGCTCGGCGTGCCCGAGTACGCCAACGCGTCGCTGCTGATCTACACCACGACGCCCTGGACGCTGCCGTCCAACCTGCTGATTGCCGCACACCCAGACTTTGAGTACCTGGTCATCGACGACGAGGCGTCTGGAAAGCAGTACATCCTGCAGGAGGCCGGCCTGACGCTGCTGTACAAGAACCCGAAGAAGGCCAAGTGTGCGTATTTTCTTTCTCCCGTGGCCGACGGGACGGACGCATTGTGCGTCGTGCTAACGCCCTACCAGACAAGGTCGTGAAGAAGATCCGCGGCAAGGAAATGATTGGCTGGAAGTACGAGCCCATCTTCCGCTACTACGTCGACCGGTTCGCCGACTGCTTCCAGGTGATCCCGGCCGACTACGTCGAGGAGGGCGAGGGCACCGGTCTTGTGCACCAGGCGCCCGCCTTTGGTCAGGAGGATTACGACGCCGCCGTGGCGGCCGGCTTCATCACGCCGCAGCGGCTGCCGCCGTGCCCCGTCGACGACAAGGGCTGTCTCACCGACGAGATCTCCGAGTACGCGGGCCAGCACGTCAAGACGGCCGACAAGGCCATTCTCAAGGACCTGCGGTCGACCGGGCGGCTGCTGCTCGAGAGCCAGATCATGCACACGGACAAGTTCTGCTGGCGGTCGGACACGCAGCTGATCCGCAAGGCGGTGTCGTCGTGGTTTGTGCGTGTCGGCGATGCCATCCCGGAGATGCTGGACAACCTGAAGACGACCAACTGGGTGCCGACGTCGGTCAAGGAGAAGCGCTTCAACAACTGGGTCGAGAACGCGCACGACTGGAACATCTCGCGGAACCGGTACTGGGGCACGCCCATTCCGCTGTGGGTGAGCGACGACTTTGAGGAGATTGTGTGCGTGGGCAGCCGCGAGGAGCTGATCGAGCTCAGCGGCCACACCGGCCCGCTCGACGACATCCATCGCGACAAGGTGGACCACATCACGATCCCGTCGAAGCAGGGCAAGGGCGAGCTGCACCGCATCAACGAGATCTTTGACTGCTGGTTCGAGTCGGGCTCGATGCCGTACGCGTCGCGGCACTTCCCGTTTGCCAAGGACAGCTGCCGGGCCGACGACGCCAGCAAGCCGGCGCTGTTCCCGGCGGACTTCATTGCCGAGGGCCTGGACCAGACGCGCGGCTGGTTCTACACGCTGACGGTGCTGGGCAACAAGCTGTTCCACGTGTCGCCGTTCCGCAACGTGATTGTCAACGGCATCGTGCTGGCCGAGGACGGCAAGAAGATGTCGAAGCGGCTGCAGAACTACCCGGACCCGGGCCTCGTGCTGTCGCAGTACGGCGCGGACGCGCTGCGGCTGTACATGATCAACTCGCCGGTGGTGCGGGCCGAGTCGCTGCGCTTCAAGGAGGCGGGCGTCAAGGAGATGGTGTCGCGCGTGCTGCTGGCGCTGTGGAACAGCTACCGCTTCTTCACCGAGCAGGCGCAGCTGTACGAGAAGACGACGGGCGCCTTTTTTGTGGCCGACCCGGCTGTGCTCAGCGACCCGGCGCGCCTGACCAACGTGATGGACCGCTGGATCCTGGCCGAGATGCAGAGTCTGCTCAAGTTTGTCGAGAAGGAGATGGTTGCTTACGTGCGTAGTTTTTCTCTTTTTCTTCCTCTTTTTCTTCTCCTTCTCCTTCTCCTCTCCTTCCCCTTCTCCTTCTCCTTCTAACAAAAAACAGAGACTGTACACCGTCGTGCCACGGCTGCTGTCGTCCATTGAGGACCTGACCAACTGGTACATCCGGTTCAACCGGCGGCGGCTCAAGGGCAGTGCCGGCCTTGGCGCGGACGACACGACGGCCGCGCTGAACACGCTGTTCGAGGTGCTGTTCACGCTGATCCGCGCGCTGGCGCCGTTCATCCCCTTCCTGACGGAGCACATCTACGGGCTGCTGCGGCCGCATCTGAGCGTGGCGGTGCGCGGCGGCTTCAAGGACGACCGCAGCGTGCACTTCCTGGCGTTCCCGACGGTGCAGGAGTCGCTCTTTGACGAGGCGATTGAGCGCAAGGTGGCGGCGATGCAGAAGGTGATCCAGCTGGCGCGCACGGCGCGCGAGCGCTGCAACGTGCCGCTCAAGACGCCGCTGGCGTCGGTGGTGGTGATTGCGGACGCGCCGATCCTGGCCGACGTGGACTCGCTCAGCACGTACATCAAGGAGGAGCTCAACGTGCGCGACGTGCTGCTGACGAGCGACGAGGCGCAGTACGGCATCGTGCTGGAGGCGCGCGTGGACTGGCCGACGCTGGGCAAGAAGCTCAAGAAGGACGTGCAGATGGTCAAGAAGGCGCTGCCGGGGCTGTCGCAGGCGGCGCTGCGCCAGTTCCTGACGGACAAGACGATCGACGTCGGTGGCATCCGGCTCGAGGAGAACGACATTGCGATTGTGCGCGTGCTGGGCCAGGACCAGGCGGCAGCGCAGGCCAAGCCGGACAAGGCCAAGCCAGCCAAGGGTGCCAAGGGCGCCAAGGGGAAGAAGACGGAGACGGAGGCGGCGCCGGCAGAACAAGACACTGCTGCGGCTGCGGCTGCTGCTCCGGCTGCTGCTCCGGCTGCTGCTCCGGCACCGGCCGAGGCTGCTCCGGCTCCGGCAGCACCGGCAGCGGCCCCCGCCGGCCCCAAGTGGGAGCCTGGCTTCGCCGACGACATGATTGTGCTGCTGGACACGACGCCGCACCCGGAGTTGGCGGTCGAGGGCCTGGCGCGCGAGATAGTCAACCGCGTGCAGCGACTGCGCAAGAAGGCCGGGCTGGTGCCGGCAGACGACGTGCGCATGCACTACCAGGTGGTCACGAACCCGGAGCAGGTGGATGTCGGGGCGCTGGTGACGGCGCACGAGGCGCTGTTCCGGACGGCGCTGCGCGGGACGCTCGAGGCGGCGGCCACTGCAGAGCCGGACGCGCTGATTATCGAGGAGGAGCAGGCGGTCGGCGATCTGTCGTTTGTGCTGCGGCTGCTGCGCATCTGACAGCGCCTGTTTTTGGTAGAGAGGGAGGGCCTTGGAGAACGAAGCAGCAGAAGAAAGAAATCGAAAGAGTCGTCAAAAAAAAAAAAAGACCCTCGTTTTGATGCTGTTCCGTACGCCTTGGTTGCATAGACCTGCCGTGCCCATCGTATGTACAGTTTGTGTTCGCGCTCGGACGGTGCTGTCCGCCGACGGCGCCTCAGTCCCAGTCGTCGTCATCGTTGTCGTCTGCGACGGCCGCCGCGCTCTTGGCTGTGCCGCGGATGCTCTTCCCGGCACCGCCGGCCGCGAGCCGCTCGTCCTCGGCATCCTCGGCGGCGCGGCGGCGCTTGAGCACGCGCATGTCGGTGTCGGCGACGGCGCCGACCTCGACGAGCAGGCCGTCAATGTCACGCAGGGTGGCACGGACGCCGCCGAGCGCGGCCAGGGTGACGACCTGCTTGACAATGTCGCCGCTGCGGTAGACGAGGATGGTCGGGCAGTTGCGGGCCGGGTAGCCCTCGATGGCCTGGTCGGCGCGCATCTCGCAGAACTTGATCTCGCCGTAGGCGGCGGCCGCCTCGCGCCACAGCTGCGACAGCACGCGGCTCTCGACGTTCTCGGCGCCGCCCGGCGACGCCGTCAGGTTGACGAGCACGGGCGTGCCGGCGCCGGCCGGGCCGCCGGCTGGGTCGGCCTGCGAAGCCTCGGTGACCTCGCGGCTGTACTCGGGCTTGGTCAGCGGGTAGACGCGGCCGTGCACGGCGGTCTGCTGCAGGGCGCGGATCTCCTGCATGCGCTGCTCGCGGTAGTGGTTCAGGAAGTCCTCGTCCTCGAGGTCCTCGAGCTCGTCCAGCTCGTCCAGGTCCTTGCCCTCGAGGCGGTTCTCGTGCGCCAGACGGCGGCCCTCGGCCAGCGCCTCCTCGATCATGGGAGTCGGGCTCGGCGGCTTCTCAGGGATCACGCCATGTTTCCGCAAGATCTCGTTCCTGGCCGGGGCGTCAGCTGGCGAGAAGGGGGATGAAGAAAGAGTCCACCACGCGCCGGCCGTATCCGGCCACCGGCTTCCTGCACGCACCATTCTGTGTCCGCATTCGGGTCGTCCACCGGCACCGCAATCCGTTGGTCGAGAGGAGCGGCCATTGTGCGTGTGCGTGTGCGTGTGCGTGTGCGGCGAAAGACGTTCCGGCTCGCTCGCGCATTCGCAATCCGCTGTCGTCTGCCTGATCTGGAGCTACTATGGCGGGGAGCGATGGAAAGATCCCTGTAAGATACGTAGAAGAACATCGCGCTAGTCTGTTTTCGTCATTTAAATCACGTGTAGATTACCTGCTCCAAACCCTAAATTGCTAAGCCCTATCTGGAATAGGCGGTCAGTAAAAAATTCCGCCCGTCCCTCGCTGCCCGCCGAGAAACAAATTTTCGCTGGGCCTTTTTTTTTTCGAATTGCTCCTCTCCCTCGCCTTCATCCACCTCCAACCCTCCCGCCATCCACGCAAACAAACACATCTCCAACCGATCCTCGAGCGCCCGAATCTGTTTGTTTCGAGCAAATAGATTCCTTCAACTCTGCCGACTTTTTTGTTTGCCCGCTCGAATCCTCCGATTTCGCAAAGAATCCGTCAAAATGGTGCGTCCGTCTCGACCGTCGCTCGCGTTGGGTGTTTTTCTGCCTGCGGGCCGTCTGCTGCTGTTCTCTGCGCTGTCATTGCAATGAGATGGAGGGCGTCTGGCTCGGAAGGCGTCTGGGCATGGTCCAAGTCTTCCGATGGTTCTGTCTGATGGTTCTGTCTGTCTGGATGGATGGCAAGACAAGACAAGACGACAAGGACAGGCAGCGTCGAAAGGATGACGATTGGCTTTTCGTCGACGGGGAACAGCAGCAGAAATGCCCATGCAGCTTGCGACGATTCTTGGCTCTTTGTTTTTCATCTCGCTAACCCTCCAGGTTTTGGCTGTTGATCTGCTGAACCCCAGCCCCGCCGCTGAGGCGAAGAAGCACAAGCTCAAGGTGTGTACCGTACCATTTCCCGAGTTGCTCCCATGCTCCCATGCTCCCATGCTGGCTCCGACCGCAGCGAACGAATTCGACTGACTGTTTCAAGACCCTGGTGCCTGCCCCACGATCCTTCTTCATGGACGTCAAGTGCCCTGGCTGCTTCACCATCACCACCGTCTTCTCCCACGCACAGACCGTTGTCATCTGCCAAGGCTGCACGACCGTGCTGTGCCAACCGACCGGTGGCAAGGCGCGGCTGACCGAGGGCTGCTCGTTCCGGAGAAAGTAAACGGCGACGCTTCCGTCTTGTTTGCTTTCTCTGCGTGTACTTCCTTTTCCAAATGCTGCCCACCCACCATGGGGCGGGCGGTGTTGCTGTCACGTCAAAAGGGGGAGAGGGGCGTCCTCTCTGGGGTCGGGACGTCGGTGTTTCTGTGATTTGAAGGGTCTGTCGGTTGCTTTTTTTCCTTGGTCCTGTTCTGTTTGGTATCGGGTCGTTGGCCGGATGCTTGGTTTCTCGAGCGCTCCTCTCGAGGGACTGCAGCTCGGCTTTCCCTCCACGACCTCCCCTTTGCTCTTTGCCCCTGTGTTTTGCCGCCACCATGCACCGAGACTGGGGCCGACTGCGAACCGATCGATTTTCGACCTTTGACGAGACCGGGCGGAGGAAGCGGTGTTGTCCTGTCCCCCCCCGCCCCCCGAAAGAGGAGGCGGCAGCGGCCGGGCAATGCTCATGTTTCCTGTCCTGTATTCATTCTTGTTTCTTCCCAGCGGATAGAAGATGGAGCCAGCAGCGATCACCTCGAGAAGACAAGGGAGCGGGGGAGGAAACGACAAAACGACAAAAAAAAACAAAAAAGGTTGATCAAAAGGAACACGCCGTAGAGGTGTTTCCGGGTCCGGATATCTTGCCTGTAACTCAAAAAAAAAATTGATAAAACGGTTCTTCACTATTCTAGGCGCGGCCAGGCAGAGATACACAAGTATCTTAGACAAGCCGGGCGCTGGCGTTTTTTGCTGGCTTGGCCTCCTGTGGGACAGGGCTCCAGGCTCCACTCCCCCGGAAGCTAGTGCTGTGCCCACTGTAAATCTGCGGCAAGGCTGTCGAACCTAGCTTTGCATCCTTTCTTGTTTTCTGGTCGCCCTTTTTTTCCGCCCAGCCACGAGCTTACCGCTTTGCCCCCCTTACCCCGAATGGCTTCCTGGTCGACGGGCGCATCCGGCGGTGGCGTGGACGCGACGTATGGCCAGCGCAGCGTCTTTGGCGCCGTCGGCCGCGGCGTGATGGCGACGGCGCCGGCCGGCGACGCGGACCTCGAGTGCGAGGACGAGCAGGCGGCGCTGGCCTATCTGGAGGGCGTGCAGTACGTTCGCCCCCGTTTTCTTGTGCTTCTGCTACGACTGACAAGGCAGGGCTGAGGCGCGCAAGATCCCGCACGTTGTGCTGGCGCCGGCGTACGGCCCGCAGGCGTTTCCGCCGAGCGGGCGGCGGCGGCGGCGGCGGCGGGTGCCCGCGGCGGCATCGACGGCCGAAGCGGTGGAGTCGTCGGCCACGATCAACAAAAAGCGGCGGCGGCGGCGGCGATTGCGGCACTGGGACGAGCTGGACAGTGGCGTGGGTGGTGGTGGTGAAGGCGACCTCGCGAACGGGGACGGCAGAACGAGCAAGCGACGACGAATAGCGGCACCGGCGACGGCAGCCGCTCTGTCGTACGACGATGATGCGGACACCGGGGTGACGACGACGACCGGCTATGGCGGTCGCACCGTCCGGACCTATGACGATCTAGACACGGAGACAGGCAGCGAGGAGACCGACGGCAGCGAGGACGGCAGCGACGACGACGACGACGACGACGACGACGACGACGACGACGCGTACGAGCCGCGGCTGGACCGGGGCATCTATGACAACGGCGTCGGCGACGCACGGGGCTACTACCAGGACGGCGCCTACATTGCGGCGGCCACAGCAGCGGCATCCGACGCCGGCGCACACCCGGCCGAGCAAGGGTTGGCCGTTGCGGACGACGCAGGCTCTGGTCCCGGCCCCGGCCCCGGTGATGCCATTCCCGCCGCCTACCGCGCGCGCCTGCTC
>PCDN01000002.1:2136797-2160545 GCA_002778105.1 Ceratocystiopsis brevicomis
GGGGGGGTGGGAAAGCGACCGTACAGGAGAAACTGCCTTTATTGGCATTTATAGGGGCCCGTCCGATTGCCACTGTTTTCCCACGACCACCTGTCCCTGCCAGACCTGCCACCGAAGACAGACCTTTGGCACACGCACGTTCGACGAGCGAAAGCTCTCGTTGTATTTGTTGTCTAGCCGTTGAAGCCTCTCTTCCCTGCCCCAATGCCTATGCATCCCCCATCCATCGTGAATTTTGCCTTGTTGAAAACTGATCCTCCAGCACAGCCAGCCGCTCCTCTCCGCCGCTGTCTATAAAATCGAATGCCGGAACCTATAAAGATGCAACCACAGCCATCCGCCTGCGTCGACGTCTAGACCGTTGTCGACAAACCCCTCTCCCCCTTTTGTTGTCTTTGCTTGCCTGCTGGGCCAGGCATTGTCAGCCCGCTTTCCCAGAGAACCGAACTACTGCTGAAAAAGACCAGTGTTAAGCCAAGCGGAACGCCCTGTAAAGAAAGGAAAGAAAAAAGAAAAAACAAATTGAGGAAACAAGAAAAGAAGAGGAGAGAAAAATGGCAACCTAGATCTACTGGTCCCCCGTGGTGTCCACGACCGGAGGACAGGTGCAGAAGAGGTTGAGGTCTCCGTACGCTACGATACTGTTAGCTGCTGCAAGACAGGGTAAACGATTAAGGGGGAGGGAGGGGGGACGTACTGTCGTCGACACGCGCAACCGTCGGCCAGAACTTCTTCTCCCGCAGCCACGGCAGCGGGTACGCCGCCTTCTCGCGCGAGTACGGCCGGTCCCATGTACTGGCCAGCATGTCGTGCGCCGGGTGCGGCGCCATCTTGAGCACGTTGCCCTCGCGCGGCGTCCGGCCCTCCTCCACCTCGCGGATCTCCTCGCGGATGCTGATCAGCGCGTCCACAAACCGGTCCAGCTCCGCCTGGCTCTCGCTCTCCGTCGGCTCGATCATCAGCGTGTTGCCCACCGGCCAGCTCATCGTCGGCGCGTGGAACCCGTAGTCCTGCAGTCGCTTTGCAATGTCAATCGCCTCCACGCCCGCCGTGTCGTGGAACGGCCGCACGTCTAGAATGAACTCGTGCGCACAGCGCCCGTGCTCGTTCGTGTACAGAATCTCGTAGTGCGGCCGCAGCCGGCTCAGCAGGTAGTTGGCATTCAGCAGCGTCATCTTGGTCGCCTCCTTCAGCCCTTGTCCGCCTGTGTCATTTGTTAGCGAAGCCAAGAAAAGATACAAGGAGATTGAAACATACCCATCAGGAGGTTGTAGGCCCAGCTGATCGGGAGAATGCTGGCGCTGCCAAACGGCGCGCTGCTCACCGGCGGGAACACTTGGCGCGCACCGTCCGCAGCATAGAACTCCTCCGTTGGCGGCAGCGTCTCAGCCAGGTGCGCCTTTGCGCAAATCGGGCCCATGCCCGGACCACCGCCACCGTGTGGGATGCAGAACGTCTTGTGCAAGTTCAAGTGACACACGTCCGCGCCGATCTCGCCCGGCGAGCACAGCCCAATCTGTGCGTTCATGTTGGCGCCGTCCATGTACACCTGGCCACCGTGCTCGTGCACCAGCTCGCACGCACGGCGCACGCCCGGCTCGAACACGCCGTAGGTGCTGGGGTACGTCACCATGAAGGCGGCGAGCCGGTCCGCATACTGCTTGCACTTGGCCTCCAGGTCCGCCAGATCCAGGTTACCCGTCTTGGCGTCGCAGCGAATCGGGACAACCGCCAAGCCGGCCATTGCGGCCGACGCCGGGTTGGTGCCGTGCGCCGACACAGGGATCAGGCACACGTTGCGCCCGGCGTCGCCACGCTTCTCGTGGTACAGTCGGATCGTGCGCAGGCCGGCAAACTCGCCCTGCGCACCCGAGTTGGGCTGCAGTGACACCGCGTCCATGCCGGTGATGTCACGGAGCTGGTCCTCGAGGCTGCCGAGGATCCGCTCGTAG
Organism: Ceratocystiopsis brevicomis; assembly: GCA_002778105.1. NCBI lineage: Eukaryota > Fungi > Ascomycota > Sordariomycetes > Ophiostomatales > Ophiostomataceae > Ceratocystiopsis > Ceratocystiopsis brevicomis. The sequence goes on from PCDN01000002.1 coordinate 2,138,750, forward strand.
CCCTTGGCCTGATCTTTGGGCACATACGGGTGCAGCTGCGCAAAGCCGGGCATGCGCAGCGTCGCCATTTCCACAGACCCGTTCAGCTTCATCGTGCACGAGCCCAGCGGGATCATCGAGTGCACAAGCGACAGGTCCTTCGACTCCAGGTGGTAGATGTAGCGAAGCATCTCCGTCTCCGAATGGTGCGAGTTGAACACTGGGTGTGTTAGGTAGGCCGATGTGCGGCGGAATTCCTCAGGAACGGCAACCTCCAGGACGCCCGCTTCGACGTCCTTCAGCAGGCTCTGCAGAAATGCGTCCAGGCTGCCCGCAGTCACGCCACCGTCGCCCTTGATGCCCGGCGCCGCCTTATAGAAGGCGCCAACAAGCGCCAGCAGGTCCTCCGACGTCTTCGCTTCATCCACGCTGACACCGACCTCTTCGTCGTTGAGCTTGCGGAGGTTGTAGCCGGTCTCCAGCGCCACGCTCAGAAGGTGGTCGGCCTTCTTTCCGGGACATTGGATGATAAATGTGTCAAACAGAGCGTTGGTCGGCTTGACACCGAGGCCGAGCTGAATAGCGGCATGTTCGAGGAGGCGTCTGCCGCTGATGATGCGCTCAGAAATATCACGCAGTCCCTTGGGCCCGTGGTAGATGGCATACAGAGCATTCATGTTGGCCAGCAAGGCCTGGGCTGTGCAAACATTGCTTGTCGCCTTCTCGCGCCGAATGTGCTGCTCCCGCGTCTGCAGGGACAGCCGCAGGGCGCGGCCACCGAGGCGGTCCTTGGAGACACCGATCAGACGGCCCGGCATCTTCCGCTTGTACTTGTCGGCGACGGCGAAAAAGGCCGCGTGGGGTCCACCAAAGCCCATGGGCACGCCGAGGCGCTGCGCGGTGCCAAAGGCAATGTCCGCACCCCACTCGCCGGGCGGCGTCAGCACGGTCAGTGCCATCAGATCGGTGGCACAGCTCAGCAGCGCCCCTTGCTTGTGCACGCTGTCGGCCAGCGTCCGGAAGTTCTCGACGCCACCCTCAGTGTTGGGGTACTGGACCAGAACGCCCACCAAGTCCGGCCCCAGTGTGTCGAGCGTCTTGCCAAGGAACTCGGCGGATGTCACGTCATGGGTCTCGACGTTGATGCCGAAGCCATGGGCACGACCACGGAGAACAGCAAAGGTCTGGGGGTGCACCAGGTGCGACACAACAAACGTCTTTCCCGGCCGACGAGCACGGGCGGTAGAGAGCATGTTCATCGAGAGGGTCATGGCCTCTGCGGCGGCGGTTCCCTCGTCAAGCAAGCTGGCGTTCGCAATTGGAAGCGCGGTCAGGTCGGTGACGAGCGTCTGGAAGTTGAGCAGGGACTCCAGCCGGCCCTGGCTGATCTCAGGCTGGTAGGGCGTATAACTGGTGTACCAAGCCGGGTTCTCCAGCACATTGGCCTTTATCACTTCAGGGACAAGCGTGTCGTAGTAGCCGCCGCCAATGAAGCTCTTAATCGTGGTGTTGTTCTCGGACGAGACGGCCTCGGCGTACGCCTTGACGGTGTGCTCCGGGAGGGCCTCGTTGACCGAGCGGGTGACGGGGTCTGAAGGCGCCGACTGCGCCCGGGGGAAGAGGGGGCGCTCCGTTAGAATGTCGGGAGGGACAACCTGGGCGACAAACTCGTCGAGAGTTTTCGCGGGCGGCGACAGCGCCTTGAGCATGGCCTCCGTCTCGTCGGCATCGGGGCCGATGTGGCGGCGCTGGAAGGTGTCGAGCGAGGGGTACTTCTTGGCGAAGCTGCTAGAAGTGGCCCAGGACACGGCCGCCGCGTCTGTCGACAGCTCGCTCGCGTAATGCAGGCAAGTCCACGGTGCCTTGGAGCACGCTCCCGACGGAATCGGTCGTGCGGCGACTCTGCCAACAGTTGCTCCTGCCCGCGATAGGCGGCCAGGCTGCAGGCGCCGCGAAACGGCGAGGCCCCGACTGAGCATAGTCGCGGTGGTGAGCAGGCGGATGGGAGCAGGCCAGTGACGATGGGGGGGAGGGGAGGAGAGGGAGAAGGGCAAGAAAATGACGGAACACGCGAAAAAAAAGTGTGTGAAACTGCGTTGGACGCGACTACTGCAGAGAAAAAAGCCAGAGCATATGCGATATACATGTGATCTTGCCTTTCAGGGCAGGACCGGTGGAGGACGGCCGAGGGGAAAGAACGACCCGGGGGGCAGACTAAGTGGCCGGGCACTAAGAAAACGAAACGAAAAACTACGAGGGGCAAGTGGTACGATAAGAATCGGGCGGTGGATGATAAGAAGGATCTGCGACTGTGAAGGTGACTGAAAAGGCCTTCTTGTGTTCCTGTTGCTCGCGTTCTTACGTTTCAAAAACAAGCATTTCACGTTGTGTGTTTTTCTCCCCCTGTGCCTCCATCTTTCTCCAATTTTTTACACCTGCCGCGTTCCCCAAAAGTCTGTTCAGGCATTATTGCCCGATCTGGAATTTTTACTTTAGGAGGAAGGCGCCCGCCCTAGTCGGCTATTATCGGGCGCTTCTCAAGCGAATAGGCCAATCACGACAAAGTCTCACCGCCAAACAAGATGACGCTGATGAGAGGGAGCATTGTGTGGTATGGCAGGTCGATGATGCTAACGGTTTGCAGGCTAAGCATACAGCCGCGTAAGTGGCACGATGCTGTAGAAGCACAACAAGGCTGCGTGAGGGCTGGACAAGGAAAAAAGGAACAAATAGAAAACCGAGACCCCTGGTGGAATTTAGACAGCGTCGATCTTTGCTGGTGAACCAGTTAGCTCTGATTGGCTAGAAACACCGCAGCCCCATAAAAGGCGCGAGGCTCAAAATTCTGAACAGCACGCTCTGCGACGTCACTGCAACGTCCAACGCTTTCCATACCACGCTACAGAACACAGCCAGAAAGCAAAATCTCTGCACGCGACCAGCCAAAATGTTTGCAGCACGTATGTTTTGGCTTACCCGGGAGAAAGGCTCTGTCCCCGTCATCCTCTCTTCGCTTCTAACACGATCTCCAATGCCCAGCGCCAAAGTACACCGAGGAGGAGCTTCGCCAGGGCGAGCAGATGGCTTCGTATACAGTCCAGCAGTTTGTGACAACGTCGGTGCTTCTGTACCTATGTGAGTGTCCTCCCTCCGGGGAGGAGGGACGGTTTCGAGGACAGGCCTTGCTGACGGGTGCCAGCGCCCTTTGCTGTCGAGGCTCTGTGGAGCTTCCTGTAAAGGAACAATGGTGTGCGTGAACATGAAAAAACTGGGTTGTGCTGGCTTCAGTATAGTCGCATACTTTTGACCTGTGCGGTCGCGACCAAAGACGACAATGGTTTGGGCGAAAATGCATAGCAAGAGCCGTGCTGCATCGCATGGGAACAACCGGGACAAAATTGCGTGAAGTCTTTGCTAGGAATGGGCGTACGTCTCGGCAGAATACGGGACCATGGGAATCGGGACCTGGAAATTTGATGAGAACATAGACAATGTGATCATCTCTACGGGATGGAAAGCAAAAACACGGTTATGTGGTTTATTCAGCTAGCAGCAGTCGCTACAACTGTGTAGTATGATAACTACATTCTCTCGTTCGAGGCATCCTGCTTGCCTCCTACGCCTACCCTCAAAAGTTCTCTCTCTTTTCCCCTACTTCTGCTGCGTGTTGGGGGCCGTCGATCCAGCGTTATTCGTCGTGCCCTTGTTCCCAGAATTCGCGCTTGCCGCTAGGCCGCTGTTGCTGTTTTTTTGCCCGGCAGACTGGGCATGGGCTGCGAAGCCCTTTGAACTCATGTCACCGCCTCCACGGGCCTGTTCATGCGCAGATGCGGTTAGGACGGTTGTGTGCATAAAGTATGGGGAGAGAGACGGCCACGTACCTGGCTGGACTGAATGCGGGAGGCGTCCGAGGTGGTCATAGGGGGGTTTCCAGGCATTTTGATTCTGGTTGATTGGATAATTGGGAGAAGAATATTGAAAATTTTGTTCGAGTGATGCTCTGTGCTGAAAGGGGAAGTATACGGAAGAAGAAAAGAACCAGAAGAACCAACGGGGGGCAGAGCTGCTTAAATAGACCGCTGGAGGCAGCAGCAACTCACTGCTATGAGAGAACAGCGCAGGCACTCACTGAGGACGACAAGCAGGAGGCGTGAATCGGTTTCGAAGAAAGGCATTGGCGTATCGCCATTCATCATAACGCCCTCGGGGGCATTGTCTCGTTAATACGTTCTTGTAATAAATCACCAACCAACTAAAGCGCAGAACAAGGTCTCGTAACGTTGGACATCACGTCTTTTGCCACGCAACTGCGTACGCAAAGAATACAGCCTCCGAGTTATCAACTGCGGCACGTGCCGTCGCCGCCGCACAGCACGCACTCCCTCTTAAGTGCGGTGCATACAGGCACATGGAGACAACCCCCCAAAAGACAATACCTCCAAACTTTTGAGGCCTCTTTTTTGACAACCACCACCAGTTCTCAATGTAAATTCGCCATAAGCCAAGAGAATACAACTTCGCGACTTTGTGGCACCGAAACGTATCTTACTGTCGTGTTGCCAAGAATTGGCCCAAATGCAACCTTAGGGCTGAAAGAGCCAATCACCACAGTTATGAATTCGACAGGGGCGCAAGAAAATGTATGATTGACGTCAATTTCCAGAACTCCCTCCTTCTTCCATTTACCTGCACCGCTCCTGCTCCTTCACAGTGCTGGGATTGCAGCGCGCGCAGTGCGTAAAAAGCCCGCAGTAATATGCGTAATTAGATTTGGGTCACGTGCAGCCGATCGGCGGCCTGGGCTTTTGCCCCGTTGCGACAGGCGCGTTCGCTGCTTCGTTACCTCCTTTTCTTTCTTTTCTTCCCCAATGCACATCCAAAACCAAGAGCCATCCGATCCGTGGGTTTTCTGCGACTGGGAGACGCTTCCTCGCTCGACCGGCTCTTCGGAGTCTTCCCGCCAACCGTCTGGGCCTTCTCTGTCACTTCGCCTCCCCCCCTTTGTTCGTATTCTCGTCGACTACCATCGCCATCCTTCGGCTTGGCTACTTGGCTTGGCTTTTCGGCTTCGCCTCTTTCTCGCATCTCCCCTTCTCGTCTCTCCTTTGCTTCTTTCTTTCCTTTTTATTTTTTCTTCTCTTCCAACTATTCCGCCATGGACTATACGTTGTAAGGAAGGATAGTGGTGCCAGCTGGCTTTTGCACCCCCGTATCTCGTTCTCTTTGCTTTCCAGCGTCCGGTCAGCAAATCCACAGGCAGGGTTGGACCTTTCGGTCTTACACTCTCCTGCGTCACGCCATCGACCGCCTCTTTCCGCCAGCTGTCCCCTGGGCTGCTTCGGCTACCGGTTCTCCTTTTTATCATATATCATCTCCATGCTCGTTACGACAGCAGTACATCGACCCCTGTTGCATTATTTCATTTGTCTCTTTCAGTCTGACTTGCAGCTGCCAGGCGCATCTGCTCAAGCAAAGTCTTGAGTGCATCCCTTCCGAATCCTACCGCAATACAACCTACCATCTCGACCGACACCGGCGCCCTTTCCGGTCAGCGTTCGACTGGACCAACAATTTAAAGGGTCTCTTCATCCTTTGTTGTCTTCGTCTTGTGCAACACCTCGCGTTTTGTCAAGATGGACAGTTTTTTTGATATTGTCAAGGGGCAGCTCATGTCTTTGCGGCCTTCCTTTCTTGAAAAGAAGCCACACTTCAACTTTATAACTGTTCACTGTAAGTCATTGGGTTCATCCTCCTTCGTTGTCGTTGCGGCATCGCATTTCTCTGACAGCAGCAACCAGACTTTTACATCATTGGCCTCACCATCTTCGGTTCGATTCTGCTATACGCTCCTAGAAAGTCGCCAATTCGCTATATCGATGCACTCTTCTTTGCCGCAGGCGCCTCGACGCAGGCCGGCCTGAACACGGTCAACGTCAATGTTCTCAGCACGTACCAACAAGTCGTCATTTACATCATCGCCGGAATCGCAAATCCCATCACCATCAATTCCTTCGTTGTTCTGCTGCGGCTTTACTGGTTCGAAAAGCGCTTTCAACACATTGTACACGAGGCCCGTATGCGGCGTGGCACCTTATCCAAGTCCAATATGAAAGCAAAGGATGACTTGTCTCGGATGGAACGCGGTGTCAACGGCCGAAACATCACCGTCATCCACAACGGTGCACGGTCGAGGCTGGCCAATGACGGTACATACCTGGGGCCGCTGACTACATCGACAACAGATGGCCCGGCCCTGGATAACAGAGCGCCCAGGATGCACAGGCGAGGGAACAGCAATGTGCAGGACAACAACGAGGTGACGAAGCCGAAGCACACAATGTCGGATCCGCTTGAGCGCAGGCAGACGGAAATCAAATTTGCGCCTACGGTCAAACGGAGCGACGGTGTTGGGGACGAAATTATCAAGCTGCCGGCTCGCCTCACAAACGCAGAGCACCTGGCTATTGTAGAGCGCCAGAGGAACCCTAGCGACGAAGTTCTTCGCATTCCTGGGCCGCGGGACGTTGAACGTGGCGTTCTTCCCAGCCGGATCTCCCGCAGTGAGACGGATTCTCCATCTGCACCCGGTACCTCCGGGTCGTCGAGATCCACCCAAACACCTTCTTCACGCCGGTCCACAAAAGTGTCGCAGTCCGAATCTCCAGATGGTCACCAGTCATCTAGTTCGTCCGGCCAGTCGACGCCTCCGGCAGAGGTCAAGAGCAGACCAAACAGCAGCGCGGCACATGATGGCGCCGATGAGAGGCAAGGCGTGCGGCAGGGCATAACGATCCAGGAACCGGATAAGCATTTGCTTCCTGAAGATTTGTCCGCAAACCTTCATGCAGCAGCTGCCGTTGTTTCCGCTATTTCTCCGCGGTTGCCATTACCGCACCATGATAAAAAACTCAATGGGGCTCATAGCGATGACGATGACGACAACGCCCAAGAAGGAGGCCGACCGTTGCGGCAGACTTTGTCGGCTTTTTCCAAGCGCCGCCAGACGCTGCAGAAGCTTAAGACTGCTTTTACTCGCGACAAGGACGACACCCCGGCCCCCTACCTGAGCTGGGAGCCAACACTGGGCCGCAACTCGGCTTTCCTGGGCCTGTCAGCGGAACAACGCGAAGAGCTCGGCGGCATTGAATACCGGTCGCTCAAGACCCTCGCCGTGGTCCTGCTGATCTACTACTGGGGCTTTTGGCTGTTCAGCGTCGTCTGTCTTCTTCCGTGGATCATGAACAGCCGGACGTACGGGCAGGTGGTCGACACTACCAACCAGGACCGCGTATGGTGGGGTTTCTTCACGGCGCAGTCGGCGTTCATGGATCTCGGTTTCACCCTGACGTCAGACAGCATGAACAGCTTCAACACGGCCGTGTTTCCGCTGCTCGTGATGAGTTTCCTGATCGTTATTGGCAACACTGGGTTTCCCGTCATGCTGCGTTTTGTGATCTGGGTCACGTCGCTGGTCACCCCGCGCGACAGCGGGCTGTACGAAGAATTCAAGTTTCTTCTCGACCATCCGCGCCGCTGCTTCACGCTTCTCTTTCCCTCGGGTGCGACCTGGTGGCTCTTCTGGCTGCTTGTGGCTCTCAACGGCATCGACCTGCTCTTCTTTTGCGTTCTCGACGTATGCCCTCATTCTCTCGTCTCTGGAAACTAAACTAATTGCGATGCTAATTTTTCTTTTTCAGCTCGGAAACGGCCCAGTCAACGCACTGCCGGCTGGGATTCGTGTGTTGGATGGCCTGTTCCAGGCGTTCTCGACGCGCACGGCTGGCTTTTCGTGTGTCAGTCTGTCGTCGGTGCACCCTGCGGTGCAGGCGTCGTACATGATCATGATGTACATTTCCGTGTTTCCCATTGCCATCTCGGTGCGCCGCACCAATGTGTACGAGGAGAACTCACTCGGGGTGTACAGCGAACAGGACGAAGGCACAGATATGGAGTACGTTAGTGCGCATCTCCGGCGGCAGCTGTCGTTCGATCTGTGGTTCTTGTCCGCGGGGTTCTTTGTCTTGACGATTTGTGAGGGCTCCAAACTGCAGGCCGGCAAGTTCAGCATGTTTGGGGTGCTGTTTGAGGTAGTCAGCGCGTACGGCACCGTGGGCCTGAGCCTGGGCTACACGGGCGGCGACGAGTCGCTGTCATCGCAGTTTAGTGTGCTGGGCAAGCTGATCATTCTCGGGATGATGATCCGTGGCCGGCACCGCGGCCTGCCGTACGGGCTGGACCGCGCCATTCTGTTGCCCAGCGAGTCGCTGAATGCCAAGGAAGCCGCTGCCGAGAGCAACATGACAGCGATGACGTCAGCTGCCACGCGCCGGAGCTCGATGAACTCGGCGCGGCCGGGGCTGGTGCGGACCACCAGCGCTGCGACACGCGACCAGCGGCGCAACAGCCGCAGCACAGACCGCAACATCATTGCCCAGATCCTGCATCCGGGGCCGGTGGCAGGGCCCGGCTTGCATGTGCCGCCTGTCATACGGCGGTCGTACAGCCAGGCCGTGGAAGACGACGATGCGCCGGACCAGCCGTACACGACTGGATTTGAGTCTTCGGCTACGATGCGGAGTGTTCGCGAGTGATCCGGGCGCTCTTTCTTTAATCCGTTTTTCTTTTTTCTTTCGTTTTTTATCCCTTGGATATTTTATTTTGGTAATTCTTGGACACTGGTTCGGAGCGAAGGCGATAGACAAAGCCCAGCACAAGGGGCGCCGGATACACGGGATTTTAGATACACACACACACGGTTTCCTTTGGAGTTTGGGCTATAGATTTTTTTTTGGAACACTGTTGTTTTGTTCTGCTTCGTTTTTCTTCCGACGCGGCTTGGGCGGCCAGGCGCGCGGCCGTCCTCTAGACAATAGACTTCCACTGCGTGTTTGAACAGGATTGAATTGTCCACTGCTGCGGCTATTTGTTCACTTCTTCCCCGGCTTCTTGGCCGATGCCGCCACACGGCCGCGCGAGCGCACGACGTTGCGGCTGCGGCGCCAGGCGCGCACGAGGTCCTCGACGGAGCCGCGGTCGTGCTTGGGCTTGCGCATGTACGTCAGCTTGGCGCGACGGGCACGGCGCGGGCTGCGCTGGACAATGTCGATGGACGCAACGGCGCGCGAGTAGACCTTGAACCACATCTCGACGCCCGTCTTGGCCAGCTGGCCGCGCAGCAGCACGGCCGTCTCGATGCCGCGGCGGCGGATGGCCAGGCACACGCCGGCAAAGCTGTCGCCCGCGGCCTTGCTGGACGTCACGAGCAGCACGTCGCCGGGGCGGGCGCTGTTGGGGTTCTTGCGCGAGAAGAGCGCGGTGCGGGCGCCGGTCGGGTCCATGCGAGCGATCTGCTGCTGGTCGTAGGCGCGCAGGACGTCGACCTTTGCGGGCTTGGCGGCGGCAGCCGCATCCGGTGCTGCTTCTTGTGGTGATGGTGGTGGTGGTAGTGGTGATGGTGGTGATGTGGCTGTGGCTGCCGCCGGGGCGAAGGCAGGCTTGGGGGGGCTGTAGACGGCAAAGGCGGTCCGGATGCGGCCGTCCCTGGTCGGGATGACGTCTGAAGGGGATCAGTTGAGCAAGAGCAGAAGGGGAGCCGCCGGAGAAGAGCACAACAAACATACGGAATCTAGCCGGGGTCGGGGTCGGGGTCTTGGGCAAAGCTTCCGTCGAGAGCAGACGTCTTGCGCCCGATCGCGCCGAGGCAGCGAGCATGGTCGTCTGCGCGGCCGCCTGTGCACAGCAGCGCACAAGCGGCCGCCGGGCCAGGGGTGCGGCAGTAGCGAGCATGGTCGGTGTCGGTCGGTCTCTGAATGCGAGGTGGTCGTCGGCGCGCACTCGCCGGTCCAAAGCAGAAAAAAACCCGGCGGATACGCATCACGTGGCGTGTTTGTTTCACGTGACCGCTAAAAGCGGAAAGTCACCGAGACCGATTTTTCTCGAGCTGCTCTCCGCGCATAAAGAAGAAGAAGAAAAAAAAACGTCCGGCGAAGCAGTGCGACGGCAAAAGCAATTCGTGGAATTGACACGCGCATAAAACGAAGCGTCCCGGGAGCCGGTTTTGGCGGCAGAATCGTTCAGCTTGGTCTTTTTCGCGGTCTCTTCTCCGCCAGCTGCAGCCGCCCTTTTCTCGCATTCGCATTCGGCTTCGTTTCGTCTTTCTCCCCCTTTGCTTCCTTCACTCCTGCTCACACACACACACACCACCCACCACGACAATGCCGCCGCCGTCGATCCGTCAGGCGTTTGGGGCCTCAGGCCCTGCTGTTTTCGGAAGGGAGGCAGCCGTGGGCGCAGCAGCAGCAGTGGCCGCGACGGCAGCAGCAGCAAGACGGACACGAGCACCGCTCTGCCGACACGCGCGTCTGCAGTCCTCGCTCTCGCCGGCGGCTTCGGCTGCCGCCGCACGCACACTGACGTCCACACGCACATCTGCCTCTGCCTCTGCGCTCCTGCGGTCACCCGGTCTTCTCCTGGCGCCGACCTCGTCTTGGCTGCAGACACCACAGCCGCGCGCCAGACTGCTGACTACGTCGGCCCCGTGTTCAGGTGCGTCCTTATTCCCCCTGCCCTGGCCCGGATCCCGGGTCTCGGCCCGGATTCGGTCCGCCCTGGGCTGCCTCCCAATGGCTTCCCTGCCTCTTGAGTGTCTGGCGCAGACGCAGCCCTTTTTCTTGATTCCATATCCCCCCCCCCCCCCTCCCTGTCCATCTGCATGGTTCGGCTTCGGATGGCCCTTGTTCTCTTCCATGCAAGCGCTGGCCTTCTAGCTGCCAGTGTCTGCAGGGGCAAGGAATGGGAAACCGGCATAAGCTGGATGCGCAGAGCCGAAGAGGGCAGGAGGAGGGACGCCAGATGCCATAACATGGGAGCGGCGGGCGCGAGGGCAGTCCGGGGCGCTGCAGACACCAGAACCTCGACTAACGCGCGCGCTCTCTCTCTCTCTCTCTCTCTCAGCCCAAGCGATTACTTTTGGCCCGTCGTCGTCGACCGAGCTCGACGCCGTGCTGGACACGATCCGCAGCAAGATCATTCTTCCGTCGTACCTGGGCAGCGAGCAGCGGCGGCAGCTGTTTGACAAGCGGTACGCGGAGCGGCTGCGGGCGAGCCCGATCACGCTGGACCTGGACGGGACCATCCACCGGTTTACGCACATGGACCAGCTGCGGGACCTGCCGAACGCGCGGGCGGCGGCGCGCGAGGCCGTGGACCGGATGGTGACGCGCGCCGACTTTGTGAACCTGCCCGGTCTGCTGGAGGGTCTGCAGCACGCGGGGCGGCGGCTGCGGGCAGCGGACCATGCGCGGATTGCGCGGCGGGCGGGCGAGCGCGGGTGCATCTACGTGGTGATTGAGTGCGCGCGGACGGTGCGGCGGACGGGGTTCCGGCTGGGGCACTCGGAGGTGGCGGCCGAGGTGCTGACACACGTGCAGCTCAAGGCGGTGGACAGCGCGTGGGACGAGGCCGAGACGCGGCAGGCGCTCGTGTGGGCGGAGCTGGTCGTGGACCTGCTCGAGGACGAGCAGCACGCGCGGCGGGCGACGGCAGCACAGTCGGCGGCTCCCCTGCCACCGACCCCGGCGTTCCCGCTGGCGCGCGACCCGCAGGTGCTGGCGGCGCGGCTGCACCTGACGGCGGTGGTGGCGGAGCGGTTTGCGGGAGTGGGCGCGGACGCGGACGCAGACGCAGACGCGGCGGCGGTGGCGCTGGTGCGGAAGTACGGCGCGGAGGTGGCGGCGCTGTGGCCGGCGGGCGCGGGGCTGCGGGGGCTGCACGTGGAGGCGACGTACACGGACCGGCGCGGCGAGCTGCACTACCTGCAGGACGACAACAAGTTCCTGGGGGTGGCGGCGCCGCTGCTGCACGGGCTGGAGACGGCGGTGCGGGTGCTGCAGAAGACGGGCACGGCCGACGATGCGGCGCTGGCGGGCGCGCTGGGCGCGCGGCGCGACGTGCTGGCGGCCGAGGTGCAGGCGGCGCTGGTGACGGCACCGGACCGGCGGGGGGCGGCGGTGTACAAGAAGCTGTTTCCGTAGTGTCCAGTGTTTCTGAATTTTTCTTTTTTCTTTTTTCTTTTTTCTTTTCTCTTTCTCTTCCATTTCAAGGCAACACTATGTGGTGCTGCAGATCCGCCGGGATGGCGTCCACCAGCTTCTTCTCGGTCAGCCACTTGCGCGAGAACAGGCGGTCGGCATAGCGGTAGGCGCCATCGGCCAGGAGAGTGACGACGGTGTGGCCCGGGCCGAGGTCGCGGGCGACGCGGGCGGCGGCGACGACGTTGAGGGCGGAGCTGGCGCCCAGGTACAGGCCCTCGTGGGCCAGGCAGCGGTACAGCATGGCGATGGTGTCCTCGTCGGGCACGTGCAGCGAGCCGTCGAGCAGGTCAATGTCGGGCCGCAGGTTGTCGGTGACGCGGCCCTGGCCGATGCCCTCGGTGATGGAGGAGCCGGCGCGGTCCAGCAGGCGGCCGCCGCTGCGGATGTAGGCGTCCAGCACGCTGCCGGGCGGGTCGGCCAGGAAGCAGCGCACGCGGCCGCCGGACGCGTCCTTGAGCGCGCGCGTGGTGCCGGCCAGCGTGCCGCCGGTGCCGGTGCTGCACACAAAGGCATCGACGCGGCCGCCGGTCTGGTGCCAGATCTCGGGCCCCGTGGTCTCGATGTGGGCGCGGCGGTTGGCCGTGTTGTCGAACTGGTTGGTCCACACGGCGGCCTGGCCGGCCGCGTCGCGCAGGCGCGCGGCGTGGCGCGCGGCCTGGTGGTTGTAGTTGTCCGGGTGGTCGAACGCCACGGCCGGCACCGGGTGCACCTCGGCGCCCAGCAGCCGCAGCAGGTCGATCTTGCCCTGGGCCTGCGTGTTGGGCATGTAGATGACCAGCTTGTAGCCGCGCGCGGCGCACACGTGGGCGAGCCCGATGCCCGTGTTGCCGGCCGTGCCCTCGACCACGGTGCCCGGCTGCCCGGGCGTCAGCTGGCCGCGCTCCTCGGCGTCCAGCACGACGTACAGCGCGGCGCGGTCCTTGACGGAGCCGCCCGGGTTGGCAAACTCGGCCTTGGCCAGCACCTCGCAGCCGGTCTCGGCCGACAGCTGGTGCAGCCGCACAAGCGGCGTGTTGCCGATGGCCCCGACAAAGCCGGGCACAACACCCTGGGCGCGGGCAACGGCGAGCGTATGGGCAGAGGGGGAGTTGGCGGGCTTTGGCGGTTCGGAGGCAAAGGTGCGGCGGGCGGCGGCGGCGGCGGCGGTGACGGTGGTGGCCGTGGTGGCCGTACGGACGCTCGGGCGGGCGGCAGCTGCCAGCCCGCGCAAGCCGGTCGGGAGCATGGTGAGGGGGAGGGGAGGGGTGTCGGGTGTGTAAGCAGAGATTAATGAGGGGGGGAAAAGCCGAAAATCGGCCAAAAATCCAGATGGCTGTTTATGCAGGGATGCGATATGCATGTAGGCGAATCCGTGTAAGTCAACAAAGGGCAAGGGGCGGAACAAAGATGGTATGAACAAGGAACAGATGCTCTCTGTTGTGTGGTGGATTTTGAACAAAACAATCCAGACAGGCATGTCGGCCCCAGCCGGGCCGTTTGCTTTTGGCCGGGACGACGGGTCCAGTGCCTCGGGCAGCCGCGAGCTGTACGCGGTGCGGATCAGCCAGCTGGGCTTGATCCTGCTTCCAAATGTGCCGGGCAGCCGCCAGCGCGAGCCGCCAGCGCGAGCTGGTGGAGGCCACGCTGGTGCACTCGGACGACGTGTGGAACGCGTTTGTGCAGCTGCCGGCGGCCGAGGCCAGCAGCCGGCTGCAGCGCGAGGCGGCGCATCTGGTGCTGCAGGTGCACCTGGTCCTGTTTTTTGCCGTGCACATCGACACGCTGCAGCACGGCGGCGGCAGCGCGTGGTTGCGGCGACGCTGTTCGGATCGATGCCGGCGGTCGACCTGCTGCACGCCGTGTGCGGGCGGCCGACGGGCCCGGGGTGGCCGGCCGCGGTGCTGGAGGCGTCGGGATAGCGGACGAGATGGCTTTTGCCGCCTTTGCGCCGACGCCGGAGCCGTATGAGGGCGAGTTTGAGGAGGAGCCACGAGGACAGCATTGTCATCTACGAGGACGACGACAACGACGACGACGCCAGCACAATCTACCGCGACGGCCACGAGTGGCGCAATGCCCCGGCTGCCCGGTTGGCCCTACAGGCACCGCTGCCGGCCACGGGCCCCAACGACACCCGCCCGGCGCCGATCCTGTCGCTGCCGGCGCCCGGCGACATTCCGCCGCAGCCGGCCGACCCGCGGGCCATCAGCGCCGACGGCCTCGCCCTGGCCAGCGCCGACGGCCTCTTCTGGGACACGGACCCGAGGGTGCTGCACCGAGACGGCGCAGGCCGGGCCCCACGGCGACTGGATCCCGCACCAGTACGCGCCGCTGCGGCCGGTGCAGTCCATGGTCGGGCACGGCCGCGACAGCCACTACATGCTGGCGATTCACCAAGAGGTGTAAGATACACCTCGTGGGAGGTTTAGTTCGGCAGGAAGGCCAAGGCAAGTTCTTCCGGAAGTCGAGGTTCAAGGTGAGTAACAAGTAAGTGACAAGAGAAGTGACAAGAGAGTGATGGAATCAATGACTTACGACGGAAAACGTCTCAAAAAAAACTCCTCCCAACGGGACCATCAACACTGCTCGTAGCAGCAAAGACCACCCACCCACCCACCACATCCCCCATCACACCACCTGCCCCACGTAGCTGACTAACAGACCCACTCTGCGTTGCCACTGGGCGGGCCTTCCGTCCGATCGCCATCGCAACCCCCAGTCCGACCGCGCTACACCGCTTCGGGCCAGCCGGCGCATCCATGTCGTCATGGTGGGGGCCCCCAGCTGCCTCCCGCTTGGTGCTGCCTGAGCTGCAAAGCGGTCGGTTCTGCTGCAGAGTCGAAAAGTACACAGCACAACAGCACAACACAGCACCACCGCCAGCTGGGCACTGCCGTGTCCGCCGCGCCCGCCGCACTAGCGCGCCGCGCAGAGGTGGGCCCCCGGGGAGGAAGTACGATGCGTGAGCTGAGCCATTACGTCGTTGGCGCTGCTGCGCGACGCTTGGGTTTCTTTGTCGCTATGGAGCTCCGGTCGACTGGGCCATCGTTCTCTTGTTTTTTTTTTTTTTGACTTTTTGACTTTTTCCTTTTGCGCTGGGGAGCGGACGGTCTTTTTCTCCCAAGCACCACCCAACATTCCAGTTGCGTTGTTTCTTTTCTTCTCTTCCTTTTTTTGTTCTTGTCGGATTCCCGGTTGATATTGTTTTCTTGTTTTCTTGTCTTTCGATCCGACAATTCCTTTCAAGACAACGCAGACAACGCAAACAAAACGACCAAAACGTCACCTCGATCGCCTTCGCCAACCGAACCGTCACACCTCCGGCTGCTCCCGCCTGCACCGCCCATCATGGCCATAGGACGTACGTCTTTTCTTTCCCCCCCCGTCTTTCCCCTCCGTCTCTCTCCCCTCACTAACCTCCCCCCCCCCAGACGCTGGCATCGGCCTGGTCTCGGCCATCCTGGTCGCCACCTCGCTGCTCTTCCTCTGGTTCGTCATTCTTTCCGGTGTCTCCCATAAGACGCCCTTCGGCAAGACCTACTTCCTCCGCGCCGACACGTCCGGCATCACCGGCGCCCACGACATCACCCAGTGGACCTACTTCTACGCCTGCGGCGACGGCAATCTCGACTGCGGCAAAGCCCACCCGGCCATGCCCTTTGGCAAGGCCTGGTCCGGCGATGCGTCCGGCGCACCCGACGCCCTCATCGGCAAGTACGGCGGCCACACCACGTCCAAGTACTACTACTACATGTGGCGCTTCGGCTGGGTCTTCTACCTGATGGCCCTCTTCTTTGAGGCCTGCGCCTTCTTCTCGTCCTTCTTCGCCTGCTGCGGCCGCCTCGGCTCCGGCATCGGCGGCGCCGTCTCCGTCCTGGCCCTCTTCTTCCTCACCCTGGCCGTCTCGCTCATGACCGCCACCTTTGTCAAGGCCCGCAACGTCTTCCGCGCCGCCGGCCGCGACGCCTCCATCGGCCGCTACGCCCTGGGCTTCAGCTGGGCCGCCTGGGCCGCCCTGTTCCTCGCGCTCATCCTGCTCTGCGCCGGCACCTCGTCCAGCGGCCGCCGCAAGAACGCCGCCGCCGCCAAGGCGCGCGGCTCCAGCACCATCCGCAGCGCCGACGGCACCGCCGTCGTCGCCGGCACCGACGACGGCTACGGCGACGACGCGCCCGTCGAGCCCGCCGCCCACAAGATGAGCAAGAAGGGCGGCTTCCGCGGCTTCCGCCGCGGCCGCAGCAAGCGCAGCAACGCCGGTAGCTTCGCCAAGGCCAACTACGACAACGGCAGCAGCGCGTAGGAAGCGCGTGGAAAAACGCAGCAATCCCGAACCGACACGTGTGCACCTAGCACAGTAATAATACAATACTACACACACAACCCTTACTAACAGAACAACATCAACTGGGGACGATCCGGGGAAGGGGTCAAGGAAAGGGTGTTTTCCTCTGGCGTTTTTCTGCTTGCGATATACCACGTCATTTATGTCATCTTTCTCGTGGTCCGGGAGCTGGGGAAAGAGAGGCGGCGGGTTGCTTGTTTTTTTTTTTCTTTTTTCTTGCGCATAATATCGGCATTTTTCTTTCCCGTCTTTTTTTGCTTTACTCCAATGAATCTTGCTCTTCCATCCATGGCACCAAGTTCCACCATGCATGCGTGCAACCGTCTGGATGCGCGCCCCACCAGCTTGGCCGGCTGGGCCTCGGGGAGTGTGTCTCTTGTTTTGTGTGCAACGGTCACCGTCTACTTGCGCTCCACCAGCTCAGCCTCGGGCGTCTCCGGCCACTTGGCATACCGCTGCAGGCCAAAACCCGGCTGGCCGATGTTGAGGCAGAACACGCCTGCCACGATCATGGCGCTCTCGAGCCCGTAGAAGATCTTCTCGTTGCGGAACAGGTCGCCCGAGTAGCCCTGGCTCAGCTCGTCGATGCGGTACACGCAGCGGATCAGGATGAACAGGATGGCCAGCCACAGGAACACGAGGAACACGCGGAAGCGGGCCGGGTGCCGCTGCCGCTGCTGCAGCCGCTTCTGCGTCCGGCGGTACCGCAGCAGGTAGTCGGCCGACAGCAAGATGAACACGACCAGCGTCAGCACCTGGAAGCCGAGCCCGGCCAGCGAGACGTCGACGCCAAAGTCGTCGGACCCGGCGTCGTTGGACGACAGGGCGCCGCCGGCGGCCTGCAGCACGAGCGACACCACGTCGCAGGGGATGAAGATCCAGTACAGGAACTTGGGGTTGAAGCGGGCGAGCGACACGTCGAGGTACACAATCGTCTTGCTGAGCGTCACGTAGATGGCCGCGCAGAAGAAGACGGGCGACGTCGTGATGCAGACTGCCTGTTAGCTGTCTTTTTGTCTTTGGTCTAGTCTTGGGTAGTCGTGTCGTTTTGTCGTTTCCTGCTCCTGGCGTCGGTGCACTCACTAATCTGCATCAGGAATCCGGAAAAGGTAAAGGGGTCGTGGTGCAGCATCACCCGCCCGGCATAGCCGATGATCTCGTCGAGGCAGCCCAGGATCACGGGCACGGCAAAGCCCCTCAGCGTCTGGCGGTACCAGAAGCCCTGCACCAGGTGCAGCAGCATCGTGACCGCGAACAGCGTGATGAACACGATGCTGGCCGGCATCGACGGCTGGTAGCCCAGCACGCTGACCTCGACGGGGCACACAGCCAGCGTGCAGTTGGTGTCGGAGCCATACGCGACATAGTGGTTGGGGTTGGCTAGGTCTGTCATGGTGCGCGGAGAGAGAGAGGGAAGGGAAGTGAGGGAGGACAGGAGAAGATGATGGTGAAAAGGACAAGGAAAGAAGAGAAGAAAAAGACGACAAGATGAGAAGAGAAGAGAGCGAGAAATGGAAAAAAAAGGCAACGGCTGGCCCGGGCTCTTATGCCCTCGCAGCCACCGTCCACTATTCCAATATATTGATTGATGTCTCGGACGACAGCCTTTGTTGCAACGGCTGAATTGGACCGTACGGCTGAATTGGACCGTATGCACACACACGCGTCCTGGCTATTCGGCGTGAGAGATGCGACGCGTGTCTCCCAGACGCTCAATGCGTTTCCCCCAGGCAAGCAGCGTATTTCTCGCAGGCAGGCAGCATGATTTCTCGTGGCAACGGTTTTAACCCCAGGCACGACCCACCGGCGATCCCGCCTGTCCGTACGAGTAAGATACGAGAAACGCGAGGAAGGCGCCGCGCTTATCGAGCCGCATGGGCTTATCGAGCCGCGCGCTGCTTATCTAACCGCGCTACCCGGACCCGGGCTATCGAGCCGCGCGCTGCTTATCTAACCGCGCTACCCGGACCCGGGCTATCGAGCCGCGCTGGCCGCTATCGAGCCGCATCAGCCGTATCAGCCACCGGCTTGGCGTGGCCGTGGCCGTGTCCGGATGCATCGCTGCCCAGTAGAATGACGGCCATCGTATTCTCGCTTCAGCCGCGCGCCTTTCCTTTCTTGCCCATGCGCCGCCGCCCCGACGAGGCCGTGAAAACGCGCCCCTGACCAGCATGTCCGAGGGCTGAAAGGACGACGACGAGGACGACGAGGACGAGGACGACGACGACGGCAAACCAAACGCTACACGCGCCCATGCCTGCCAAATACCCGACCAAGCTGCGGCGCCACCAGCCGCGGTCGCGTCGTGGCTGTCTAACCTGCCGGCAGCGGAAGAAGAAGGTGCGTCAGGACAGGCGACGGCGACTTCACCCCCTTTCCCTTTTCCTCTGCTGACCTGTTCACTGCTCAGTGCGACGAGACCAAGCCAGCGTGTCTGGGCTGCCGGCGTAACAAGCACGCTTGTGTGTGGCCTGACGCCGTGCTTCCGGGCGACGATGCCCCGTTTTCGGTGTCACCGCCGGTCTCAGGGATGGGACTGGACACCACCCCTGATGCGACGACGACGACGACCACCACCACCACCACCACCACCACCACCGCCGCCATCGACACAAACGACACCACGCCGACGTCTGCGTGGTCGCCGGACCGCTGTGCCTTTGTGCCCATGGCCGGGCCAGCCACGGCGCCCAGTGCGGTCGGCCTGACGCCGCTGTCGGCGTCGCTGCTGCGCTACTACCTGGTCACGACCGGGCCCATGCTGGCGACGACGGCCCACGCCGCACACAACCCGTTTCTCGCGGCCGTGCTGCCGCTGGCCCACACCGACGACCTGGTCATGCACTGCGTGCTGGCCCTGGGCGGTGCCCATCTGAGCAACTGCGTGCGGCGGGACCACGAAAAGAGGGCGGCGACAGCATCGTCGTCGTCGGCGGCGACGACGGCGGCGACGCTCGTGGCCGGCGCTTCCGGCGCCTCCACCCCCCCGTCGCCAGACGCAGCCCTGCAGGCCGCCACGGCACGCCACTACGCGTGCGTGCTGCGCAGTCTGCGCCGCGCTGCCCTGGGCGCGCTGCGGCCGGACGACGCGCCGCAGGTGCTGCGCCTGCTGCTGGTGCTGCTGCTGCTGGCGCGCTACGAGGGCCTGTCGTCAAACGCGCTCGGCGGCGGCGTGCTGGCGCACCTGCGCGCGAGCCGCCAACTGCTGGTGCTGCTGCGCGAAGACGACGTGGCGGCAGCGGCGGCGGCCACCAGCGGCAGCGCTGGCCGCGCCAGGCCGCGCAGCCTTGCGCCCGACGAACACAGCCTGCTGGGGGCCCTGCTGGAGGTGTATGCCTATCTGGTGACGGTCAACCGCGTGTGTCCGGACGAGGAGGACGGCCGCTGCCGTCGCCGCAGCGGCCATGGCGGCGAGACCGGTGCCGAGGACGACGAGGACGACGACGACGACGACGAGGACGACGAGGACGACGATGACGACGAGGACTTTGTGGCCGACCCCGGCCGCCTGGCGGACCAGCCGTGCTTCGGGATCCTCTTTGCCGGCCTGCACGGGCTGTTTGCCCTGGTTGGGCCGGTGACGCGCCTGGCCGCGCGCATCCAGCGCGACGGCGGCGTGTCCGCGACGGCGGCGGCCCGCATCGAGGCCCTGCGCGCACGCGTTTGTGCGTGGCGCCTGCCGCCGGCGCCGCCGGGGTCGGCCACGCCGTTTGCGGGCACGCCGGCCGGCAGCCAGGACCGCGTGTGGCAGCGGGCCATCGGCGAGGTGTACCGGCACGCGCTGCTGATCTACCTGGTGTGCATCGGCCTGGACATGGAGAGCGCCTGGGCCGCCTGCTTCGTCGGCCACGACGACGACGACCCCGACGACCACACCCGCCCCGGCGACCCCCGGTACAACCGCACGCCCGTCGCGCCGCCCGCCATCCGCCCGCACCTCTCGGCCATCGGCCAGGCTATCCTGTGCACCTGCCTGCCCATGTCGCGCTTCGGCCCGCTGCTGCTATGGCCGCTGTTCGTCGCCGGCACCGCCTTTGTCAGCCCCAGCAGCCGCCGCGCCCTGTCGCGCGGTCTGCGCGGCACCGCTGTCTGGTTGCCCGAGAACAACCCCGACGCCGCCAACCCGCCGCGCTCCACGCCGCCCACGCCGTCTGCCTGGCCCCAGTTCGCCGCCACAGCCGCCACGTCCGCCATGCCCTTCAGCCTGACCACCTGGGGCATGGTCCGCGCTGCCGACGTGCTGGAGGCGCTGTGGCACCACCACGACGCCGTCGTGCGCGCCGCGCAGACACAGACACAGACCGTCACGCCGCCGCCGCCGCCCGGTACCGGCCCCGTCGGCTGGCGAGCCTACTACGGGCCACTCGGCCTGGCGCGCCTGCTGCGGGAGACCGGCGTGCGGCCGTGCGTTTGGTGAAGGAGCGCTGATAGCGAATGGAATCCATGCTCGTTTTTTTTTTCGCCTTACCCTTCCCAGAACCGCTCTGCAAAGTCCACCGCCGCGGCCAGGTCCACGGCCTCGTAGTCGCCGATCCGCAGTGCCAGCGCCGCTGCCGGCCGCCGCGGTGACCGCACCGCCGTGCATACCATGTAGTCGGCGTCGGCCAGCCCAGGCGTCGCCAGGCGGAGGTTGACGTCGACCACGCGCTGACCGTGCAGCTCGACGACGATGGCGTCGTCTTGGGCAGCTGCTGGGTCTGCCGCCGTCGCCGCCACCGCCGCCGCCGGCACCGGAAACGATCGGAACGCCAGGGCCTTGAGCCACGGCGCCAGCAGGGCGTCGCCCGTCATCTTGACGTACGCCTCGCGCAGACACCACAGCGCGTAGAAGCGGCGCAGGCCGTCGTCGGGCGCTGCTGTTTTGCAGGCCTCGAGGTCCGCCACCTCCTCTGCGGCCAGCACCTCGGCGTGCATGTCGACGAACCGCACCCAGCCGTCGGGCGCCTCGGCGAGCATCTGGTGGTCGCGGGCACGCCGCTCGGCGGGCGCGACGACGTCGACGCCGACGTCAAAGAGGCTGCCGCGGTCGGGGCCGTTGGCGTCGTCGTCGTCGCCCCCGTACACCCCGGCCAGGACCACCAGACCGGCCTGGTGGCTCACGTTGAACGCGACCGGCGCGCGCCCCGTGGCCGCGTCGCGGTACCCGGGCTTGCCGTGCGGCGGCGGCATCCGCGCAACGTGCGTCGCCGACCAGGGAACGCCGCCGCAGCGCGCCACCGCCAGGTGCTTGAGCAGCTGCGACGCCAGCGCCATCTTGGCGTCGCGCACGTGCACGTAGCGCAGCACGGCAGCGCGCTCGTCGTCGGAGAGCAGAACGGCGAGAGCGCGGTGGGCCTTGGGGGGGGTTAGAGTGGGATGAACAAGAGGCACAGAACAAAACAGAACAAAAAAAAAAAAAAAAAAG
>PCDN01000002.1:2160710-2199389 GCA_002778105.1 Ceratocystiopsis brevicomis
GGGGGGGGGGGGGGGGGGGGGGGCGGTCGTCCGGCTGTGTCAATGTGAGGGTGAAGAAGGCGTTGCTAGGCCTCACAGTTCTCACGAGGCTGTAGCCAAAAAAAGCGGGGGGGGGGGTTGTCTTACAGTGCGAAAATGACTAAGACGTCAATATTTGTCTTTGCTCTACTCCTTGAACGAGAAAGACAGCGGCATCGTGACTTATAAGCGTAAAACTCACCGTCTTCCTTCACGTACGGCCATAGATACTGGAAAGCACGGGATCCCGTCCGCTCTCCCCTAGTTAAACCAGTAATCGGCGGATTAGTAGTTGGGTCGGTGACGACCAGCGAATACCCGCTGCTGTACGTTTTTTTTTTTACTTTTTTTTTTTTTTTCTTCCTTCTTCCTTTTTCTCCGCCCTTCTTTATTTGTTCCTGTTTCGAAATTTCAATGAAGACAACTTCAATTAGAGAAGGAAAATATGGTGTCGCAACTCAATAAACCACCGCCTCGGTGTCGGCCAGCCCAGGGGCCTGGAGGGCAAACGAAAAGACGTCGAAGCCGTCCTCGTTGTCGGCATTGTCCTCGACATCGCTGCTGTCGTCGTTGCCCTTTGCTTTTTCCTTCTCCGTCTCCTTCTCCTTCCCCGTCTCCTTCTTCGCCGCCACATCCACCACCACGTCCGCCACGTCCTGCGACCCGTCCTCCGTGTACGCCCACATCTCCCGCAGGTCGCCCGCCCACAGCGCCCGCGCCCACGTGGCGCCTACCAGCGACGGCACCAGGTACAGCAGCGCCGGCTGGCCCCGGCCGGTGACCAGCATGGCGCCGGTGGCCAGCATCATGCCCACCGTGTACGCGACCATGGCCACGTGGAAGTACGGCTTGGGGAACCGGGCCGCGCGCAGACCGGGCGTCGTCGCCGCCACCCCGCGCACCCATAACAGGTCACCCCAGCGGCCCTGCGGGTCAACGTAGGGCGCCTTGATGGCGCGGACCGCCGTGGTGGTGGTGGTGGTGGTAGTAGTGGTGGTAGCCAGTGAGGCGGCGTCCGTGGCTGGCGCATCCGTGCGGGTCTCGGTCTCGAGCACGGTGTCGACATGCTTGATCTGCTGTGCATAGTAGCGGTGCAGGTCGTAGCGCAGACACAGACACACAAGGATCCCGGGCACGACAATGTCGCCGAGGCCGAGCAGGCTGGAGCGGCTGCCGGACGACGCCACCAGTTTGATGGGCGCGTCCAGCTTGGTGGCCACGGTGATCATGAAGGGGCTGACAGGTCAGCAGCACAGAAGAAACAACTCGAGGCAAGAGGAGACAGGACGTACGTATAAAACACCATGACAATGTCGTAGACAAACAGCCCCAGCAGCAGCAACGAGGCAATGGCAAAGGACGAGCACGACACCAGGCTCAGCCCGCCGTAGCAGAAGCCCAGCCCGATCAGGTTGCTGATCAGATCCGGGAACACGCCCAGCGTGTGGTACGCGACCGAAACACCCAGCGCCAGCAGCGGGCCCAGCAGGTTTGGCAGCGTCAGGCCGCCGAACCGAGCGCGGTACACCCCGCGCAGCGTTAGGCGGACCGTCCACGGCGCCGTGGCCAGCCGGCGCAGCGTCCAGGCCGTGCGGACGGCCGCTCGCTCAGGCGGAGCACCCGCCAGCCGCAGCCAGCCGGCCAGCCGGTCGGGGAACGGCGAGGTGCGTGTCGGGTCGACGACCCAGGCGTTAGTGTCGGCGTTGGCGGTGCTGTCCTCTTTGTCGTCATCGGCCGTCCGCCGCTGCTGCTGCTGCCGCTGCTGCTGCTGCCGTACCGGATCCACCCGGTACAGCGTGCCGTCCGGGCCCGCCCATACGCTGGGGAAGACAACCGACGCGGCCGTGTGCAGGGCGTCGCCCAGCAGCTTGCCCAGCATCGCCACCGCTGCCACCGACGAGTACGCACGCATCACGCGGTTGAGCAGCGCCGGGTCCTGCAGGTACTGTATCAAAAAATACAGCCCAATGAGGGCCACGGCCGCGATGAACGGCAGCATCAGCGCATCCGACGCCGTCAGCATCTCGCGGTGCGCCTCGCGGGCGCGGGCGCGGTCGCGGCGGCGGCGGCACGCCTTCTTGTCATCCGGGTGTGCGTCGGGCAGTGGCGGCGGCGGCGCAGCCGAGGGCGGCCGGTGCAGGGCGGCGTGGGCGCTCAGGTAGAGGATGGCCAGGGTCAGGCCAAACAGAGTGGCCTCAATCCAGAACAGGTCGCGGTATCGTTCAAAGCTGAACCGGGTTGTCGGCGCAGGGCCGCCAGACGCGGCCGTGGGAGTGCTGTCAGGGGGATCCATCGTGCAGCAGACGACGGGAGAAGAGCAGAGTGCGTTCGAATGCGCTTCTTCTATAACATGGCGGCCGTGGATGTTGTGTGTAGTGTGGTGTGGAAGGGGGGTAGGGAAGACACAGTTGCCGTGAAGTGCTGGAATTTCTAGGCCCCACCTTCCTCCTGCTGTGCCACCAGCTGCGCTTCAGCCTCGTCCGTGCTTTAGCATCAACACAGGGCCAGCCACAGAGACGGAAAACGCTTTCAACATGGATATCTACTGCTTGGATGCTACATCGTACATCGTACATCTTACGCCCAAACGCCACACAGAGCACCGGCCAGCCCGGTCTTTCTCATCCGCCGCTGAAGCCCCCTCCCTGTTCACCCCTGCTCTGCTCTCTCCCCTGCTCTCTCCCCTGCCCTAGTCCCTCCTCTCCTCCTCAAGTAAGCCCCCCCTCGCTCCCCTACGCCTCCTCTCCCTCTTCCAACACCCGCGCCCGCACCAGCCGCACAGCCTCCAGTGGCCGGTCGCCGCTGTCCGTCTGCACCTGGCCCATCCGCTTCAGCACCGCCATCCCCGCCCGCACCCGCCCAAAGATCGTGTGCTTGCCGTCCAACCAGGCCGCCGGCGCCAGCGTCAGAAAAAACTGGCTGCCGTTCGTGTTGGGCCCCGCGTTGGCCATGCTGAGGATCCCCGCGCCCGTGTGGCGCAGCTCGGCGCGGATCTCGTCGGCAAACGGCTTGCCAAAAATGGACTCGCCGCCGCGCCCCGTGCCCGTCGGGTCGCCGCCCTGCACCATAAAGTCGGAAATGATGCGGTGGAAGACGGTGCCGTCGTAGTAGCCGGCCCGCGCCAGCTCGGCAAAGTTGCGGCACGTCGTCGGCGCGTGCTGCTGGTACAGCTCCAGCGTTATGGTGCCCATGGACGTGTCGAGCGCGACAGAGGCCATTTTTTTGCGGTGCGAGGGACGGAACGAGAGAGACTGGGCAAGAAACGGACGGCAGACGAGGACGAAAAAAAAAAAAAAAAAAACATCGACCTGCACTAAAGCGGATTGTTCGCCCACGTGACCGGGATGGCATGCAAAAACAGGCTTCCATTCCCGACCGCCTTCATTCTATTTATCCTGAATCACCAGAAGAGGGGGAACAAAAAAAAAAAAAAAAGCATCGTCCTGGAAACAAGCGCGCACATAAAGGCAACGTCTAGCCTGCGACCTTTCTCCCCCAAAACGACGACGCGAAACAAACGCAGGGAAAACACAACCCACCGCATATAGCATCCTCTCTTTTTTTCCAACGATATGCAAGGCAGGAGGCCTGTCCAAGTATGGCTCTCTCACTCCATATAAACCAGCAGAAACACACCAACCCACCGAATAAACGAAGAAAAAGAAGAAAAAAATAAAGACACCGAGAAAAATATACACAGAAAGGAGGGACGGCAATCGACTCATCAGGCCCGCTGCGGCGACGACATCGTCCCCGACGACTCCGAGCCGGCGTCCACGTCGCGTGTGCGGCCGTTCTTGGACGCCGGCGGCGACAGCGGCGTCTTGTTCATCAGGCGCATCTTCTTAGCGCCCGGTGCAGCCCCCTTGAGAAGTGCCTTTTTCAGAGGACCGGCCGTTGCCGCCGTCGTCCCGGTCACCAGCAGCTTCTTCTTTTTGGTCTTGGGAAGGGTGCTGTTGCTGGCACCGCGGTAGTGGATGCTGTTGCTGGTGCTGGTGCTGGTGCTGCGCACG
The DNA here is from genome assembly GCA_002778105.1 of Ceratocystiopsis brevicomis. Lineage (NCBI taxonomy): Eukaryota > Fungi > Ascomycota > Sordariomycetes > Ophiostomatales > Ophiostomataceae > Ceratocystiopsis > Ceratocystiopsis brevicomis. The sequence continues at coordinate 2,164,742 of PCDN01000002.1, forward strand.
CGCCCGTCATCGTCGTCGTCGTCTTCGTCCATATCAAAGTCGTCGTCGTCGCCAGCACCGCCGCCACCACCACCGCCACCGCCGACATCGACGTAGTCTTCTTCCGCGTAGTTGTCGTCGTTGTCGTCGTCGTCGTCCAGGTCAAAGTCGTCGGCGTCGCCGTCGGCGTCCCCATCGCCGCCGTCGTCGTCGTCATCGTAGTTGTCGCTGATTTTCCGCTCGAAGCTCAGCGCCGAGCTCGGCTTGGTCTTCTTGGTCTTCTTGGGACCAGGACCCGCGCCCGCCCCGGCAGCGTGCTTCACCTTGAGCGTCAGCTTCTTCGTCAGGCTCACTGACAACCCTTGGCTAGATGCCGACGTCGTGGTGCCGTTGGTGGCCGGCGTTGACGAGGCCGACACCTTGAATTTCTTTTTCGGCTTGGCCGTAGCCTGCCCGCTGCCGGGACGGTCCGCGTCGTCGAAGCCGTCGTCGTCAAAGTCGTCGGCATCGCGCTTCCGCGGGCTTCCCTGTGAGCTCGGCAAGGGCGTGCCTTTCTGGCTCGACGGCGGCGTATTGTCGTTGCCATTGTTATGGCCGTTGCCACTACCGCTGCCGCCATTGCTGATACGCTGCGCGGCCGCGCGGCTAGCATTACGGCCGCTGTTGCCGATGCAGGAGCCCATGTGATTGTTCAGGCGCGAAACCAGGATGCAGCGCTTGCATTTGCTGCAGGTGGCCGACGGGAACGACATGACGTTGGGCGGCCGCTGCTCGGCGGTGGCGCCGCCGCCATCAGCGCTCTCGATGCCAGTCGTTGCGGCGCTGATGGCAGCCGAAATTTTCTTTTCAAAGTCCTTCTTCTTCTTTCCGCGGCCCGGGCCGGGCGCAACCCACATCTGGCCGTAGATATCGCAGCCCGGCTTGTTGATGTATGGGTGCTTTTTGCAGTATGTCACGGACGGGTCGGGTTTGCGGGCGCCAATGCCGTCGGTAGGGTAGAGCAGGCGCGGGAGGTGACATCGCGGACAGAGGATGTCGTGTGTGGTATCGAGCGGGTTGCCCTTGAGCGTGACGCGGCCGCTCTCGTACGAAGCCGCCTCGGTCTCGTAGTGGCCTTCTGGCTTGGATTCGCCCGTGGCGCCGGCGAGGTCCTGAGCGGCCTCGGACGCCATGGTCTCGACACGGATGGCTGCGGTAACCGTGCGGGCTTGCTTCTCGTCCCGGTGCGTCTTCATCACGAGATCATGGATCACATTGTAGAGAAGATCGTCCAGGATGGAGCTCGCCTGGAATGTCAGAGCCGAAGAAAAAGGCATTAGAATATAGAATACCGACCAGCTTGTCCATGCCATTACCATCACGGGGCGCAAAAAGCACGCCGGCTTTGCCCGTGGTGTTTTGAGACATGGCTGCTGTGCTCTGTGCTAGGTTCGGGGAAGCGGTGGTCGACGTTTGCTCGGCCCGTGCGCTAGCAGCTCGTCCGACAAGCTGGGACGGGACAGGTAGGCGGTAGCCGCAGGAAGGACCATGGGGGGGACGGCTGCCAAGCGGTTGGTGGATGGGTGGACCACAGACACTGCAAAGATATGCAGTGTGGTTGTCGTTTTGTGTCTAGAGGGCTGGAGGCTGAAGGCCGGAGGCTGGAGGCTGGAGGCTGGAGGCTGGAGGCTGGAGGCTGGAGGCTGGAGCTGGCTACAAAACAGGGAATTCGGGGCAAAGGGAGCAGAGGCCGAATCCTGTAGGTAGGCGGAAGAGGAGACGGAAGAGGGAAAAAGAGAAAAAAAGAAAAAAAGAAAAACCCCGAGCAATGACGACCAAGGACTGTAGACGCGGTGCCAGGTCTATGACCGCATTGCTGTGGCTCGTGGGTGTTGGAAGCTGAGAATCGGCCACTGTAAATGACGCCGGAAAAAGGAGAATAGGGCGTGCGTTAGGTTAGGTTCGGGTTGGTCTGTCGGCTGGGCGTGTCTGAGCGCACCCTGTGCAAAGCGAGGGAGGGCGTTCGCTCTTGTGCCGCCTGGCGCTTCTATGCGGCTCGCGAGGAAGGGAAGGGGGTTTATCAGGGGTGTTGCGGTGGCCGTTGCGGTCGGCCGTGGTCGGTCGGAGGTGTCTCGTCAGATGTTTGATTTCAAGATTGGAGATTGGAGGACGGGAAAAGAAGTGGCAATAGTGGACGGGGCGGGACTAGCTAACAATTACAGGGCACTAATTACAAGTATCTTACAGCGATGACCCAATGGCCAAGTGCAAACGGGAGCCGGGAGAAGAACACGACAAACGAAAGGGGAAAGGGTAAACGCGATGATAAAACAAAAGAGGCATAAATATATTAAAACCAAAAAAAATGCAAATCACAAAAAGCAAATCCAATACGCCGCCACGAGCTTGTCCTACTCCGTACAGACGGTTACAGCGCTCAGCGCCTAATCACTGCGGAGCAAGATACAGCGCTCACAGCGCTAACCTAGACCCCCCTTCCCCTGAGCGCCTGCAGCAGATGCCGGGTGGCGAATCGCCCCTGCGTAAAAGATAAACACGCATCACACGGGACGATCACGTGCTGGATGAAGCACTGAACACAGGACACAGAAGGAGAGGCAACCGCAGAGTAAAGCGCAGGACAAAGAGCCACGCATAGAAAGGCCAGCGCGACAGAAGGAACAGAACAAGGGGATTCTCGCTCAGCTGCCTCAGCTGTTAAATTTCCAGCGCTGTGGTTCGTTGGCTGGGTCTGGCCAGCTCAGGCACGGCCTGCCGTGCTAGCCCAATTGTGGCCAGCGCGCCCGCGGCTGACAGAGCACTCATTCCATTCCATGCTTGCTCACGCCAATGCCTACGTCAATGCTCCCATACTCGTAAATACCCAGCGACGATCCCTGGATCCTTCTCGGTCTCGGCCTCGAATCTCGGCATTGCCACGACCAGGACCTCCCTTTTGGGTTTTTTTTCCTCCCCTGCCGCCTCTTCTCTCCTTGTCTTCCTCACTCTCCTCTCGTCTGATGCCCCCTGTCGTCATGGCCCAGCAGTCGATCCTCTCCTTCTTCAACTCTCCTGCTGCCGCTGCTGCCGCACCGACCGCCTCCTCCTCCTCCGCTGCCCGCGCACCTCCACCTTTGCGGCGACTGGCCCCAGCCCCGTCCCCAGCATCGCCTCCGCCACCGCCCGCCGCGAGCGGCCCCCGCACCGTCATGCGCTCCGGCGGCAGCCCTGCGCCCAACCTCGGCCTCGCACCCATCACACCAGCCTGGGGACGCGCCATCCTGCTCGCGGCCGGCGCCGAGGAGCGGCCAGCCCCTACGGGCGCGGACACGGACCTTGCTTTTCCTGCGCCGTCCTCGACGTCGCCCCGGATCGTCTTCCCGCGCGACGGACACATCTCCGACCTGGTCAGCGTCAACGGCATCCTGCTGCCCGTCCGCTACCCCAACAGCTTTTACCGGCTGATTGCCGACCGCACGCGCCTGGCCTCGCTCTTCAACCGGGTGCTGCTCAGTGACGACGACGGAAAGGTCGTGGGCGGCATTGCGTGCCGTCTGGAGCCATCGCCGTTTGTGCCGCAGCAGCAGCAGCAGCAGCAGGCGACTGCCACCGCCACGCCCGCCCACGGGCAGCCCCTGGCCGTATACATCCAGTCGCTGGCGCTGCTGTCACCACACCGCGGCTGCGGGCTCGCGGCCGCGGCACTCAACAGCATCGTGGCGACGGCCGTGGTGCTGAACACGGCGGCACGGGACCAGAGTGTCGACAGCCAGTGGACGCACAACATCCAGACCATCTACGCGCACGTGTGGACCGAGAACGAGGACGCGCTGCGCTGGTATGAGGCGCGCGGTTTCCGGCGGCACGGCGACGGGCCCGTCGACAGCTACTACTTCAAGCTACGGCCGAACACAGCGTGGGTGCTACGGCGGGACCTGGGGGTGGCGGAGCAGGTCGCGGCGGCTGCGGCAACGGCAACGGCAACGGCAACGGCAACGGCGACGGCCCGGCCACCACCTCCGTCGCAGTCCCAGTCGTACCAAAACGCCCGGCCGGCCACCGAGTGGAACGACCTACCCGAGGACATGGTCGACTCGTCGGCGGCGTCGTCGCGGGCCGGCTCGCGCACGACGTCGCGCCAGGTGTCGCAGCAGAACCTGCTGGTGCCGCCCCCCAGCGGCACGGGCGGCGGCAACAGCAGCAGCAGCCGCAGCAGCAGCCGTGAGGGAACGACGCCGCTGCCGCCTGCGTCGAGGACCGGGCCGGGGCGCAAGAAGCGCGAACGGGCATATCCGTCGGCCATGTTCCAGCAGTAGGGGAGTGCATTGTCAAAGCAAAACAAAATAAGCCGAGGATGCAAGACGTGAGTATCGAATATATATATACACATATATATATATATATATAATGTACACAAAACCCAAGACACGCCGGTCAAGAGCAAGAAGCAAAGGGGCTCTGTCTGAAAGCACAAGCGCAATGCCGGCCATGAAAGCGCTTTTGGTACATATCGAAGAAAGTCCAAAGAAAAGAGGAGGAAGAAGAACAACAGAAAAACAAAACCCAGAAAAAGAAACAATGGGTGCCCGTCAAGACGTCGCCTCGTCCTCGTCGCCCTCGCGCACGGCTGACAGCCCTGTCATTGACCGCAGCGTGGCCTCGTGGCGCACCTGCTGCAGCGCCTCGGCCGTGGTTGTCTTCTTCTCGGCGGCGGCGGCGACGAGGGCGATCAGCGCGGCGCCGACGCCGGAGCCGTCCTTGGCGATGCCGATGCGCACGCGCTGGGCGCCGGCCTCGCCAATGCCGTCGATGGCCTTGAGCGCCTCGTACATCATGGAGCGGAAGTGCGGGTAGTGCTCGACGAGGCTGCCGTCGACGCCGACGTCGACCAAGCCGTCGGCGTCGGCGCACGACGGGTCTGCCAGCGCGCCCGTCTGCAGCAGCACGGCGCCGACGGCGACGGCCGACAGGCGTGCGGCGCGGCGCGCGACGGCAGCCGCGATCGCCTGGAAGGCCAAGGCGTCCTCGCGCGATGCCGAGTAGATGTCGAGTTGGGCCTCGAGCTCGTGGCGCAGCGGGCCGAGGTCGGGCGTGGTGTCGAGCGCGGCAACGGACATGATGGCGCTGTCGAGCCCCCAGGGGCGGAAGATGCCCGAGTCGGGGCTGATGGAGGTGGTGGAGCGCCAGTCGTTCTGGCCCGAGTTGTCGTCGTGGAAGAGCAGCGGCTGCTGGGGCGCGGGCCGCTGCAGGGCGGACACGAGGCACTGGCGCACAATCTCGCCGAGGAACATGCCGGACACGCGCTTCTCGAACATCTGGATGCCCGGGTTGACGCTGACGGCGTCGAGGGCGCGGTCAAAGGGCGTGTTGGGCAGGACCTTGAGGGCGTTGTCAAAGGACCCCCATTCGGTGTTGATGACCATCTCGCCGGTGGACTGGTCGTAGTCGCCCTCGAGCGGCTTGGCAATGTTGCTGAGCTTCTCAATGTACGCGCCGTTGGTGCCGGTGCCGAAGATGGCGCCCAGCAAAGCACCGGTCTTGCCGGGCGACGTGTACGAGCTGGCCATGAGGGTGCCGACGGTGTCGTTGACGAGGGCGGCGACCTTGACGGGCAGGTGCAGAGCGTCGATCTCGTCCTGCAGCAGGGCGCAGACGTCCTTGCCGATGGCGTCAGCAATGTCGAAGCCCTTGGTCCAGCGAATCAGGTAGCCCTTGTTAATTCCGACCTGGTGGACGGGGAAGCTGAAGGTGAAGCCGAGGCGGAAGATGTGCTCATCACGGTAGCCCTCGGGTGTGCTCATGGTCTGGCGGCGACGCACGTGGTAGTCATAGTGGTCGGTGTGGTGCTCTTTGAGGAAGGTCTCGATGCGGTGGGCAATGAAGCTGAAAAGCTCCTTGGACGTCTTGGCCACCATGAGCTCCTTCGGTATCGGGGCCTTGCTGAAGACGAGGTTGAAGGTGTTGTCGCCATTGAGGCGGACGGAGCAAACGCGGAGGTTTGTACCGCCGAGGTCGACGGCGAGGTAGAGGCCCTGGTGGGTTAGCATAGGCCATCACGAGACAGACAAGGCACATCGATGGTGCCGGCTCACCTTTTCTGTGCCATTTGGTACAGCGGTGACGTAGGTTGGAATTTGGCTGAGGCTGGTGTTGTGTTCCTTCAGGCCATCGGCTGGAGAGGTCAGCAGTCTGATCATGTGGTTCGTCTGAAGACGGGGATGGGGCATACCCATTTCGCGCAAAAACTCCTTCACGCCGAGATTGACATCCTCGTCTGTGTACTCGAACTGAGCAACTGTGCTTTGTGTCTCGGCGGCGAGAGCCATGGCGAACGGAACGGACACGGGCGGATCTGTCGGAAAGGGCTGGTTGGCGCACACAGGCGGCGGATCCGGAGCAGTTGGCGAAAAGGCCAATTGGGGGGGCAGTGGTGAGGCGTAGTGGTTGTAGAGGTGAGCGTCGCGAAGCAAAAATTGAAAGATCTTGGGAGGAAGAGGTCAGGACACGGAAGAAGTAGAAGGGCGATGGAAGAAAAACGGAAAGAGGGGAAAAAAGAAAAAGACCAAAAAATGTGGACAAAAACGACGAAAGGGAAAAAAACCCCCGAGAAAACTCGAGAAACGGTACAACAGCACTTTTATCGCATGTCTCGTGTCTTTCGTCGTGAAGAGCTGCGTAGCGGCTGTGTAGTGCATGATGGGGGGGGAGGGTTCCCCAGTTGCGGGGCTCCGACACCCCGCCACCATCGTCGCTGCCACCCACAGTTGGGAAGGAACCCTGCGCAATGACGCACACACCATGCAGGAGCCAGACAAAGGGAAGAAAGAAGGAAAAAATAAAAGAAAAAAGGAAAAAGAAAAGAAAAACAAAATAAGAACCCGCCCCCCCCCCCAATGCAGCAAATAGAAGGAAATAAAAGGATCGGCCCCATAGATAGACACACTCACCAAAACTGCGATGACCGAAACGACCGAGAGCACGTGCAGAAAGGCCAGCGGCGAGCACAACAGCGCTGACTCGCGGGCCGATTTGGGCTGCAGAAGGACAACAGACGGACTGGTCGGATTGGGTGCGCGCCGCGGGGTAGTCAGACTGTGCGCGTCTGGGGTCGGGTCCTCACGGGCTGACTGCTGCTCCTCGTTCGGGTCGCCATGGTCGTCTGCTGCATGTGCCCCCGCAGCGGCACGCCGCGAGGCGCCGCCGTGACTCGCTGGGGACGACACTTTTGGAAGGCGTTATAGGGCGCCACGGTCAGGATGGTTGGGCCCTTCCAGGGCAAGTGTGTCCCCCCCTCCCCCCTAACAAACAGGGTGGGCTTGGGGCCGGGCAGTTGTGGCTGAAGCAAGTCCGCAAATACAGCGAGAAAGGGCCGGCGCCAAGGCAGGAGAGGGAAAAAGGGGGAAAAGAAGGAGAAGGAACAAGCAAGCGAAAAACGACAAGTTTTTTTTTTTTTTTTTTGGTGGGCTCGGGAAGGACCGTCAAGTGGCTGGAAAGAGGAACAAGAGTTGCTCTGTCGCAGCGTCGATGTGGTGGCAAGGCGTACGTGGCGCTGCTGTTAAAACGCCTGACAACGGCTTTGTGGGAGAGGACGACAAGAACGAAAACAAAGAAACGACAGTGTCGGTGAAGAAAAGAAGAGGGGAAAGGGAAAGAAGGGCCCGACCATCGGCCTTGGTGGGCCAGTCAGGCGGATGGCGGATGCTGTGGCAAGGGCGGCGGGGTGTCAGGGCGTCAGGGCGGCAGCGGCGGCAGCGGCGGCAGCGGTGGCAGCGGCGGCAGCGGTGGCAGCGGCGGCAGCGGTGGCAGCGGCGGCAGCGGTGGCAGCGGCGGCAGCGGCGGCGGCAGCATGGGCGGCCCTCGTAAAGCCCACGATCCAGAGCTGGTCGACCTGGTCCGGCCGGTCGCCATGCCAGAGAAAGTGTGGGCGTGCCGTGTGCACGGGAGCAGCCGTCTCACGCCACGGCAGCGGACGGAAACCGTAAGATACAGCGCCGTAGGCGCTATACGGAGCCTACAGGATCGGGGGGCGTGCGGCGGATGCGCTACAAGGCGAACAGACCGCCTTTTTTCTGTTGCCCTTTTTTTTTTTTTTTTCTCCTGCATTTCTGGCTTTGTTCCCTTTCCTTTCCTTTGTCTTGTCTTCTTTTTCCTTGTCTTGATCTCGTACTTCTCCAGCCCGGCCAACGGTCACACCACCCGCGTCCCAAACACCCGAAGACGCTTCACGCCGCCGTCCGGGATCATGATGAGCTTCACATGCGTGGCCACCTGGCCGGCCGGCAGCTGCGACGCAAACTCGTGTTCCTGATCGGGCCCGCACTTGGACGGCGGCACCGTCTCGAGCCAGGCCGGGTCGTCGTGCGCGGGCGCGGACCCGGCCGGGTGGCCGCGCCAGTCGAGGGCCTCGATCTTGACCTTTTGCGGGAAGTTGCCGCGGAAAAAGGCAGTGTCGGCGACGATGCGCTGGATGCGGCACGGCGCGCCCAGCCGCACCAGCGCCCAATCGACGTGGCCCTTGGTGCGCGACCGCGCCGTCTCCCAGCCGTCGCCCATGTCCTTGCCGCGGCCCGGCAGCAGCAGGTTGTCCTTGGTGCCAAAGTGCTGGTCGCTGCATGCAATCGCCACCGCGCCGTTCTGCGCCGCCGCCAGGTCCAGCACGGCCGCCGGGTCTGCCGGGAACACGGGCACCGCGTGCCCAAACAGCCGGAACCGCGCAATGCCGCCATCCGGGTACATGTTGAGGCGCACGTGCGTGTAGGCCTTGGCCGTCTCGGCCGCCAGCCGCCAGCCGTGGCGCTGCGACGGCCCGCATGGCTGCACGCCCAGGATCGGCTCCCAGCCGCCGCGGCCGCCGCCCCAGCCGACCGTCTCGGCGTCCGCGTCCGCGCCGGGGCGGAAGCAGCCCTCGACCGAGATGGCCGGCGCCTCGTTGCCGCTGAAGTACGTCGTGTCGATCTCAACCCCGACCACCGTGCCCGACGCCACGCCCAGCCGGATCACCACCCAGTCGAACGGCTCCGGGTTGTGGCGCCGCGTCTCCCAGCCGTCGTACCAGGCGCCTGTAAAGACCATCTTGCCGGCATCGCGGACCGGCGGCGTCGGCGTCAGCAGGTTGGTCGCATCGGCGAACCACTGGTTGGAAAAGGCCAGGACCTTGCCCTCCAGGCCGGCGGAAATGAGATCTTTTTGAGAAGAAAAGAGAAAAAGAAAAAAGAGAAAAAGGGGTTAACTATGCGCCCCAAGGGGGGGGGGGAGGGTCCCATGATGCACGCTGCACAGGCCAGGCCATAGGCCACAGACCGCCGCGTGCCTCGATGTTGTGCATATGACATGCTTACCTATGCTGTTGGAACGGAACGTTGTGTCAATGTCGGCAGCGGCTATTCTGTCCGCCTTGACGTCCGCAAGAGTGTATCCGGCCGGCTCCGCCATGGCTGCAGATTGGATGGATGGTCTGTGTCTGTGGTGTAGAAGGAGGTGGGAGGATGACGCGTGAGGGGCGATGGCGGGGTGGCAAGGCTGAAACGTTTTGGATGTCCCGGGTCTTTGCGTGCACACCATGCAAGATTTTCCCCAAAACGCGATCGTCAGTCCCTTCGCCGACACCTCAGTCCAGCCTTGGGCCCGGCCGCCGGACAACTGCGGTTTTCGGACGCTTCCGATACCAGGCGATCGGCCGGCGGGCCAATCAACGCCAATCACAGGGCCTGAACCACCAACGGGAAAACGTAATTTTCAGGGCATCTGGGCCTTTCGCAGCAGGGAAGGCGGTGGTTCTCCCAGCCAATTGCAGCCGCCCCATTGCTCCCCGTACGAGTAGCATGCGGGAAGACGTGGCCCCTGTAAGTGTATCACCCCCAGTTATCCTACAGCACGACGTCGTCTTTGTAATTCCCCGTAGGATGTATGCGGTGCCACATCCGTCATTGCCTCTTTCCATTGCGACATCCGGCTGTTTCCTGTTTCCATTCCAGGATTGTTTGTGTTGCTATTTTTTATTTCTCTCTTCCGAACAATCCAGCAGAGGATGCTTTGCAAGTCCCAAGTCTAGGATCTAGGATCGCGTCACACCCCAGCCAGCCATGTCCTCTGCAACGGAGATAACGTCTCGGCCAAGCGGCCCTGTCGCTGGGCCGGCTCTTGTGGAATCGGCACCGTTGCTAGGCCGGCCCGGAGATGTGCTGCAGCACCCGGGCGAGAGCCTCGTGTCTAATCTCTACAAAGGTGAGGGCTTCTCTTTCGAAATCTGCTTTCTGTCCTTCCGTTCGCTCGCTGACTCCCAGGCACCGCCTGGCTGGCCCAAGCCGGCGTCCTGCTGCTCGTCGGCCTCGTCTGGGGCGCCGTCTTCGCCCACCCCCTTCTGCCGCTGTTCTCGCCACACCCCCTGCTCCAGTCGCTCGGCGTGCTGGCCGTCGTCCAGTCCGTGCTCGTGCTGCAGCCCACCAGCAGCCCCGGCGACAAGGTGCGCGGCGCCCGCGTCCACGCCGCCCTCCACGTGCTCTCGCTGCTGCTGCTGGGCGCCGGCGTCGTCGTCATCGAGGCCAACAAGATCCGCTCGCACGGCCTGCACTTCCACTCGGCCCACGGCTACCTGGGCGTGCTCACCACTGCCGTCCTCGCGCTGCAGTACCTGTTTGGGCTGCTCGTCTGGTGGGGGCCGACCCAGCGCTGGGTCTTTGGCGGCGCGGACCGGGCCAAGGCCCTGTGGAAAGCCCACCGGTGGAACGGTTATGTCGTGGCGCTGCCGCTGCTGCTGGCGACCGTGCTGTCGGCGACGGGGACGGACTACAACGTGAACGTGCTGGCGATCAGGCCGTGGGCGACAGGGGTGGCTTTGCTTTCCGTCGTGGTCGGCGTGTATCCGCGGATTCACCCGCGGAAGCTGGGTCTTCCGTGATCAGAACCAGCCGGTTTTCCTCCCTCGCCTGGTCACACATCTGTCTCACACCCTCCCTCCGCTGCTGCTCTGTTGGCCGTTCGCTTGCTTGCTCGGTCCGAGACCCTGTTATGCGTCGACGCCGATCAACGCCGATCAACGCCAACGTGGTCTGCGCCGGAATATCTTGTGTAGCGAGCGCTGTGCACTGGAGGATTCTGGCCGTGAGGACTCTTGCCCGGCTACGCGTCGGTTGGGTTGGTGATGGATTTGGGTAGATTCCGTGACCGGTCGGGCCCGTGCATCGAGCTGGCTACGTCATTCTTAATTTTTGCCGGGAGAGAGAAAAGGCACCAGTCGCTGTCTATTGGATTATCCCTGCCGCTAACTCGCTTTGTGCCACAACCTTGTAGCGCCTGCAAAGCGTGAGATACGACTGTAGAAATCTTACGATGTGTTGCCATCCCCAGCCGCTTTGTCAGCAGGTGCGCGAGGTTCATTGCATGCCAACAAACCGGCGGATAGAGAGTCCTCCAGACGGGCAGATATGTTGCGAAAAAAAAAGGCGCAGGGGGATCCCCCTAAAAGGGAGGGGTTTATCCCGTTTTCTTCCATTCCTTTCTCTTCGGCACTATGCGTCCCGCACGATGCAGGCCGATGCTACGTCATAGGTTGGACAGCCTTGTCGCTCTCTCCGCACAAAATAGCGCTCCCCTTGCAGCTTTACCGGGCTGACCCCAGTCCCCACCGCCATTTTGACGCTGCCTTGTTTTTTTTGGTCTTGTCACAAGACAAAAGTCAACGACAGCGCGTTTCGTCCTTTCCAGCCGCCCGTCTTGCCGCCAATTTCGTCTCGTCCCTTCTCCTGTCAATGCTCCCCCTTTTGCTCGACGATCCCGTTTTCCCTTACCGGTTCAAGCTGTCGTCGACCGTCGTGCATTGCTTTACGCCACCCCTCCCCGTCAACAACATAGAGCATTAGGGCGTGTGCACGAAACGAACAACAAAAGATCGGCCTGTTCCGCCGATCCCGCGCATCCAATTTCACATCCCTTGGTCCAAGCAGCGCAAACCGGTGCATTTCCAGCACACAGGCAGGTCTGACATGCACCGACAGCAATAACCAGCCGGTTGAACAGCAGCCAAGAACCTCACCCCTCCTTTCGGTGCGATGCCTCTCGAACACGACCGCAGCGATGGCCAACAACCTGCAGCCAATGGGTTAAAGGGGGACAGCACACAGGCTCTGGACGGCAAACCACTGCAAAGTGTTAGCGTTGCAAACGCCACCGAAGGTCGGGGGAGACGGCCCTCGTCGTCCAAGCTGCAGCCTTTGCAGAACACGCGTCTTGGCCAGAATTCGATGCACCAGAAGCACCAGCAACGCCCCCAAGGGACACCGAGCCCGGACCGGCCGCTGAGCGACTACAGCCAGAAGCTCGCACACGAGATGTCGGTCCGCGTTGGCCAGACGTCGCCCGCCGGTGCTTCGTCCCCAAACCGCCCGTCCAGGCTCCAAGAAGAACAGCACACGAGCCCCTCGCCCCCTATCCTTCCCGTCCTGCCGTTGACCGACTCAAGCATGACCGCATCCTCGACCGATTCCAACCGCACAACGGTCGCCGTCGATGCAGGCAACGCTCTGTCCGCGCGGACACCGTCATACCCCTTCCCTCCCATGACCGCTCCGGGTCCCGCACACCCCGCGCAGCAGTCGACGAAACCGTTCGCGGCAACACGCCAGCGACCGCTGTCCCAGCGCGATGGCTCCCACGTCAGTTTACGTTCGGACCAGGTTCAACCGAGCCCGTCCACACCCGCGTCTGTCGCCGCCTTTCTCCCGAGTCTGGTCACGGACGACACGGGAGCGGCGGCGCTCCAAGGCCACCACCAAGGCCGCCTCGACGATGGCGTGGGCGATTTCCCCGCCCCCAACCTCTACGACCTTACGCTGGCTCTCTCCTCCGAGCCGGGGCTGGATGCGTGGTGGGACACAGTCGTGGACATCGCCACGCAGTGGTACAAGGCCGAGCGCATTGCCCTTGCCATTCCATCCGATGCAACGGACGTCGAGAACATGCCCTGGGGCCAGAAGGCCACCTTTAACGCGCGCGAAAAGGAGGACACGCTCAGCATGGGCTACATTGGAAAGGAGAGCAGCTTGAGTGCGAGCACGACCGACGCGGTAGCAGCTGCCGCCTCGTTTGACGTCCTATCGCCATACCCGACGCCGGTTCCGGTCTTGACGCCGGCCGACGCGGCACAGCGTCCGAGCCTCGCCAGCCGCTACTCTTTTACCACCTACGAAGACCGCAGGGAAAAAGCGGGCTATGAGCCAGCAGCCGCACCGTCTGGCCAGCCAGCGCACCACGCATCGCCTTTCCGCCCGCCCTGGGTCCGAAGCCATACGTCCTACCCGGTGCGTTCCGACACTTTGAAGCCGGACACCCCCCACGGCATGCCGACTCCCAATCTGTACGCCAACCTCAACCACGCGGCCCTCCAAGAACACGACGCAGCGGAGAGTCCACAGGACGCGCTTCGTGCCTTCGACGAGGCGCTTCGGCCACACAAAGAAACGCAGGGCCGGGTCCTGTCCGTCATCCAAGCCCTGGACTACGAAGCCGACCCGCTCATCGACCACAACGGCGTCCAGCGCGTGCTGGATCGAGGACATGTTGTGGCCTTGACACGGTCGTACCCATATGCGGATCTGAAGAAGGACAAGGACAAGGACAAGGAAAAGGAAAAGGAAAAGGATAAGAACAAGGACAAGGACAAGGACGCTGGCACCGGGAAACATGTCGCCGCAGAAGGCGTGCCCCCAAGGCCAAGGGCAGCATCGATCAAGAAGCCCCTTCAGAACAACGCGCCCACAGGGGGGGCAACCGCAACGGCTGCCAAGGCCATCCCCCGGCCGAGTGTCGCCTTTATGCGGAAGCTCACCTCGTCGAGCGTTGCCGCAAAGATCGAGCAAGCCAGCATTCCGCGGCCCAAATCGCCGCTGTACGACGAGTACGAACAGCTGCCGCCGTCTCCCTGGGCGCAGTCGCCCGTTCCCTCGCCGGCCATCCGCCATGACACCACCGAGAGCCCCTTTTTTGGCGATGCGTGCGTCGACGAGGAGTCGTTCAACCCGCCCACGCCACCGCAAGACTACAAGGAGACTCGGCCCTACGAGGCCATCGGCGTCGACAATGCATGGACGGTGCTGCACATCCCGCTCTACCGCCCAAACCTGCCCAAAGCGAGCCACCATTCGTTCAAGCTGGACAAGTCCAAGATGGAGCGGCGCGCATCTCCCATGCGGAAGCCCATGCACGCGGAAGCGGAGGAAGTGTCGGGTGCCCGAGCCTCGTCCATTGCGCCAAAGCAGATGCCCATTGCGATCTTGTCCATCCTGAGCCCCGTCATCCCCTACCCGTCCAATCTGCGCTACTCGCTCGACCATCTGGCGCCGCACATGGCCACCTCCTTCTCGCTCTGCCTGCACTACTCCAACCTCGAGGCGGAGGTGCAGGGGCTGACCCGCTGCCGGCGCCTGGGCCTCGGCGGGTTCGGCGGCATTGATGCGGACGAGTGTCCCGTGTCGGCCACACCGTCTGCCCTGTCCAAGACACCCAATCCGTCGTCAGACGATGCCACGCTGTTCCGGTCCGCCGCCGGCAGCCTGGCCAGCTTCAGCGACAACTCCACCTCTGCCCATGCACGCAGCATAGCCGGCTCCCCCAGCGCGGCCCCGGCTTGGGACTCATCAGCGTCGGCGAGCGTGCTGCTCGACCGGGAGCGGCGTGCCAACGCGGGCGGCGGTAGCGCGGCCAGCCCCAGCCTTTCCTCCATGGCAGGGGATGGCTATTTTGGCGTGCGGCCATCCTCCAGCCACGACGCGCTGTATGGCCATCTGCCCACGACACCTGGCAGCAGCACCGGGGGCGGCGGTGGCGGCAGCGGCGGAAGTATGCAGCGAGGCCGGAAGGGCTCGGTTGCAGCAGGCATACCCAGTGAAAAGCGCCTGGCGGCCTTGCGTGGTTTCGAGCCTGCTCCCACTTCGCAACTGGCCGTGGAAACTGTTGCGGCGGCTCTTGTGCCTCCGTCTCCAGACCCAGCCCCTGCTGCTGCCCGGCAAAAGCCTGTGGGAGAGGCCGGGTCCGTGCTGTCGTCCGACCGGAACAAGGAAACCGAGAAGGGAGCCCATGCCCACGACGAACGCGACCACCACCACGACCCGGACGAGCCGCCAGGCCACAGTCAAGGCCAAGGCCAAGGCCGAAGCCGTGCCCACAGTCAGCTGCACTCGTACGGCGCCGATTTTGCGACCACGTTCCCGTCGCTGCCCCCGAGCGGGACGATTGCGGTCAGTGCCGGTGCGGACCTGGCCTTGGGCGCCCATATGCTGTCTCGTGCGCCGTCGATCCCGTCGCCGCATCCCGTGAGTATGCCACAGCCTTCGGACAAACTGAAAGGCCTGATCCTGGACTCGTTGCCGGCCCACGTGTTTGTTGCCGAGCCCCAGACGGGCGCCATTGTCTGGGTCAACAGCCGGTATCTGGCGTACCGCGGCAAGACGGTGGAGAGCCTGGCGGAGGATCCGTGGGGGAGCATTCACCCCGACGACCTCAAAGACTACCTCACGGCCTGGCACCACTCGGTGCGCAGCGGCGAGCAGTTTTCACGGACGGTGCAGATTCGCCGGTTTGACGGGACCTATCGGTGGTTCCAGGCCCGGGCCATCGCATCGCGCGACCGGCGCAACACGATCGTGCAGTTTCTTGGCTCGTACATGGACATCCATGACCAGCACATTGCGGAGCTCAAGGCCGCACGGAAAGAGGAGATTGAGGAATCGGAGCTGAAGCACCGCATCCTGGCGAACCTGATTCCGCAGATCATCTTCACGGCGAACGAGGAGGAGGGCATCACGTTTGCTAACGAGCAGTGGCTTCTGTACACGGGTCAGAGCTACATGGATCTGCTCGGCCTCGGCTTCTTGGACTTCCTCCATCCCGACGACCTGGCCAAGTGCTGCTTCCTCCCGGTTCCACCCCATCTCCAGGAGCGCCGCAAGCGCATCATGCAGGCGGTCATATCGCAACAGGCCACGCGGGGCGGGAATGGCGAAGGCAGCATCCGCCCGCACGGACAGGCCTTCCGAACGTATGCTCCACGCAGTGGCGGAAGCAGTATCGGCGGTGGCAATAGTGGCAGCGGTGGCGGCGGTGGCAGCGGCGGTGGCGGCGGCGGTGGCAGCAGCGGTGGCGGCGGCGGTGGCAGCAGCGGTGGCGGCGGCGGTGGCAGCAGCGGTGGCGGCGGCGGTGGCAGCAGCGGTGGCGGCGGCGGTGGCAGCAGCGGTGGCGGCGGCGGTGGCGGCGGCGGTGGCAGCGGCGACGAGGAGCTGAGCGAGCTGGCCGAGATGGCCCGGCGAGGCATTGTGATGGTGACCACGGACGACAACGGACGGCCGTCGTACACGACAGAGGCGCGGCTGCGGTCGAAGACGGGGGAGTACCGGTGGCACCTGATCCGGTGCGTGGAGACGGGCACGATGGACTTTGGCAAGGGGTACAACTCGTATTTTGGGTCGGCGACGGACATCAACGACCACAAGCTGCTGGAGACGAAGCTCAAGGAGGCGATGGACTCCAAGACGTGGTTCCTCAGCAACATGTCGCACGAGATCCGCACGCCGCTGATTGGCATCTCGGGCATGGTCAGCTTCCTGCAGGACACGACGCTCAACGAGGAGCAGCGGGACTACACGAACACGATCCAGACGAGCGCCAACAGCCTGCTGATGATCATCAACGACATCCTGGACCTGTCCAAGGTGGACGCGGGCATGATGAAGCTCAGCTTCGAGTGGTTCCACACGCGCTCGCTGATCGAAGAGGTCAACGAGCTGGTGTCGACCATGGCCATTGCCAAGGGCCTGGAGCTGAACTACATTGTGGACGCCGCGGTCCCGGCCTGGATCAAGGGCGACCGCGTGCGGATCCGCCAGGTGCTGCTCAACGTCATTGGCAACGCGATCAAGTTCACGGCCGAGGGCGAGATCTTCAGCCGCTGCCGGGTGGTTGCGCTGCCGGCATCTGCGGCTGCGGCGGCTGTGACAGACGCGGTGGACGCGGTGGATGCGGCGGACGCGGCGGACGCTGCAGACGCTGCAGACGCTGCAGACACTGCAGACACTGCAGACACTGCAGACCAGATCCAGCTGGAGTTTTCCGTCGTCGACACGGGGCGCGGGTTCAGCAAGGAGGAGGCCGAGCTGATTTTCAAGCCCTTCAGCCAGATCGATGGCAGTAGCACGCGTCAGCACGGGGGCAGTGGGCTTGGACTGGTGATCTCGCGGCAGCTGGTGGAGCTGCACGGCGGCACGATGGACGGCACGGCGGTGCCCGGGGAGGGCTCGACGTTTACGTTTACGGCGCGCTTCGGCCTGCCGACAGAATCAGACCACCCGGACGGGCTGGCCACGCCGCCGCCGCCGCCGGCCCAAACGGCATCGGATGTGCCGCTGACAGCCGTGGGGTCGGTGCCGGCGTTTATGGACCATGCGGCCGTGATTGCGGCGGCCGCGGCGTCGGCGGCCGGGGTTGGTGCAGCTGGTGTGAGCCGGGAACCGACGTCCAGCACGCAGACGCTGTTGTCGCTCCCCGCGTCGCATGAGTCGCATTCGCCGAGCAGCAGCAGCGACAACACGCTGGCGACGACGGCCACGGCCGAGACAGCAGACACGGCGGCAACGGAGGCGGGCAGCAGCAGCGTGGACAGCAGCGCGGAGACGACGACCAGTCGGGCCGCGAGCAAGCCGGTCCTCTCGATCCTGATCATCTGCCCGCAGACGCACAGCCGCGAAGCGACCAAGACGCACATTGAGACGACGCTGCCCAGGGACGTGCCGTACCGGATCACGGCGGTGGCGACGGCGGGCGAGGCGCAAGCGCTGATCGGGGCGGCGGACGCGGAACTGTATACACACGTGGTGGTGAACCTGCCGTCGCCGCCGGAGATCCTGGCGCTGGTGGAGCGGCTGGGGCGGTCGACGATGCTGGGCAGCACCAGCGTGCTGATCCTGTCGGACTCGGTGCAGCGGCAGGCGGTCAGCAAGCTGGCGGCCGAGACGGGGCGCGAGCAGCTGCTGTCGGGGGCGCGGGTGCGGTACATCTACAAGCCGGTGAAGCCGTCGCGGTTTGCGGTGATTTTCGACCCGGCCAAGGAACGGGACATCAGCATCGACCGGAACCGGTCGACGGCGCAGCAGCTGGTGCAGACGCAGAAGCAGAGCTACCTGGACCTGGAGAGGCGCATGGGCAACAAGGGCTACCGGGTGCTGCTGGTGGAGGACAACATGGTGAACCAGAAGGTGCTGATGAAGTATCTGCACAAGATTGGCGTCGAGGTGGACGTGGCTGTGGACGGCGTGGCGTGCACGGACACGGTGCTGTCGCGGCCACACGACTACTACTCGTTGATTCTGGTGAGTTGCGCCTTGCTTGCCCTTTCCGATTCGATGAACGTGTCTAACAAAACAGTGTGATTTGCATATGCCGCGCAAAGACGGCTACCAGGCGTGCAAGGAGATCCGGGCCTGGGAAAGGGACGGCGGCCACGATAAGCCGATCCCCATCATTGCCCTGTCGGCCAACGTGATGATGGACGTGCACGCCAAGTGCGTGGAGGCCGGTTTCAACAAGTACATCACGAAGCCGGTGGACTTTGTTGTGCTGAGCCAGGCGCTGGCGGAGTGCTTCCGTGGACAGGGGTATGAGACAGAGCAAGGCGGAGCGGACACTGCAGGTTTCTAACGGCGACTACGGGTGTTCTCTTTGGATTCGGGACGGCGAGGACGGGAAATGGTTCCTTCACGAGACGAAACGGTCATATTCTTTGTAATGATTAGTCATTTTTTTTTTTTTCCTTTTTTCTCTCCTATAAATTTCCAAAACAAAGCATAAAAACCAAGACCTGCAAACGCGAAAACGAGAAAGCATGGACAAGCACAACCCGCACACGCCCTTTTCTCTTCCTTGGCTTTGAGGAACCCCAAGCTCAGCACAAATTGTGTCGCACGACCGCGCCATGGCCGTCGACGACGACCACGCGATGCCGGCGCCAGCCGACGAGGCGACGACGACGACGACGACGACAACAACGCCGGTTGCAGCACCAGCAAACGGCCTCACCACAGACGCAGCTGTCGCGGCCAGTGGGGACGTGGGCAGTCCGCGCACCGAGACGGTTGCCGGCGACAACGACAACGACAACGACGACGACAACGACGACGGCGGCAAGGCGGACGAGGCGGCTGCTTCTTCCACGGCGGCCGATGCCCCAGCCGACGGCCCCGACGAACCGCCCCCGGCCAAGCGCCGCTCTCTCTGCGACATCTGCCACAGCGCACCCGCCAAGTACAAGTGTCCGCGCTGTCCCCAGGCATAGTACGTTTCTGGCCGTGTTCTCCTTCTCTCGCCGCCCGCCTTTTCCCCTTCCCCCCCCCCCTCCCCTAACGCAAAGACCCAGCTGCTCGGTCGTGTGTTCGCGGACGCACCGGGACGACCACCCGCCTGACCAGGCCCCCGACCGTGTGCCGCTGGCGCCACCGGCCTCTGCACCCTCCTCCTCCGCCGCCGCCACCACCACCACCACCGCGAACCGCCACCCATTCCGCGTGCTGGACGACGCGCCCGAGCTGCAGCGCCTGTTTATGCAGTACCCGGGACTGCCGGCGCGGCTGCGGGCCATCTACGAGGCAACGCTGCCGCCGCCGCCGCCGCCGCCGGCAACCGACGGAGGCCGCGGCAGTGGCTGGCGGGGACGGGGCCGCGGCGGCGGGCGTGGCGGTCCCTACCACCACTACCACCATCACAACAACAACAACAACCCACCGTCGTCGTCGCAGCAGCCCTGGACGCGGGAGCAGGGGCTGCGCCAGGGCCAGCGGGCGCTGCGGCAGGCGCGCGTGGACCCCGGCGACGACGGCGACGGCGTGCGAGCATACTGCGAGCTGGTGCTTCATCTGCTGGCACGGGACACGGCGGCTGCGGCGACGGCGGCATCCGCGGCATCCGCGGCATCCGCTCCCGTTTCTAACGGCAGCAGCAGTGCTACGACCACGGCCGCCGGTCTAGACGAAGCCACGGCGCTGGTGCGGCAAGAGGTGGCGCGCGCCGACGCCGCGCTGGTCGAGCAGCTGCTGCAGGCGGAGATGGCGGCCGGAGGGCGACGGCAATGAGCTTTGCTTGATTTTTTTTTGGAAGGGGGAAATTTTTTTTTTTCTGCTTTTTTGGTTTTGCGTTTATTTCTACTTTTTATACCCTTGGAGCATAAACACAGCGGGAGGACACCAAGACGGGACACCGGGTTGTTTTTTGGCATTGTTTTTATTTTGGCATTGGGATGTATAGATTGGGCATTCAAATGAGCATTATATGTGTAGGAACAGAATCGACCAAAACTCTCAGTCCTCTGGCCGTAACCCAAGAAACGACAGAAACGAAGGCTTGGCCTTTTCGACTACCCGCCCCGGCGGCACCACCGCGGCCCCCGCTCGGCCGCCGCCCGCCAGCCGCGACTTGATCCGCTGCAGCAGCCCGAGCGGCTGCAGATCCTCCTTGGTTGGGCTGGTGGGCGTTGCATGGTTGAGGGTGCCGTCTTTCTGCGCCGGTCGCTGCAGCGCTTTATGCTGTGCGCTCCGCTCGTCGCTCTGCGTCCAGTCCACAGTGACATGCTCCTGAATCGGGGCCGTGGCGGCTGCGGCGGCGGCGGCGGTGGCGGCGGCGGCGGCAGCAACGACGTCGGCGGGCGTGGTGGTCTCGACTTTGTTTCTGTATGCAGGGACACTGGGCACGGCCGGCACGTCCTCTTCCGCGCGGTAGTCCCGTCGCATTGCGCCCATAGACCGCCACGGCCGCAATGCGCCGTTGACGTCGTCCCGCGCCCGGGCGCCTTTTGCGCCGCGTGCCCGGCCCGCCGTCGCGGTCGTCGTCGCTGTCGCGGCATCGCTGCGGCCGCCTCCGTAGGCGCTGTTCAGGTCTGCGTTGCTGCCACTCCGGCTGCCATGGGTTGTGCTGCCATAGCCGTAGCAGACGGCCGACCGCCCGCCGGTGGTCAGGAGGAACTGCTTGGCGGCGTGCTGAGGTATATACGCGGCACGGCCGTGGCCGGTCGGCGGCGCAGCGGGCATGGCCTCGGCCGACTGGCGGGGAGCAAGGGGTGTGGCCGACGCATGGTGGCTGGCCCAGCGGCTGACGCGGGGCAGGCACGAGTCGATCGCATCGTCCGGTGTTAGTGGCACCGTGCTCTGGTCGTGGTCTGTGATGGATGGCAAAGCATATTCTGGCGGCGGCGTGACAGACTCCATCGTCAGTTGGCCACCGTGCAGCAGATGCTGCTCCTGTTTTTCCTGCCACGCCAACACGGCCTGGAGACGGCGGGTGAGCTTATCGGGTCTGACATAGTAGACCGCCGCGGTGGGAGAGGCACATGCGATGGCGTCAGAGCCCATCCTGGACGAATACGTTGTCAGCGGGAGTTGAAGTATTGGGGAAGGCGTACTTACGGCAGTTGAAAGAACCGACGGATTGGGAGAAACGGCTCGGGTGCGAGAAAGGCCCGGGAGATGGACGGAAGAGGAGAGAAAGAACAGGTGCAAGCATTCGTCATGCCCTCATCTCGGGTAGGACTTCAAGGCAGAGGAGACAAAGCCGAAAGGTAGCAAAGACAAAAACAAGAGGAGTGAAGGCAAAAGACAGAAAAGAAAAATAAAGACGCAGTCCCTCTTCTAAAAGGGAGCCCGTCATCTTATACTTGTTGATCGATTTGCATCGTTCGTGTCAGGGAGATGCTCCACGGCATCTAGCTATCTAGGTAGATGGGCCGCGCCGCAAGGGAGCTATGCAGAAGAAAAGAATGCAACTGGTCCGTCCGTCCGGTCGGGAGCCGTCTTCGGCTTGCAGTCCATTTTGGCGCCATTCTCTCTTTTCTTCTCTCTGCCCTCTCCTGTCGTCTTTGGTCTCTTTTTGTCGTCTGCTGTCGTCTGCTACCGTCTGATATCGCCCGTCTCTGCTGCTCTTGTGGCCTCTTGTCCTGTCGTCGTACTCGGGTCTGTTGTCTCAGTCGTTGATTCTCCCTTTCCTCCCTTTTTTGCTCCTTAATCTCGCTCTGCCACTATTTATCTCCCTTTTTGCTTCCTTCTCGTTGTCCCGTCGCATATCTCTCCCTCCCTGTTTCCCCCCTGCCATCGCTTCAAGTCTCCCGTCTCGTTTCATTTTGTTGCTGTTGGGTTGTCCTGGGTCGGCTCGTCCTTCTCTTGGCGGCTCACGGTTCACGGTTCACCGGATGTTGATGTTGGCTGCCCCGGATTTTCTCCACGGCCACCCCACCCACCGCGATACTTCTTCCTGCAGCCGCACGCCTCACTAGCACTTGCCTATCTGAGCGACGCTTCTGTCGGGCATCGTTCTTTCCATCGTCTCGTCCCTCTCTGCTCGTATCTTGCCCTTCTTGCCCGCGGCGCCGTAAAGTTATCTCCCCCGTCGCGGCTGCCCCTGTGCGGGCAATCACCCACATACAGCAGAGAAAGAGAACGCACAGCAATGCAGATTTGGCAGGAACGAGGCAACCCCCGTATCTTATCTTACCAAATGGCACACATGTCACATCGTCTCTCGTTCACCGGTCCTCTCCTTCCCCCTTTCGAAGGCGTTGCTAGTCACTCTTGCGGTGTGCGGAGTAAGATACATAGCGCCGTCGAGCTTCTTGCCCGCTGCTCCACCGACCGCTCTTGCCTGGCTGGGCCTTTCTCTATTTTCGAGCCTATCACTTTGCGCCGAGCTTCTCTGGGCGGCTTTTTCTCTTCTGCTGTCTCCGTCCTTGGTTTTTGTCTGTCTTCTCTCTCCTGGTAGCATCCTTGGCCCTGCTCCTCCTCAACCTTTTCCTCCCCTTCCTCCCCTCCCTCTCTTCCCTCTCTTCCCTCTCTTCCCACCCCCTCCTCTCTCTAACCCACCATGGCCTCTTCCCCAAACTTGACTAGATCGCGTACGCACACCCTGTCCGACGACCACTTCTACCTGCTTCCCGGCCGGGTCCCACGACGCAAAAGCGCCAGCTCGCTCCCGGTCTCCGACGCCGCTTTGCGCAAACGTCACCCGAACATCCCTACCTCCTCTGCCACGGCCTCTGCCTCTACATCCGCCTCCGCCTCCGCCTTTGCCGCGCTGCCTCCTCTCCCCGTCTTGCCCCCAGCCGGCTCGCGAACCGCCCCGACAACCCCCTCCGTCCACTTGGCGTCTGCCACCTCGCTCGGCCCGTGGGGGGGCACCTTCCTGGACGCAGAAGCCGACGCTGACGCCGACGCCGACGCCGACGCCGACGCTGACGCCAACGCCGACGCTGACGCCAACGCCGACGCCGACGACGCAGACAGCACCAACGACGCCGATGGCACAGACGCCGCCGACAGCACCGACAACCGCGGCAGCGCTGGCGGCGCCTTCAACTTTTTCTACGCATCAAGCCGCTTGGCAAATCGTTCCGCATTGGCGCTCCTTTCCAGTTCTTTAAATACAGCCCAACCTGAGCCGTCTCAGTCGACACAAGCAGCGCAAGAAGAGTCGCCCGTGCCGCAGCTACCAATGCCCACCACGAGCAGCGCCCGCGATTCGTTCATTTCCATTTTAGAGGACCCCTTTTTCCAGCGCTACGACACAACCGGCAGCGATTGGTGCGACACTGACGACCGGCATCTGTCTGTGCCGCCTCACCCTGCCGACCCGTCGTTTGACCATGACCATGACGACCACGGCCACGTCGCCGGCAACGTGGCCCCTGCCGCCGATTCCGTTGAAACAAACCCCTCAACATCAACACACAACGACGGCGATAAGACCCCTTCTGCCTCGTCTGCGCAGTCGGCTTGGCCGCTCCCCGAACAAGTTCAGATGATGTCCGGCTCGCAAGCGCTGTCGTCGCGCATCCCATTCTTCAAACCCAAGCGCAAGATCGAACAAATCAATGTCGTCGTCATCGGTGCCCAGGGCGTCGGCAAAAGCACCTTCATCCAGCGCGCCCTCCGCCTCCCCCGTTTCCCCTCTGGCGGGACCATCACCGTCTGCCTTGACATCGAGGACCAGCCGTACCTCGTCGCCCTGGTGGAGCTCGATCTCGACCACTTCGACCTCGACCCCCACCAGAAGATCAACTGGCCACGCCAGATCGGCGGCCACATGATCCCGCGCATTGACGCCGCCCTGATGCTGTACAATGTCACTGACAAAGACAGCATTCGCAACCTCCCGTCAACGCTTTGTACGTATTGATATCGTATTTGGTTGGCCCCGGAGACCTTGCCTGCCTCCTGATTGGTGTGCGCCGCAGCTATGAAGTAAAATTGCCTAACCATGTGCTCTGACAGCGGCCCTGCACAACACGGGCTTGCCGACCGTCCTTGTTGCGACGAAATGCGACTGCCCCGAAAGCACGCGCCAGCTCGACCCGGACGCCGTGGCCACCGTGTTCCCTACCATCCTCGCCGACTTCAAGACATCCGCCAACAATCCCATCACCACCCAGGACTGTGTACAAACTGTTGTGCTGGCCGCCGTGTACAAGCAAAAGGGTTCGTTTTTCTTTTCGTTTTTCGTTTTTCCTCCACATTGTCACACCACGCCCTTCTCCCCGCAATGTATTCAGACTGTGCAGGGCTCCAACCCTTAATTTCCATGGTGACTCCCTCTAACACCACCAGGCATCGACCCCATGACCGTCAACAGAACCATGTCGACCACACGGAGGCGAGCTGCGTCGTCTGCGGCGCACCTTGACACACCACCGGAAAGCCAAAACGGCCGACCCCTCAGCGGCGACCAGAACAGTAGCAAGCACAGTCGGGCTTCTTCTGACCTGTCACTTCTCCGGGGAGTTGCCGCCCCCGCATCGGCCGACCGGGACACCTACTATCGCTCGCAGGGCTCGCGCCCCCCGCGCATTGACTTTCCCGGTATGACCCATTTGTCCTCGTTTTCCGGCGACAGCAGCACCGATGATCATGCTGGTCAATCCCTGCAGGGCATGCTGCGCTTCTCCTCGGGAGGGCGTCTGGATGCCGGCCAAGCCTCGTTTCTTGACATTGAAGAGTCCGATGCCGAGTCCGCCCGTTACTCGGACGATTTTTCTCTCTTGCAGCGCAACGACGACGGGCTCTTTGACCAGCCCAAGGCCATCGGCGTAACCTTTGACGAATTGGTTGACCGTTTACTCGCGGCACCCACGAACCGCGCCGACGCGGATTTCGTAAAGGTTTTTCTTTGCCTGTACCGCAAATTCGCCAGCCCGCACCAACTCCTCGTCGCCATTGTCGCCCGCTTCGACAGCACTTGGAGCGATGCAACGCTGCACTATCTAGAACGCACCGCGATGCAACTCCACATTCTTGAGGTTCTCGCCGACTGGGTCTCCATGTACCCTGGTGACTTCGCGCGGCCAGCTTCGCACCAGGAGTTGGAAATGCTGATTGATCGCCTAGCCGAGGAGCCAGTTTTTTTTCCTGCATCCCGGCTGCTTGCCGACCACCTGCAAAATGATGTTGTCGAGGACGACAATACAGCTTGGGAGAAGAGCGACGATCCACCTGATCTGACCGATGCAGCCGCGCTGACAGACTCTGTCAGCGGCAATGATGGCCATGGCGGCAGTGGTGGCAGCAATCTCAGCCGGGATGCAAGTGCGAGCAGCGTCAACACGCCTGCCAGCAATGCGAGCTGGGATGCCCTGCCGTCTGAAAGCATGCGGTCTGTCACCCTGGAGAGCTCTCCCCGAGGCTCGGATGCGTCTGCCCATATCGGCCCGGACGTGGTTACGAAAGACGGCTACGTGGACTTCAATTACTACTCACACGAGGACTACGAACGAGAGTCTGCTTCCCTGGTTCCAGCAGCACTTTTCACGCTGACCAAGTTTCGGTACCATATTTTCATGGAGCTGGACGCTCACAGTGTGGCCGACGAGATGACGCGGATTGACTGGATCATGTTTAGCAGCACGCGCATCCGGGACATTGTGCGCCATGTGTCGCTGTCGAAGCAAGAGAGGGCACAGCGCCAGTCTCTCAGCAATGTGAAGCGCATGATTGCCCACTTCAACCACGTGGCCAAGTGGGTGACCAACATGATTCTGATCCGCGACAAGGCCAAGCACCGCGCGCCGGTCATGCAGAAGTTTATGCAGGTTGCCCAGCGTCTGCGCGAGCTCAAGAACTACAACGGCTTAGCGGCCGTGCTGGCGGGCATCAACGGCACGGCCATCCACCGCCTGGCCCAGACGCGGGCGCTCGTCGATGCAGACATCCAGAAGCGCTTCGCACGTCTGGTGCTTCTCATGAGCTCGGAGAAGAGCCATTTTGCCTACCGCATGGCCTGGGACAACTCGACGCCGCCGCGGATTCCGTTTATGCCCCTGCACCGGGGCGACCTGGTCAGTGCCGAAGAGGGCAGCCGCACGTTTGTGGGCCCGCAGGGCGACCGCATCAACTGGCGCAAGTTTGAGGTGATGGGCGCTGTGCTGCTGCCGCTGATGCGCAGTCAGGTCACGCCGTACCAAATTCTTTACAGGAGCCCAGCAGTGCGCGAGACGATACGCGAGATGGTGCTGGACTGCCGCATGCCAGCAGACGACGACGTATGTTTGTTTGCCTTGTCCTTCCTTCTCTAAAAATCGGCAACTAACACAGCTGCTAGGAACTGTACCAGAGGAGCCTCCAAGTCGAGCCGCCGTCTGCAACAGCTGAACTCAAAAAGAAGTTTCCCTGGCTTCCCAAGTGACCGGGGACAGAGATTGTCGTCGTATGAATTTTTTTTTTTTTTTCTAATTTGCCACGTCTATCTATGAACGCCATCTTTCATGTTATATCCCCAAGACGGCCTCGTGTTGCCGCGGTGTTTCCTTTTTTGTCTATGGTCCTTTCCATCTTTAGAAAATAGAGTTACTCAAAGTTTGTCTGCTTGGTTGTTCTTTCCTCTTCTTTTGCGTGTGTTTGTTTGTGTTATCCAAAAATGGCAACTGCGACCTCACATCTTTCCAATCTGAAATTCAATATAGGATTGCGTCGTCGAGACAAGAAATCTTAAGAAAAGCAGCTTTCATTCTTTACGTCCTTTACCCCTCTCTCCTACCCTACCTTTCTTGACGCCTTCCTACCTTATGGCCGCCGTCTCTACTTCCACCACGGAAGTCCGCTTCGGCCGTCTGCAGTTTGCCACGACGCGTGCAACGACGGCTTACTCCAAATCTACATCGCACCGTTCCGTTTACGCGCCCTGCCACCTCGCATTGACCCTCACTACGGTCTCAGCTGAGCTTCTTTGGTGCCCAGCTGCGTCGGCCGTGCTCACCGACCCTCATGTACCCGCCGCGCGTGTCGCTGGACTGGTTCGCGCAGGCCGCTTGTGGATCAGCAGCGGAGGGCGCGCAGTCGAGCTTGTGGTACAAGTGCAGGTGACCGATGACGGCCGAGCCGCAGCCGAGGCGAGGCGAAAGAAAAGAAAGAGGCCACCACCAAGGCCACCACCACTGCACTTTCTCGATCGGTTGGCCGATGCAGTCACCAGGTGGAGCGGTTGGGAGGACGAGCTGGGCCTGACCGTCAGACGGTGTGACGGAGGAGAGGGCGCCGAGACGGGCGATGTGGCTGCTTCCGCCACTCTCCGTTTTCTGGTCAGCAAACCGGCTACCCCCGGTGGGCTATGTGCGCCACCGGTACCGACAAGCTACAGCAGACACAGTGGCAGCGGCGATGACAGCTTAAAAGCTGGTGTTGGTATCCCACAAGCACAATTGCGGCGAGTCATGTGCCACCTTGTATACGACGCGCTGCCCACGGAAGTAGTTTCAGCAACGACAGCCGCAGAAACGGCGGAACGGCTTCGGGACAAAAAACGCAAAATGGCAGCCAAGGCGTGCAAACTAACAAGAGGGACAACGGTGCGGCAACCAAGCCGGCAGCAGCCGCTTCGGCCCCGGCGGGGAGTTGCACTGCCAAGCTTGTGCGCTGCTCAGCTGCTCGCCGTGGAGGACTTAGATGGCACAGATGGGGATGCCCCCTACATTGATTTGCCCTGGTTTGGCGCTGTTGCACTCGTCGAGGCAGTTTTGTCCACGCTCGTCGGGGTCCGCAGGCGCGTCTTGGGTGTACGTCCGGTTTCCTGGACAATTGTGGCACCAGCCGGCTGCCGCCAGTCCGCCGATTCGGCGGTAGCAAACGTCTCGCCTCGGTTTCTGGCCTCTGCTGTCTCCTCGGATTCCTACATCTCTCTTCTGGACATCGCGCCGTCTGTGTGGAACGCAGACTACGGCCAGGCGGTCGCCGCCCGTACGGCGCTCATACCAACGTTGTGCCGTCTGCTGGCCACGAGCGGAGCCAGTGCACAGGCACCGAGCCTGCGGCGGAAAGCCGGCGACATAGGTGGCCGCAACGTTGCTGACATGGTTGCTACGATTGAGACACGACTGCATGAGCTTGTCCTCAAGGATATTCCTGCGCTTCCGTCTCGAAATGCGGTACGAAGACGGTGCACAACAAGACAAAGAGGGGGCAACGTGGACGGAAAAGCAAGCAACAAACTGAACAACAGTTACGTACGAACGCAGGGAGGTCATACCGATCAGGACGTGGGTGCAGCAACCCCGGGGCGCTGGCGCAGTGTTGGCAAGACGGCGCAAGACAACAGAGACCCTCATCACTTGGTCCTGCATCCGACACCGCCACCTGACGATTCACAGGAAAGCGGCGTTTACAGCATCTGCATAGACACTCTAGATGCAATCCTCACAACTTCCGAGAGCGACAAAGAATCGATGCGGGGTGGAGGATCTGAAAATGACGAGACTGAAGACCACGAAGCCAATTGGAAGGAGATCGAGGCCTGGTCCGAACTGGACGGGTGGCCCGCAGACCATGGTTCTGTTTACGCTTACGGGTCGGACGGCGAGGACGACGGTAGCGACTGTGAGGAAGGCAGCCGCTTATGGTTGCCCGCACTGTGTAGAGAAAACATGTTTGAGGCATTTGAGCAGGAGGGAGAGGGCGACTCCGATTACTTGATTGGTGGTTATGACAGCAGTTACGTCGACGGCTACCGTCATGACGAGGAAGACATTGGCTGCGCGGACTGGAAAGAAATCGACAACTGGCAGCTCGAGGCGTGGGCCACGGGCAGCGGCGTGCAGCACCACAGGGTCTAGGAAGCAGCGGAACGAGGTGGCTGAAGCTGCACGATCTGGCTGGCTGAGGCTGTTTGCGATTTCCGAAGTCGTGCAGATAAAATGGATCTTGATTGACAACGCTAGAGAGTATAATAAACGGCAGATTCATGTGAAGCTCCTCGGTGTAGCCCGCCAACCACCGAGTGCAGAACCAAAGGAACAAAAACAAAAAGGAAGATATCTAAACAAGGAACGCTCGCTCGTGAACAGCATCCCGGCACAACTGCTTTTGGATGCGGCAAGAGAACGGCGAGACAAGAAAAATCGAGAGAAAGGCTGCTGAAAAGCCGAGTGGCTTGGCCTCCCGTGTGGTCGGACTGGTAAGCGCCTCGGTGTCGTTGCTTCTTCTCGCCGTCTTTAGCGTCGGCAGACGGCACGCTACCGCCTTGCTGCTGGTGCTCCGCCGGGCTTGGCGCCCTTCTTCTCCTTCTTCTTTTTCTGCTCGGGCTTCATGGTGGCAAAGTGAATGTACCATATGAGCAGGCACTCGAGGGAGATGCCGAGGATGACGATGATGAGGATGGTGAACAGGATGGGCTGGTCGTTGAGGACGGCGACAGCTTGGGGCGTAGCGCCGAGCTTGGAAAAAAAGTCGAACTTTCCCATTGCAATGGGAGGGACAAAAAAAAAAAAGGGAGGGTGAGTCTTTCTCAAAAGAAAGAATCGGTAAAAGCAAAAGAAGATGTAGTAGGAGAAGAAGATGGCTTAGAAAACACCGTTGAGGATATCGTGAAAACTGGAAGTTCAACAAACTAGGGTAGAAAAAGAGAGAGAGAGAAAAAAGGAAGAAAAGAAAATACAAACGCACGATGCCACGCAACAGACTCCTTCACTCCCCCTTGAGGAGAAGAGCCCAGACGCTCCGTGCCTACGCGTGTCCCTCATCACAACCAGCCCCCCCTCCCCCATTCGCTCAATGCCATTGTCCAACACTGGCGCTCATGGCTCTGTCGAAACAGAGGTTGCGTTTCAGGTATGTGGCAGACACCGCGCGCATGGTGTTGAAACGCAGGGCGTTAAAGACGCTGAAAGGTGGCCGATTCAGGGGCAAGTGGCTAAAAATAAACAAGCAACTTAATGACTAATCTTTTAGATAAGCCTAAGTTTTTCCGAGAATCAAAGTTGCCGGACAGGACAGGGGCAAAAATTTCCTGTTGTTCCGAGAGAAGATCGATTGACAGCTCAGGGCACGACAGCGACAGAAGCTCCGCCTCCCTCTCTCTGTTTCCTCACCCCGACCGACTTCTGTCTTTCCCTGCTGTCATGAGCGTGGCACGGGCAACGGTTGGCCACGGCAGCCGGTCGCTGCTGCGGCGCCACCTGGCAGGATCCCCGGGTGTTTCGCGGCGCTGCGTGACGGCAACAGCGACTGCGACTGCGACTGCGACTGCGACGGCGACTGCAGCAACTGCAGCAGCAGCATGCTCGGCACAACGGTACTTTTCATCGCGACCAACGCCACGGCCGGCGGCGGCGGCTTCACGGCAGCCGTCGCCGCAGCTGCATGGTTTCCACACGGTGGCCCCGCGGGCGGCGCGGCGACGGCGGCGGTTCAGCAACGTGCGCGCGGAGGAGATTGGGCTGGTGAACGACGAGGCGGTGGCGACGTTTGCAGACGAGCACTTTTCCGGGTACACGACAGAGGAGAAGGAAAAGCTGGCGCAAAAGTACACGGAGGCGCAGATGGCGGCGCTGGCGGCGGGCGAGCAGGCGGTGGACCCGCGCGACCTGGCGGTGCAGGGGCGGCTGCGCGACGACGCGGCGATGAACGGGTGGACGTACCTGGACGACTTCAGCAAGGTGCAGCCGGTGGTGGACCGGCGGCAGCGGCCGCGGCCGTCGGCGGAGACGGCGCCCGAGGACCAGGTGGCGATCAACCCCAAGTTTATGGACGACGAGACGTTTGCGGGGGACTTCCTGCAGTGGCTGCAGACGAACGTGCCGGAGGGGGCGGCGGCGGCGGCGGAGGGCGGGCTGCGGGGGGCCGAGCTGCAGAAGCTGATCGCGGAGCGCGACGAGGCGCTCGAGACGTTTGTGGGCGGCGGGCACCAGGCGGACAAGCGGGCGGAGTACAGCATCCGACGCGGCAGCCGGGAGCTGATGGAGTGGTACCTGGAGCGGGCGCCGGCGACGCAGCAGGACGGCCAGACGCGGCTGACGGCGGCGCAGATGGGGGCGTCGTCGCTGGTGGGCCCGCTGTCGCGACACATCCCGGGGGTGACGGGCGAGTACAAGCGGATGCAGGACCCGGAGGACGAGGGCCTGGATGAGAACGGCGAGTACGTGGAGCTGAAGCGCAAGTCCGGGCTCAAGATCCAGGAGATGCAGCGGGCGCTGGCGACCAAGGTGCTGCTGGTGCGGTTCGTGGCGACGCAGACGCGGCTGGGCAAGATCCAGAGCGCGTCGGTGGTGGCGATTGCCGGCAACGGGGCCGGGCGGCTGGGGCTGGGCGTGGCCAAGTCGACGGACTTCCAGGAGGCGCTGGTCAAGGCCAAGGCCAAGGCGGTGCTCAACATGCGGCCGATCCGGCGCTACGAGCAGCGCACCATCTACGGCAACGTCGAGGCCAAGGTGTCGGGCACCGTCGTGCAGCTGGCCGCGCGGCCGCCGGGCTTTGGCCTGCGCGTGCCGCACCGCGTCTTTGAGATGGCGCGCGCCGTCGGCATCACGGACCTGGCCGCGCGCATCCCGCGCTCGCGCAACCCGTTCAACACCATCATGGCCACGTACCAGGCGTTGACCAGCCAGCCGGACCCGGAGCAGATTGCCATCGGCCGCGGGAAGAAGCTGGTGGATGCGCGCAAGGTGTACTATGGGGGGGCGGTGTTGTAGGGATATATTCCTGGCATTCATTGTTCTCGTTTTTTGTGTGTGTGTGTGTGTGTGTGTGTGTGTACAAAATCCATCTCCAGCAACCAGTTTGATCAAAGGCAACGACGGAACGTGACAACGCGTGAGAGGGTATCGTTGTCTGTCGTCGTCGTCGTCGTTGTCGTCGTCGTCGTCGTCGTCGTCGTCGTCGTCGTCGTCGTCGTCGTCGTCGTCGTCGTCGTCGTCGGCTGTACGCATGTGCTTCACTGCACCCCCCCCTCAATCTGGTGCTGCAGCACGATGCTGTACACGCTCGCCTTGAGCAGCGTAAACACCAGGCTCGTCTTGCGCTCCAGCTCCCGCAGCCCGTCCAGCGTCTCCGTCGCCGGCTGGCCGGCCAGCTCCTCCATCAGCTGCGCCAGCCGCCGCATGTTCTCCGCCAGCCGCTCGTACTCGTCCAGCACCGCCTGCTCCAGCGGCGACACGTCGTCGAGCGCGCCGGGGCCGCTGCCGCCGGGCGTGGGTGGTGCCGCCGTGCTCGGCAGCAGCGGCGTGGAGAGGAGCTCGGTCGTGTCGTCCATTGTTGTTGTGCCTGTGTTTCCCTCTCTCCCCTTTGTTGCAGTTTTTCGGAGGTACGCGTGCGTCGTCCAAAAGGCGGTTGCGTGTCGGTGGCAGGAACGACCAGCCAGGCACGACGCGTTGAGGGGTCACAGTGGATTGGCGCTAAAGACGCGATGGAAGGCTGGGCTTATTAGGGTGTCCCCATAGGATACGAAAAGGATTCAGCCTCTCTGTCTCCTATACACCACGAACGACAGGGGGGGGAGGGGGCTGTCAGCTGCAGGCTGGCAGTGCACTCATCTGGCCCGGGTCAGCAGGGCGGAGGATGGGAAAGGAGAGAATCGTTTTCTCGCTGACGTGTGTTTTTCACGTCCCTCCTTCCCTTTTCTTCTTCTGTTCACGCTCCTTTTTCCTCGTCTTCGCCATTCTCTCTTTTTTTTTTTTTTTTCCTTTTTCACCTTTTTTTCGTCACTCGTTGTGTAAGATACAAGATGTTTGAAGACGCCACGGCGTCGCGCCAGCAGTGGAGCGCCGAGCGCCGCAGCACTGTCACGTCGTCTTCCTCGTCTTCAATTCGCGGCAGCCGCCAAGATGACGGCAACAACAAGAGCCAAAGCCAAGAAGACGATGTCGCTCCCCTGAACTACACACTCGACTGGGGCGAATCGACGCCCTGCACGCGCACACCGCTCAGCACGCACCAGGCCGCCGCCACTGCTGCTGTCGCTGCCTCGGAGGCGCCATCCACGCCGGCTTGCCGCTTGTTCGTTGTCCGGCCGGCTGGCGGCGACCATGACGACACCAACCAAGCCCTGTGCCGGGGCCTGGATCTTGATCCAGCCTTCCTGGCCGCCCACAGTGCCGGCCTACGCTACCGACCCGCGGAGCCGGCCTGGCGGCAAAAGCTCAACGCCGGGCACTGCACGGCTGCCTCCTACGCCTACCCACAGGTTCTTGGTCTGCTGGCGAGCAAGACGGCGCCCGCCGCCGCAACGCCCGCCCGCAGACGGAGCCAGGGAGAAAGGGAGAAAGGGACGGAAACCGACCGGTATGCGCCCGCTGCGGTGAACGGCGCCGCGAGCACCCCCGTGGAATGCACCCCCGATTGCTCTGTGGTCGTCTTCTGCCGTGCCAGTCTCTGGACCGGCTCGCGCGCGGCTGTGCTCGTGCTCGATCCCAGCCCGTCGTCGACCTCGCTCGAAGACGCCCTTGCCCCGGCACTGGAGGATGCTCTTATCATCCCCAGCGGAGGAACGAGCGAAGCAACGGCGGCCGCTATTCTCCACCATGTCGTTCCTGCTCTGGCTCGTGACCAATGGACTGACTTTCTCGACACACTCGGCGTCCGGAGAACGTGTACCAACAGGAAGCTGTACTGGGACATGGCGCAGCACCTAGAGCAAAACCTGGTGGCCACGCGCATCCACGAAAAGAGCAATCACCGGCGCCAGCAGCAGCAGCAGCAGCAGCAGCAGCAGCAGCCGACGACGCTGGACGCGACGCTAGACTTTAACGGGGTCACACCCGCGGACTGGCTGGATCTCTTGTCGCGTCTGGGGCGCATCGTTGCGCTGCTGCCCCTCGTGCATGGCCAGAAGGGCCATGGTGCGAAGCATACCGCCCGCGTCCGCGGGCGACCGACAACGGCAGCGTCGATCCCTGCTCCGTCTGCAAAGTTCACAGCCGCTGCCGCAGGGAGGCCCATGTTCGGCCCGGTCGACCCCCCGTTCGCGCCACCGCCGTACACGGGGCCACCTGTTATGCCTTCGCACGGAAGCGTCTCCTTTGGCGACTCCGATGATAGCCAGGAGTCGCTGAGCAGGGTGACGTACATGGGCGGTATCCTGCTGCCCTTCTCCATCGTGTCTGGCATCCTGTCCATGTCGGATCCCTTCGGGCCCGGCAACCGCCTCTTCTGGGTGTTCTGGGCCACCGCCGTGCCCCTGACGGCCATCGCCTTGCTGATCATCTACGCCGATAAGATCGCCAAGATAGACGTGTGGAAGCCCATGGACCATCAGAGTTTCCAGGAGGCCGTCCGCCGCGGCGAAGCCGCCGCCGTTACCGCGATCGAAACGGCCGCTGGCAACGTCTTGGACAAGCTGGGCGGCAGCGGCAGCGGCGGCGACAGCGGCAGCGGCGGCAGTGGCGGCAGTGGCGGCAGCGGCGGCGCGGACGTCGACTCCG